>VBSM01000272.1:89971108-90021808 GCA_008086735.1 Cheirogaleus medius | reverse complement strand
CTATGTTGAAAACATATACAAACAAAAACCAATAAATTTTCATTACATTTTATTTATTTTTATTTATGCTGATATTTTACCAAGAATGCTAGATAGCATTTAATGCTAACGTATTAATTGCATTTCAAGTAGGATTTAGTCACCACTAATTTATAAAAAAATTAAATGTGTACATGTATACTATATTCCTTCACTGTTTTCTTCTCTATGTCTAACATACTAACAGCTTAGGCATACAATAATGCTGAGAAATATATTCTTAGGAAATTGATGGACTTTTGGCATCTATTTAAAACAAAACAAAATAAATACCTTATTGAGGGTAGAAATATTAATAGACTATAGACTTAGACTGAAACAACATAAATCATGACTTACAAAATGTTCTTTTTTTTTTAGATTATACGATTTCAGACAAATCTAATTTAACCAAATACAACTTCACATCATATTTATATTCTGGACAGAGAATAGGAAATAGTTATATTGTAAATTCAAGGAAACATGTTAATGTCTTATGAAATACAATTATTGAATATAAGGGAGGTTAGCATCATTTTCTTTATTTTCTGTTCCAATCTCTGTTATTATATTAAGGTCTTTGATCACTGGTGCCTCAACTAAGGCAATATCTCAAAATTCTCTTGAGGCAAAGGTTTATTAGAAGCTCCAAGGAATTTTCATGGGTCAATTAACAATAGGGTAACCTCTGAGTGGAGCTGTGATGGGAGTTCTCTTTTGTTCACTAAGGGAGATATGAGCTATGATTTGCTAATTCTCATCACCTGAGGAATTTTAATTTATTTACAATATGATCTCATCAGTCACTGTAATATCTGGCAAGTAATGCTGTTAGAACACAGCTCACCAATAACATAATTTCTATGAAATAAAGATATTGCAGCAGCTGCAAAAAGTTTAGTGACTCCTTGCCCATGGCCAGTTAGTGAGTCAGCATAGGGTCTGGAACAGAAATAGAAAATTTGATAACTTATATATCTTCAGTGTCTTTGCAGCACACACAAAAATATTCCATGATATGAACAACACACAACTTGCTGAGTCTTCCTGCCTCCCACTTGATTTCATCAGCTTACCTTCATTGGTTTTTGCCCCAAGTTAATTTTATTTATTAGGTCTGTGAAAAACATGGCCATGTCCTTGGGGCCTCTGGACATGCACACCGAAACAAATCAATTATTTGAAATGCCACAGAATAAATACTATCAGAATAAGCTCCTTGGGAGAAGAAAGGTGTCATATAATTCAAAGCAATTTATAAATATCTGCTTTCAGACACAGTGTGAGACCTGATCCAAACTTCTTTGAAGGGGGTTTAAACAGAGCTGTCGATATTATGATTACATTTTCTCTTGTATCATGCCTAGAGTAATGTTAAGCCATCAGAGTTCAAGTATTTTCTCCAATATTGGCAGAGCAGTGTAAAAAAATAATGTAATTACTTATAAAAGGACATAATATAGAAAATTACTTTGACTAAGATAGCTCTAACTTGTGAAGTAGAGATGTATTCCCACTGGGGTAGTGGAATCTTTATGGAGGTTTCAATGCTGTTTCTTGTGTATTAAAAATGTTTATAAAATAAGACTCTAAAGATTTTAAAGTAAATGAATTTTAGATATTATGTGGATATGATCAAAGTTTTAATATATTGCTACTGACATGATGAGGAATGCTAGAGAAGGGAATTCTGAAAAGAAAGACTTCTATGAACAATGAACATTTAAAAAGTGGAGTAAAAATATTGATCAAAATCAGTTCACATAAGTACTAAGGAAAATGTAATTATGTAGTTCCTGAATTAAAGCACACATCTACACAGACTTAAGGAGAAAAATGAAATAATTTAAACTATAATTACACTAAAAATTATTATAAATAGCTTAGTCTCAAGATGACTCTAAACTAGTTATTACCATTAGAAACTGACCTTGATAAAGCATTAGATGTTAGATGTTAACATGAGGTGTTAACATTACGCTATGTGCTAAACACATCAAGATAACACACAATTTCTACCCTAAAGTAGATCAACTTTTGCAACCTAGTAAGAGCAGTAGACAAAAACATACTTACAAAAATATTAATAGAGTAAGTATATTATTCTGAGAGAAATATGCAAAGGATTCTGTGGGGCGTCAGAAGAAGCTCCATTTGTTTGGAAATGAGGAGAGTTTGAAGAGGCCTTATCTGGAATGTATCTGAAAAAATTTGTAGGCATTACACAAAAAATGTGCTTGGCCTAGCATATTAAAACAAATTATATTCTTAATATTCTCATTCTTATTCTTATTAGCTGAAAGAAATGAGGACAAAGACATCCTAAGAAGAATAAATCACCTGTGCAATGTACAAAAAATAGGAGATCACATGACACATTGAGAAATGCCAAATGTTATGTGTGACGTGTGGAGTAAGAAGCGGGCCATAAAGTGCGAGGCTGGATAGAAATATCAATTCAGATTCTGAAGTCTGTACTTAGATTTTATATTCAAAACAAGTAAGAAACATTGAAAGAATGACATAAAGAGAATCCTATTTTATTTGCTTGTTATTATTTAAAATCAAAAGTAACATAGTCATGTGATGAAAAATAATCGTCGTTCAAAAGGATATAAAATTAAAATTAAGTATCTTTCTCCTTATTCTTCTCATACTTCTCTATCCAGCTCCCCATTTTAAGACATTTTTAGTTGATGCTCTTTTAGGTTTCTGGAAGGTTACAGTGTGTGTATAGACTCCTTTTGTACAACGCTTCAAAATGTCTCAGTGTCACGTTTGACTCCAGCCACTGCTTTGGCGATCAGTTCTGTGCAGGCTTCTACCAGCTTCGTGCAGACACAACTTGACAGCATGTTACCTGAGCTCTGCACTTGCATTCTGGGTTCTGTACCAACACTTATTGGCGCTACAGAGCACCTGCCCAGCACTCACATATGTGGAATACAGATGTTTCGGGACTTCAGGCCCATAGAGCCACCTTTAGCCAACAGTGGCTGGTAGTCATTATGGGCTGAATGTTTGTGTCCCCTCTTCCTCAAATTCATATGTTGAAGTCCTAATCCCCATTGAGACTCTATTTGGAAATAGGGCCTGTGAGAATGTGATAAAGGTTGAATGATGTCATAATCATAATAGATTAGGTGGGGCTCTATCTCATGGGGTGGTTCCTTATAAAGGAAGAAACACCAGAGTTCTCCCCTTCTCCACCAGGTGAGGACAACAGTGAAAAGGCAGAAGTCTGCTCTCACTAGAAACTGAATCAGCTGGCACCTTGATCATGGACTTTTAGCCTCCAGAACTGTAAGAAAATGAATTTCTGTTGTGTAAGCCCTCAGTCTATGGTATTTTGTTATGGAAGCCTGAGCAGACTAATATAGGAGCCAATGACTAATTGATTCATTCCATAAGGCTTGTCAGATTGTCTAGCAGGAAAGGATACAGTTGCCGGGAGGGATAGTCAAATCCATTGTTCATCTTGTATTAACTCTCCCGACTCCCCTCTTTCACAACCCCTATGCCTAACTGCTCCTTCCTGGGATCACTTTCCAAATAAATTTCCTGCACACACACCCCTCTGTCCTAGGCTGTGAGTTGTGGAGAATCCATGCTAAAATAACTGGTTCTAGGAGTAGCCTTAAAAGCCTACAACCAGATGGAATTTTTGAGCTGGATCATTTGCTGTTAAAATGGCAATGAGAATTCTGTTCTTGGCATTTAGAGTATGGTATCTCCTGCCTTGCAGTGGCATCAAAGTACTTACAAAGTCTCACCTGTATTAGAATCTAATCTTTATATATCCTCCAATTTTTCCCTCATGCTTTCACTTTCGATCTTTTTTGATATAATTTATAAGAAAATTCCTTGACTCTGTGTTTTAGACTTCTACTTACGTCTTTAGCCATGTCATGTTTGTATTGAGTCATCTAAATTTTTAATCTGGAAATTATATATTTTTAAGAGCAAAATAATACAGATTTAATTTATAGTTTCTTTGTACTCTTCTTTATGTATTATATCTATCTAATCCTCACTCCCTAAGTGCATAACACATAAGGCTGCCAGATTTAGCAAATAAAGATACAGGATACCCAGTCAAATCTGAACTCCAGAGAAATAACAAATGACCTTTTACATAAGCATATCCTATGCACTATTGGGCACATACTTAAACTGAAAAAAACCTACTTAGTCATCTGAAACCCAAATGTAGCTGACTATCCTTTATTTTATCTGGAAAGCCTCATAGGACAGTACTTTAGACTCAGAAATATTCATTTGGTGATTTAATAGGAATTAAAGTTTTAATTTTTATGAACTCTTTGTTTTCATATTCTTTTATGTTTCCAGCAGTCTCTTTTATGAACTCAACTTTCTTTTGATCTATTTGTCATAATCATTGGATGTTAAATAAAATGATCTTCTCTTTTTGAATTATTGCTTTTTTATTCAGAATCAGTTCGATTTATTCATCTTTCATCTCTTCCTATGTATTGACTCTCTTTAAATGTTTTGTGGTCCTTCTTTGACTATTTAATAATCAGGCCTGAAGGACTATTTTGATTAGTATAGGTAACTATGTTGCTCTTTTTTTTTTTTTTTGGTTATTATATGATTCTATTTTCCCCAAATACTCTTCCTTTAGAGTGTCTTGACAAGGAGCTGACACTTCTCACATGAACTCTAGCATAATTCTATTCTATTAATGAATAAGTATATCATTTACCAAGAAATCTGAAGAACATCAAGTTTAAAGTTTCAAGGGGAAGATCTATTTAGTTTTGGAATTATTTTAATTTTTATTATTACTATTATTATTATGTTTAGAGACAGAGTTCTTGCTGTCCAGGCTGGAGTGCAGTGGCACAGTCACAGCTCACCGCAGCCTTGAACTCCTGGGCTCAGGTGATTTTCCCGCTTCAGCCTCCTGAGTAGTTAGGACTGGAGGCATAAGCCACCCTGCCCATCTAATTTTTTAATTTTGTAGAGATTAGGTCTTGCTATGTGGCCCTCAGGCTGGTCTTAAACTCCCGGCCTAAAGTGATCCTCCTGCCTCAGCCTCCCAAAGTGCTGGTATTACAGGTGTGAACCACCATGTCTAGCCTCGACATATTAACTTCAAGTAAACAGTATTATACCGTTAGAGAATTGAACAAATCAACTGGAAATATCATCTGGAGTTTTAGTGAATTGTTGCAGCTAGAGATACAGATACTGAAATTACTTGCTTATAAGTAGTGGATAAATGAATTTCAGTGTTCACATTGTTAGGATCCCAGGCATTTATTGACATTTCACATAAAAATAAAAAGAGCCAGGAAACAGATGTACATTTGTATTTGCTGTCTGTAGATAATTTTCTTGAAGTCATGATTAGGGAACCGAATGAATCAGGGTCACATTGTTGCATTATTACACGTTTCTGCAATATTTTTGTTTGAGCAAACATGAAAATGAATAAATTGATGCCCTTGGTAAACAAAGTAGTAATTTCAAACAATTTAAAAAATATCAAAATAGAACAATGATGCCACAGAGATATATTAATACACATTTTCCAGAGGATTTTATGGCTTTTAATAATTCTTTTTTGTTTCTTGTCCAAAAATTGTATTTCTCAATTGAATACTTTTGTGCTTATATGGACATAATGGTGAGAGGGGCAGCTAACTGTCCACCAAAATGTATGCCCCTTTTCGAGGTATAGAGTGATGGCTGTTCTCAGTGGAATTTTATTTCTTAGTCCCCCTTGAAGCTTGGTGTGACCTTGTAAATAGTTCTGGAATGTGAGAGGAAGTGATACGTTCAATTTCTAGGTAAGACTTTTAGGAAGCAATGGTGCTTCTCTTGTACACCTAGAGCCTCTAGGTCCCTTCACATGGGGAAGAACCTTCACAACCATGCACACCTATGACTGAGAGATGAACTTTAATTGTATTAAGTCGCTAAAATTTAAAGTCCATTTATTACTTTACCCTAGCTTACACTAAATAATATATTTCTATTTGCTACATTACTATTTTATTCATGACATCATGTCTTATATAAGTAGTTACAAGTTAGAAATGCTGTCATTAGAGATGAATAAAAACAATTTTGTAATATACAAAATTGATTCCTATGATGCTTAAATAATTTTCAAAAAATAGCACAATAATTATAAAATAAACATACCAAAAATTTCAGATAATTATTTTTGCTAACATTATGATCTATGTCCATAAATTTCTGAGGATTATAAATTTCTCCTTTTACTAAAAAATGATTTGCAAAGTGGGAAAACATAGGTTGTAATAAATTTGACCTCATCAGCTAAAATAATTTTTTCCCTTATCTCTCAGTATCATAGAATTGATTTTGAGGAAGATTAAGTGAATGCTAGAAGTGGATCTAACTTCTTTTTCTTCTTTCTTTCTTTCTTTCTTTCTTTCTTTCTTTCTTTCTTTCTTTCTTTCGTCTTGGTCAGGATGTTGTAAATAATTACTGTTACAATTTACTCTAAGATAGAAAAAGAGCCCATAATGGAATTGTGTAAAGTATCATACAATACTTTGGTATTTCCAAATAGAATATAAGCATTTCAGGTTCCAGTAAAAGAAAAGTGATTCATGTAACTTTCTGTGTGTGTGCATGTGCACATGTACACATATATTCTTGTTCAGAGACAGGAAATTATAACAGGTGAATGTAGTAAGGAAAGAATAAAAGAATCTCACTTAGAGATTATGCTCTGAATTCCTGTTAGCACATCTTTTAGTCTCCTGCTGTCTCCTTTGTGTATAAACCAAAGTTTTAAAACACCCTCACTATTTGTAGAAGTATATATTGTAAAACAGTAATTTTTCCTGTGTATCATTAATCATATAAAAAATCACCGTGATAGAAAAAAATTCTACTGTTTCCAAGAGTGATGACTACCTACCTGTGGTTTTACTGCCGTCCATAAAAACCCTGGCACTAATGGAGAGCCACTATAGCGACCCCACAAACAAGAACCTGTGCATATTATACTGTGCTGATACGAGAAGCTTATGAAACAAGAAGGTATAGAGAAACCCAAAGGCACCCAGCCAAGGTAATAGATTATTTTGTGCAATTATTTGCTGAATAATGTACAGACTTATAAAGAAGAAGTATAAGTTCTTGATAAAAGCTGATTTTGATGTATGTAGTAACCAGAAATATTTAGCCCTTGATCTACTTTCATATGATTTATTAATATGTTTTCTGAACAAGGGAGTAAGGAGAAAAGGAAAAGTCACATTGCCTTGAACACAGTATGTTCTAAAAATAATTTTTAGATGAATATGTGGTGAATTCAATTTTCAGCATGATGGGTTTGCAGCACATGACACATCTAGATTGAATTTTTAGCTGCCTGTTTTTAAGCTGGTCAGCTGAATATTTTAATAATCAGTCTGGGAATTAAATGAAGGAAATTTCAGCCATGTAACATCCATTATTTTCTGGTTAGAATTTATTTTATCCTGTTATGACATAAATTCTATATGTGTATGTTTTCACCCTATGCTTGCACTCTATACTTCAAGGGTCTAATTGCTGATTTAATCAAAGAATGTGAGTGAGTCTTATTGGTCTTATGATGTAGTTACTCTTAGGTAGGATCTCCAGCCCATCAGGCAAGGTCTTAAATATCAGTCCTGTCTACCAGTACCAGACTAGGTCTTTGAGATGAGCATCTTTTTCCTTCAACGTAGGATATGACAGTTTGTTGTATTGCTTTTCTTTGTATAGCTTTAATCTTTTTCTTATTTTTCAAAACTTTTTTTAAGTTAGCTGATATATGCAGATTTATTGACAAAGAAGAGAAAAAGAATGTGCATAGATTTCCTTAAATTAAAATTTTTAAATTTTATTTTTATTGCAAATTTTTGATGATAAAAATTATATTTTCTCATGTGAAAGAATGCCAGGTATCAATTTGTTTTCTTTCTGTTGTTTCAAGGTTATCTCATGGGTCACAAAGAAACACAACCTTGGTCTTGTTACATTCATCCTTCTTTTTCCTGATGCTGTGCTAAAATCTCTGAGGGCAAATGAATCAATGTCAATCAGATATCCAAACTAAGAAGTTGTTTTATAATCCATCTTTAAGGGTAAAACAAAATATTCCACTAATTGTTCTATTAAGCTTTTACCCCCTTTTCCTCAAATTATCCAGCAGGATGCTGTTATGTCTCTTTCAGTGTATGCACATTATGTCAATATGACTGATGGCAAACAACTTGCTTGGCACACTCAATGTTTGCTATCTGTTTTCCCTGCAGTCTCTGGCAGTTTGTTATCTTGAACTTCATTTGTAAGCTTCAAAATGTAGAAGTGCCAAAAGCATGCCTGATATTATTCATATGTATATTTTTTAATTTCAAAAGATGAAAAGCAGGCTAATGTGGGGAGGGCCTTAATGAGAACATGCCCTTACAGACTTCATTGAAGTCAAGAAAAGAGAGAGCCAATAGAGAGTAGAGTTGCCAAAATAATTTTTTTCTTTTTTTCTTTTTAATAAAATAAATTGATTAAAGGAGGAGGTAATTTAAATCTTTAATATTTTCATAAAAGGTTAGGGCAATATGTGCCTATTAAAAATTAATTTAAATTAACACAGCATGAACAATTATATTCAAGTAAGATAGTTATCCTTTTGGAGATATTTTACTTTTCCATTGTTTAATACCAGAAAAGGCAGAAGAGTAAAATGTATCTCATTAGGTCATCAGATTTCTAGGCAATATCTTCTTCCACAATGGTCAAAAGAATTCTAAAATACAAAGTTTTTTTCCCTTTTTTTTGTTTTTTTCCCATCTCATCTGTTCCTTTCCATCTTGTCTCATCCCATCCCTCCCCATCCCATCCCTCTCTATCCCTTTCCTTCCATCTCATCCCATCCCTTCTCATCCCATCCCATCCCTTCTATTCCCTTCCTGTCCCTTTCATCCCATCTCATTCCTTCCATCTCATCCTATCCCATCCTATTCCATCCTTCCCCTTCCTTTCCATCTCATTCCATCCCATCCCATCCATTTCATCCCATCTCTTCCCTTCCATCTCATTAAATTCTTTTTAAATATGACAGCTGCAGTATTCTTATTGTGTTGTTAACAAATAAATAAAGAAATAAAACTTAATTTTATCTGTGTTTGAATATCTGGTAATGTAATCAGTTTTAAGATATTTGCTATGCCTATATATATCTTCTGCTATTAACTTCTTTATACTACAATGGAACAAATATGTATTATGTTATTTGTTACAGTTTGAAGGTAAGCAGTGAGACAGAGCTACATATTTTCTTGGTAGTGATAACTTTTTCAGTCATTGCAATTCAGGATGGGGGGACTTAGAAATATGAGGGTTAATACATGTGGAACTTAGAGAGCTTTAGAAATTAATTTGCTAAAGTCATAATAAATTAATACATAAAATAATATGAATTTTAAAATTAATAATAAAAATGAAATTGAACCAGAAAGCAGAGTTCACAAGGTCAAACAATATATGCTCCCTGAAGGCAAATCACATGCAAACCAAAAGATAATAAGAAAGTTGTTTATAGGAATAAAATCAGAGTAAGGGGAGTTGGTCAGATGATTTTAATGGCTAGTGTAATGGAGCTATAGTAGTCTGGTGTATTCACATCACCTTTATATTCACTCTGGTCACTATAGCAGAAAATTTCTCTCATCTTCCAGCACATCCTTTCTCTTAGATAATTCTATAGATCTATTGATAATTCCTTCTTTATTTACATTTCATTTTCTATAATTATAATAAGAGTCATTCCCCTTTTGATTAATAAATTATTTCTTCAGCTATGGTAAAGCCCTCGATCGATTTCCTGTAAAGTCTTAGTCTAAAAAGTATTTGGCCAAATTAATATGGTTCATCATATCTTTGTTTTGATCCTCTTGGGAAGACATCTTGTTATTGCATATATTATAGTAGCCTCCTATTTAATCTCTTATATGAATTATTCTTCATTCTCTCATCAGTATGCTCTTTTTTAAAACACAAGTTTAAATTTTTATGTCCCTTCAAGTTTTGGATTCTATTATTCTCTATTGAAACAACTCCGATACTGACAGTAATTTCCTATTGTATGTAGCAAGGATATGTATGTACCATCTCACATTACTCCTATATTAAAACTCTCTTTCTTATGAAGGTTGAATGTGGTCTCAGAATTCTTGTCAGCGTACCTTATCAGAATTGTCATTTGAAATGAAACCAATTGCCATCTTTGGCCTGAAGGATAAATTCTTAGTTTTTAACCTGACATCAACACGATTCACATTCTGTTTGTACTGACTTATACTATTAAGTATGATGTTAGCTGTTGGTTTTTTGTAGATGCTTTTTAACACTTTGAGGAAGTTCTCTTTCATTCCTAATATCAGGAGTTTGTGTGGTATGTGTACGTGTGCATGTGTGTGTGTTTGTGTGTGAGAGAGAGAGAGAGACATGAGTGTTAGAATTTGTCAAAGGCTTTTTTTGCATCTATCAAGATAGTCATATGGTTTTATTTTTTAAAGTCTTTTAACATGGTGCATTATATTGATTGATTTTTAAAAAATAATATAAAACCAAATTTGCATTTCTGGGAAAAACACAACTTGGTCATGATATGTTTTCATCTTAATGTATTATAGGATTTGATTTGTTAAAATTTTGTTTAGAATATTTACATCCACGTGTATGGTGACTTGATTTGCTGTTTTCTTATCCTGTAATGTTTTTGTCTGGTTTTGGCATCAAATTACTCTTTGCTTCATAGAATGAGTTCAGGAGTATTCCATCTTCTTTAACTCTCTGGAAGAATTAATGTGGAATTGGTATTATTTTTTTCTATAAATCTTAAGTAGAATTAATCAGTGAAGATACCTGGATCTGGATTTTTCTTTTGGGAAAGATTGTTAACTACAATTTCAATTTATTTAATATATACGGCTATTTAGATTTATTTAGGTTATCTGTTTCCTCTTGATTGAGTATTGGTAGTTTGTATCTTTTAAGGAAATTATTCATTCCATCTAAGTTGTTAAATTTATAGTCATTAAGTTTTTAATAAAATGCCTTTATTAATTTTTTAATATGCGTGGAATATGCCATGTCATCTCACTCATTCCTTATTTTGTTATATGAAAGAGAATTTAAAAACGTGAATAAAAATATCATAAGGATTAGTTTTTCCTTCACTGGGAGAGATTAAAATTTAGAGAAGCTTCAGAATTGTGAAAGAAAATGAAGATAGTCAGACCTTGGGGAATGTCTCTAGGCGAGTCTAAAAGCCATACACCTATTTTCTCTCCATTTCTGGTAAGTTTGGGCAGAACAACATTAGGAAGAACTTGTGCTTTGCTTCCAGGATATAGCCTGGTGTGAACTCAACCCCCCAGAGAAGCTTCTTGAATAAAAGAATATCAGTGGATGGGAAAGTTCTCACAGATTTCTGCTCATCCAGTATAGTACATGAGGGAGCATAGCACAGTTTTCTAGTGCTCAGGTGAGAGAGGTGAAAAAGAGATGGTGAGTGAGCTGAAAGACTTGGTCTGACATTATAAATGGTGTGATGAGGAGAGAGTGTGGCTAGAATCAACCTGGTGATCAAAGAGTAGATAATGTACCAGAAGTGTCAACCATCAAAGATTAGTGAGGAATGTGGATCTTGGTAGAGGTCAAAAGATGACAGAGAAGTGCTATGGACAAAGCTGGCCTTCTCCTCAATTCTAGAATGATAAGTAAGCTGCCTGGGACTTAGATCACCTCTGGGTGGGAGGAAGCAGAGATTATAAAAACAGATTATTCAGTCAAAAGAATCTGTGGAAAACACAACTGAAATGAGATCAAGTAGATCTTAAATTTCAGTGATTGGGAGTTCCAGATGTGGTAAAGTTCAATTTTAAGAAGAAAAAGTTCAGATTTTTACATATCTGAGATTTTGTGATATGAAATTTACATTCAGAAGACACAGAATCCAAGAAAACACATAAATGGTCATACTTTTGTCCTCATTTTTCTATCTCACAATAGCATTTGAGATAGTTTACCAATTCCTCTTTCTTAAAATCATTCTTCTTTATCAGGGGTCATGAAACATGTCCTGTAAGGTGCCAAATGATAATGTTTTAGGCTTTTGCTGCCAAACAGTCTCTGTTGCAACTACTCAACTTTTCTGTTTTAGCACAGAACCCGTTTTTAGCTAACGGGCTGTCCAAAATCTGGCAGAGTGGAAGGTTGAGGAACGACGTGGAAGGAGGGTCAGATTTGGCTCACAGACAATAGTTTTGCTGACATCTCTTTTCTTGGATTTCACACCACACACCTACATTTTTCTTGTTCATTCCTTGTCGGTCTGTTTGCTGGCTATTCCATCTCTACTACGTTTCTCACTGTGATCAGCACTTGTCCCTCGGATTGTGAAACTCTCTGTGAAACTAGCTGATGCCATTCATTCCTATAGCATTTTATTTTATTTTGTTTTATTTTACTTTATTTTATTTTGTTAAATTTCACTATGCTTTTTAGAATTTTGTAGAGAGAATTAAATTGATCACCATCCTAACTTTATAGCCATTTATCATCATTAATTTGCATAAGGGCCTGCTTTTAAAATTTATTGTTAATTTCTTTCTTTTCATTATGCTTCTGTCATCTATGGTCTTCAATTTCATTCTTTTGGGTTTTCTATATTGATGATCTTATCCTCTGGGCAAAATGACAGTTTCATATTTTCCTTTCCAACCTTTATAGCATCTGTGCAGTTTTCTTGTCTTATAGGATTATCTGAGTACTAGATCTGCCACTTACCAGTTGTATCAGTTACCATCTAATCAGGAGACAGAAATCACATGATTTCTTTTTAAATTTGAAGGTAATTTGAAGAAGAAACAGTTAATGTGAGGAATTATTATCAGAGGATTGAGGTAACAGGAGATTGACTAGTAGAAGTGAAAACACAGAGGAACAGCAGGTATAAGAAACAATCACTACCTCGAGGGATGAAAAAGAATACCCAAGGAAGGAATAAATATGGAATCCCTTTCTCATCATAGGACTGAGATCCAGACCTCATTGAAAACGGTGCAGCTGCAACTCACTGGATAGGAAAGATGTTCACCAAGACTACGAGGCTACCCAAGGGAGTTCTGGGTGAGTTTCAGGAGAAGTCATCCCCAGGAAGGTACCACATTGACAGTATTTGCTGGGAAGCCCTTCTCTGGGATGCTGAAGGAAGCTACTCTGGAGAGACACCGCACCTTGGAACTCACTGTGCAGCTGCCCCAATGGTGTCCCTGGGGGAGCTATCAGTGGGGTGGTGCTGGGCTAGCAGCCTTTTGTCATACAGCCACCCGAGGGGGCACCTAGAGGAAGCTGCTTATGGTAGGCACCACGCTAGTGACTCTTCACTGCAAAGCCTTCCAAGAGGAAACTAGTAGCAGCTGTCGGTGGGGAAGCACCATGTGCTACTGTCTGGTGGGTGCTGCAGGAGCCTGGCACTGCAGAAGCTGAGCTGCATATGTTGCAGGGGCTTGTCTAGAGGAGCACACCAGAACCAGGAAGGGAAGCCCTTTCTCCCCCAGTGTGCCTCCAGCACCTTCTACTGACAAAACTTAATACCTTACCAGCGGCAAAGAAGGATGTGCAGAATGGTATGGGCTGAATTATGTTACCTGCAATTCATATGATGAGTCCCAACCCCCCTAATATCTCCGAATGGGACTGTATTTCGAGAGAGGATCTTCAAAGAGGTAAATACGGCTAAATGAGGCCATTAGAATGGTCACAAATTAAACATGACTGGTGTTCTTATAAGAGATTAGGAACAAACATGTACAGAGAGAAGATACTTGAAGACACGCGGAGAAGACAGCCAAGGAAAGAGGCCTCAGAATGAAACTAACCCTGCCAACACCCTGATCTCTGACTTCCAGCCTCTAGAATCATAAGGGAATAAATTTACATTGTTGAAGCTGCCCAGCCTGTGCTACTTTGCTCTGGGAGCCCTGGCAAACTAATACCCGGGTTCTATTTCCATAGTGAATTGAAGGCAATGAAGAGTAGCAGATTGGAAGATGAAACATTACAAATTGATAACTGACACACAAGATTTATAAGCTTGGGAAAGTTTGAAAATTTTCTGAACCTGTTTTGTTTTTTTTTTATCTGTATAATAAAAACGGGATCTTTGCCAGAATTGAAGGCTCTTCTTAAACTCTTGAGAATTACTCCCATTTTCTCTGTGGTTATCAGCCTCTTAACAGAGACTTCCTTATCCATAGAAGCAGTTTCTGGCAGAGTTCAGTCTTTGGAATCAGAAAAACCTGCTCATTTTAGCACTTACAAGCTCTTGGCCAAGTCACTTAACTCTCTGAACCTCACTTCCTTTATATGTAAATTGAAAGTTCTAATAGTTACTTCACTGTGGTGATGTGAGTATGAAATGAGAGAATATATATAGAACACTTAGTTCTATGCTTGGCACATAATTAACACTAGATAAATTGCAGATGTTATTATTTTTGTAATTCCAGTATCTAAAAGGATGACTCTCACGTAGTATGTGAAACATGTATTTGTTAGACTGAACTGATAGAAATTTTATGGGAGAAGTTCAGACATAACAGGCAGTGTGTGTTGGGGGCGGTGGGGCTAATATGCTTACACAGAATAGGTATATCTACTTGGTACCTTTCAAATCACAAAAACGTCCCTGCTTGCTAGCAGTGAAGTATTTGTGGATGACCACACAGAAACATGTTATCTTTCTAGCATTAAAAGGGAAGACAGATCTCATGGAATAGCCAGAAAAGAAAAAAGTCCTGAAACAAACACAGAAATGATTCAAAGAGTTCACCTCAAAGAGAGAAAATTTGAAGAAAATACAGTTATTTTAAATCTCTGAGAAAGGAACTAGCACTAATGAGCAGGAAATCCATCAAGCCTCAACTTGTTTTCAGAAAGTCCCTAATTAAATCATGAAGTTGAAATACGACAAGTACAAAACAAAATCTGATTTTAATGACTTTATCAACCCCATAGTTTTTGTTTTGGGACAATTTTAATACAGCCTTCCCCATTATTTCATATTTTGTTGGTCTTTCTCCTTATGATAATGCGACAGGAAGCAATAAGTTTATTTGAAATCTTACATCTAAAACGAGGTCAAGCAAGGTCTTATGTCTTCAATAAAGTGATTGTTTTAAGCTGAACTTGTGTTATTAGTGATGAGGCATGAAGTAAACACAGGACTTTCAACACTGGAGCAGGAAGAGAAAGCACACAATTAGATGTTGAGATTTCTAAAGCTAAGTGAACAGAACTTAAATTTTTTAAATTAGAAATATTGCTGCTAATTTTTGCTTTTAAGGTACAGCCACTCATATGCAAACATACAATTACAAGATTGACCACTTAATATCCTCTTAACCACTGAGAGTGATTCTGTTTATGTTAGAAAAAAGAAGCCAAATAGAAAGGTCATTATGTTGTGTCTGCAGCTCTCACTCCTAATATGTGAGTCTCATTTATAAGTAGAGGGTAAAAAATTAATAATCGTTTTCTGTTGCCTTAGATTCCAAGTGGAAAATTCTTTTACCCATGCACTGTGGTGACTTAGAATCACTGAGAGATAGTATGCAATATGGTTTCACCAAGGACCCCAGTTCACTGTAATAGCTTTCAATTGCTTTGTTGAGTCTGTCTTAGCTGGTGAGGAAAATTAATACTGTCATTGCTTCTGAAAGTTTAACCCTTTTCTTCATCAATTGTGCTTTATCATCTCCTTGATAATTCATCTTGCTTTCATATAAGTTACCTGGAAACTGAAATAGTTTAAGAAACACAGATCTAGCAGTCAAGGAATGAAAACTGTCAAGTTTTTAATTTAATTATGTTCAATTATTAATAATATTTACTAAGCACCAACTATATATAAGGTCTCATGCACTAAGTGGAACAGCTGACAAAAAATGAGTAAGAAGTAAGTAAGAAAGCTTTTTCAAGACACTTTACTTAACTGGGGAGAATGAGTTAGGAATACAAATGCCTGTATGTAAATGCCATAGAAGAAGAAGAAATAAACTTTTCAAATTTCAGTGGTTCAAAAGAGCTCTGTTTCAAACACATCATATTAGGGGGAAGACAAAAAGCTTCATGAGCCTTAAAGAATGATGAAAATTTAAGATAAAGAGACAGGGACATTGTCGTGTAGGAGTAAGTGAATTCATGAGGCAAAGTTCAAGTGGGATAAAAATCCATACCTGTCCCAAGCTGGGGCCCTGGCTATAGAATCAGATGAATGTTGAAAGCAGGTAGAGTCCATCTTATGAAGAGTTTTAAATATGGTGTTTTTCTGATAAAATTAGTGACACATTCAAGACACAAGGCCAGAACAAAGATTCCTCTGGTAATAGAAGAAGATTACTCTGGCTAATAGGGATTGGGATCAGAGAACAAGAGAAGTAAAGACATAAAATATGGTTTAGACATGGGATGCTTTGGATACAATAATAATATTGTGTGTTGATTAATTAAAGATGTAGCTAGTCTCCTGGAACAAGTCCTAAATTTATACCCCCAAAGCCTAGGTTCAAATCCCATTTCTGTCATGAAATATGCAGGCTTAGTAGGAATAAATAAATGAGTGTCAATTATATGCCAGACACTCTGCTGGGCACTCTGTACGTTTGATATCCTTTCTAATATTCACAGCAATTCTTTAGATAGGTATTAACAACTTCATTCTATGGATTAGAAACCAAGGCACAGAGAAGGTAGGTAACTTGCCAAATGTCAGAGAATGGATAAGTAGCAGAGTTAGGATTTGAGCCAAATATTTCTGACCAATGTTTGCTTTCATCCAACCCTAGGTTTGAATCAATTCCTGCCTTGCCTTAGCACCACAATTTTTAAAATTTTATTTAGCATCTCAGTTTCTTTATCAATAAAATGGGGATAATAACCTCAAACTTGCTGAATCCTTATCAAAATTATATTAAAATGACTGTATCATAGTTAATGCTCTATAAACTTTTTTTTTTTTTTTTTGAAACAGGGTCTTGTTCTGTCTCCTGGGCTAAAGTGCAGTGGCTTCATCATAGCTCACTGCAACCTCAAACTTCTAGACTCAAGTGTGCATGCCACCATGCCAGGCTAATTTTTCTATTTTTTTGTAGAGATATGGCCTCGCTCTTGTTCAGGCTGGTCTTGACCTCCTGGCCTCAAGCGATCCTCCTGCCTTAGCCTCCCAAAGTGCTAAGATCACAGGCATAAGCCATTGTGCTTGGCCAGTAAACTTGTTTTTAAAGGAGGAAGAAATTAAAAAGTTTATAAAGGAGGATCTATAAAACTTATTTCAATAATAATACTTTTTGACTCCAAAGTAAAAGTTACTACTTACCAGTGATAAAAACTTTGCTCTTAGTCCTCGTTGCCTCTTCATAAGCCATTTCTATTTCATAGAAATTATATTGCATAGAAATTATATTTCATATAATTTTATTTTCCCAGATTCTTTAAAATTTCTCTACCTCAGGCTATATGCTACATATCAAGCAAAATCATTATAATATCCCTAAATATGAACATGTGAATTCTCTGAATATGTGCAGTGTAAGCACATTCAAAATACTTCTTTTATATTATATAGTAAATATAACTATGTCACTCTCCATCGTGAACAATTAGGTGACACTGAATTGATATTTCTTCCCATTTATTTGGTTTCCATATGCTTTGAAATAGAGGATACGTAAGGGATGTGAAAGTGAGTGTTTCCAGGTGGTTCTCATAGAAAAGTAGTGCATATAATGTAATAACGTATTAAATGTATACATATTAACATGGATGTATTTTTAAAATGTAGTGTTCATAGAAAATAAAAAAATAAGATATACATCAAAATAAAATTTATATAAATTTAAAATATAGGTGCACCAAAAACATGCATTTTTAAAGAACACATACAAACAAGACCACATTAAACCCACTGGAATGTTTTCCTGTGACAAGGAGGAGGAAGGGCATGGGCTTTGAGAATATAATGGAATGAATAAATCAAGTGTGGGTTTGTGTGGGCCAAAGCTGATTATGTACCATGAAATGGGTGCTGTTATTAGTCTGTTAGTCCACTCGAAGTCCATTGAAAACTATTAGAAGAATGGACTTGTAATAAACTCTCAAAAAGGAGGGAATCCAAGTCTGAGTCAAAGAAATTTCCAATATCAAAAGGTAGTTAGTATTTCTAAAGGTGGTGTTTGATAACACAGGGACAAATGAGAAACAAGAAGCATGGAGGGTTATAGATGTAAAGCTGTTTCTTAGTAGCCCCTTTTGAGTTCTCTAATCTACTTCTTAAAGTCGACTTTTACCTCTTGGAGGCAGGAAGTTTCAGGAAAAAGAACACTGACCTTTAGAATCAAGAATTGCTGAACTTAAATTTCAAACTTTACCATTTACCAGTTGTGAAGGCCAGAGCATGATAATCTTTTGAAATTTGAGCATGTTTGTCTGTAAAATAGTGCTGATGTGAGACATGAATGAGTAAAATACTTATGTGTCTAGCACAGAGCTATGTTTATTGTAGGCATACTAAAAATGGTAGTTTCTATACTTTTGCCTTTTCCTAATGTTGCCTTCATGCATTCATTCAACAAATATTGAATCAGACACTACTATGGGTCATGCACTGGATATACAAAAATGGAGAAGATGTAACCTATACCTTCAAAGTGATTGCAATCTAGTGAAGAAAACAGAGTTAAACCAAAAATTATATTATACGTTGAGAACTGTAAAGATGAAGATATACATTGAGTGGGAGGGGAACAGAAAGGAGGGGACTCAGAATAAGATTACATTTCTCCGAGTATTGTCATGTAGATTCAGTAACAGGCAGGATGCAAAGTTCCAGAAAAATTCATTTGTGTGAAAAAAATTGCCACACTCCTTCTTATTACCGTTCCAAGGATTAGAACTGGCAAAGAGTATTTTAATTGATTCTCCATTGTAAATTGTATTTTCTAATAAATGTATTTGTTGTTCCTGAAATAGCTATATGACAAAACTACTCACAAGATTTCCAAAGCTAACCCATTTTCAGAGTACTTTTCTTTTATATGTTACTTATTTCATTCCAATTTACTAGGAAATTCAATTGACCAGTGTGAAGTTAACCTTGTTTTCCATAAGTTTAAGATGATTTTTTTAGGGCCTTGAAATCTTTGGGAAATATTTTTTTAAACTCTTATTTAATTCAAATATTTTTTGCTGTGTGTTTGTATTTCATATTTCTTTTTGTTAAGTGAATTATTTTAAACAGATACTCATATGTATGTATATGTGTGTGTATTATATGTATATCAGCATATACATCTTTTTTCCTTAAAAAAATAAGATAAGAAAGATTATGCTAGGACAGGCTACTATAAACCCAATATGTGATAGTGGTGTCGAAAATGTTTTTCCTTTGCAGTTTCTACTGAAATGACAAGACTTTCCTGAAACAACATTTAGTGTTTGTTTTTAAAACAAATCCATGGGTTTATTTTGTAAAAACTCATAAATGTTTTTTTATTCATCCCATATCCTTTTCAGGATTACTCCATGCCAAAGGAAATATGATTAAGGCAACTCAGGAATAGTTCTGTCGGCAATAAGACACAATGGATATATCTTGCGTGGGATTCAAAAGGAAGAATGGGAAAATCTTCATGGATACTCTTGGGAGAGGAAGACAAGTTACAATTCTTAACCCCATGTCACATGATAACTCAGACTTTTAAAAATACTCCAGTCCTCAAATTGATAACAATAACTTAAATTTAGCTCCAAAGCTTCTGTAAAGAAAAAGGAAGAAATCTAAGTCCTAAAAATTTTATAAAGCCCCGTGGCAATACTAAAGCTGATATTGACAAAACACTTAAGTAGATCTATTCCCTGTGTGTTCGCTTTTGTGGTTCAAATAGTTTTAGATGTAGTGTACTCTGGGAATTTTTCTTTCCTTGCTTTAAGTATTGACAGTGTTTGAAATAAAATATGTTTGTGATAAAACCTATGAGAATGAATTTCTATTGTATTTCCCTCTCTTCACTCCAACTTTAGAATGCATCAGGCTTTAGAAATTGCTTAGATGTCAATAGAAATGCTGCATTTTGCAGAGATACATGGGCATAAAGTGGAGACAAGGTTAAGAAAGAAGAGTGTTGGTGCCAAGAATTGGTATCCAGATTCAAAAGTATTGAGGTACACAGAAGACATAAGATAAATATATTCTTCAAAATATGTTCAAGACCATTTAAGTCACATAGATTCACATTTTCCACAATCTCTTTGGAAACCTAATAACTGATAGTTCTGCATTGCCCCACATGTCCAATGTGAATATAAACAGAGCGCAAATCCAAGTTGCACCCTTCAGGCATCTGTTTCAACAGCTCAGTTGATGTGAGCCAGTGAATTTTAATAACTGAGTAAAATACCACAAAGAACTGTTAATACAAAAGTAGAAGAGATTATATAGAAAAATCTCCACTTCAGTTTGAAGATATTGCTGTCTCTTGAAACTGGATTTGTAAGAGAAGGCAGATGTTATTTGCAAATTTTTGTGGCTTTACAAGAAAATAAATATTAATGATGTTGGCTACCTCAAGTAAAGAACATTAAGAATACCTCTCTGTGTGTATGTGTATTTGTTTCAGACGAACTGTAAAGTTCACACCTTCCCTGGAATGTCCGGATGGCCTAGCCAATGCCTGGCAAGTTTTCAAAGAATGTTGGGTGACATGCTTTACTTTGGCTTTGTATGCTCCTTATTTTGTATATGCCAAAGTTCAACTTTGGTCTTGGTGATTGGCCACAAATATCTCATCAGCCTTGGCTTTGGCTTTAGTATGTGTGATATCAAATAGCAAATGCCTAAAATAGTGTGATTTTTCACCTCCAATTAATATGTTATCAATAAGCATTTGATAACATACATTATCATCACATCTAGTTTCAGAAACACAGACAGCTATGTCATTTGAACTTATTTTTGATGTCTGAATATGCATTGTAGATGAATAGGCCATTCTAGATGCAAATTGGAGTGGAAAATCTCCTTAAATGTTTTGTATGTGGAAAAGTCAAAAATAAGTTGATATGTATAGATATTATTTCAAATGTAAATACTTTAATAATTAACGATCACTATAAAATTATATATTTAAAGAGTGATTAAAAACTTCAAGTAATTAAAGTAAGGAAATTAAGGAAATAGCATTAAAGTGTTTTTAAATATATTTTTGATTTTTAATTATTTAACTGCAATTAGGACAGCAATTAAGACATGTGTCTTTCAAGAAAAAGTCTTACTTGTTAATTTTTCATGTCTTGTGAAAATAAATTAAAGAAGAATAGCAAAAACCCCCAGATTTATAATAATCAAACCTCAAAACATACTTAATCAAATCTCAAAACATATTTAATCAAATCTCAGTCTACTCTCTACATATTAATTTCTTATAATTCTGAATCTATGGGGCCTAAACATTTAAAAAAGTTTGAGGAAATTATTGCCATAAGTTGCTCAGCATTTTCAGTAGTGAAGATAAAGAAATCTTAGATTTTCCCAAGCTGTAGCTGTGAGCTACAAAGTTTCACAAGACAGCATAAGAGAAAAATTCTTCCAGAATTATGTTTGCTTTGGACAAAATCATTAGTAATATTATTAAAATTATTATGTTTATACCTTATACATGGAACATGGAGAGGTGACCAGTTATGTTTTTTTTTTAATTCAACAGAAAGATGGAATAATGACAAGTTCCATGCTTCTGCCTTACTCATAGCTTAGGGATTCCTAAGTTTTACACAGCTGACATTCAATGAGTCTAACTAAAAACATATTTCCATGCCTGGGTCACTAAGAACAGTCACGCTCCCCAGGCCTGAGCTAAAGCAACATATTGCACCCTGGGAAACTGGTAGCTTTGCTGGGCTGAGTAGCTGTCCATTCCAGGGCTGAGCTGAGATAGTACCCTGTTGCCCAGGGAAACAGAGCAGTGGCTGAGCTGACAGATCCTATTCTATAGGCCAGACAACTCTAGTACCCAATTTACCTGGAGGTGGACTAGTCCCCCAGAGTCTGAGCTGCTGAGACACCCCTTTCTCCAGGGAATGGAATTATTACTGTGCTGCTTCCTGCCCTCCAGGGCCCAAATAACAGTCATACTTGCTCAATCTAGGGCACGTGCTGCTGTTGCATCTGGCCTCACAGAATTTAGGATACTGGTGAGCCCCACCATCCCATGGTCTAGAATCATCACCACATGGTACTCATCCCCCAATAACAACAATACCAAAAAACTACAGACCAATCTCCTTAATGAACCTAGATGCTAAAATTCTCAAATATGAGCAAACTGAATCCAGCAGCACATTAAAAAGATTATTTATTATGATCAAGTGAGCTTTATTGCAAGATGCAAGGATGGTTTAACATATGCAAATCAATATACATGATACATCACATCAACAGAATGAAGGACAAAAATTTATGTACCCCATTGATCATCTAAAACTACTGATCATCTCATTAGATGCAGAAAAAACATTTGATAAAGTTCAACATTCCTTCCTGATACAAACCCTCAACAAATTAGGTATAGACATAGCATAATTAACACAATAAAGGCCATATATGACAAACTCACAGCTAACATTATATTGAATGAGGAAAAGCTGTTTTTCCTCTAAGAACTGAAAGAACACAAGGATGCTCACTCTCACAACTCTTGATGAAGTCTTAGCCAGGCCTATTAGGCAAGATAAATAAATAAAATGCTACAAATTGATAAGGAGAAAGTCATATCATCTCTGTCTACAGATGACATGGTCTTATATATAAAAAAAATCCTAATAACTCCACCAAAACTTAAAACGGATAAATTGAGTAAAATTGCAGGATAAAATTAACATATAAAAACCAGTATTGTTTTTATACACTAACAACAAATTAGTGGAAAATGATATCAAGAAAGCAATCCCACTTACAATAGCTACAAAAAAAAAATACCTAGGAGTAAATTTAAGCGTGGAGGCACTAGATCTCTACAAGAAAAATTATAAAACACTGATGGAAGAAATTGAAGAGGTCACAGAAAAATAGAAAGACGTTTCATGTTCGTGGATTGGAAGAACTAATATTGTGAAAATGACTATATAACCAAAAGTGATCTATAGATTCAATGCAAGCACTCTCAAAATACCAGTGATTTCCTCCACATTTTCCAGTTTGTGTGCATAAAAGTTTTTGTAGTATTCATAGATTATATCTTGTATCTCTGTGGAATCAGTTGTGATATCTCCTTTTTTTTCCTGATGGAACTTATTAGAGATTTCTCTTTTCTGCTTTTCGTTAGTCTAGCCAAAGGCGTGTCAGTTTTGTTTATTTTTTAGAAGAACTAACTTTTTGTTTTATTAATCTTCTGTATAGTTTTCCTGTTGTCAGTTTCATTTCATTCTGATTTGATCTTATTGATTTCACTTCTTCTGCTGGGTTTGGGGTTGGTCTGTTCTTCTTTTTCCAGCTCTTTGAGTCTATTAATTAGGTTGTCTATTTGTGATCTTTCTGTCTTTTGGATAGAAGCATTTATGGAAATAAACTTTCCTCTCAGGACTACTTTAGCTGTGTCCCACAGATTTTGATAACTCGTGTCTCCTTTGTCATTTAGTTCAAAGAATTTTTTGATTCCCTTGTTTATGAAGTAATTGTTCAGCAGAAAGTTGTTTAATTTCCACGATTTTGTGTGGAAATGAGAGTTTCTATTAGGATTGATTTCTACTTTTATTCCACTGTGATCTGAGAAGATACATGGTATAATTTCTCTGTGGAAACCAATATGGAGATACCTTAAAGAGATACAAGTAGATCTACCATTTGATCCAGCAATCCCATTACTGGGCATCTACCCAAAAGAACAAAAGACATTTTATAAATAAGACATCTGCACTTGAATGTTTATAGCAGCAAAATTCACAGTTGCAAAGATGCAGAAACAACCCAAGTGCCCATCAATACATGAGTGTATTAATAAAATGTGGTATATATACACCATGTAGTACTATTCAACTATAAGAAACAACGGTGATATAGTACCTCTTATACTTTCCTGGATAGAGCTGGAACCCATTCTATTAAGTGAAGTATCCCAAGAATGGAAAAATAATCACCGCATGTACTCACCAGCAAATTGGTTTCACTGATCAACACCTAAGTGTGCATATAGGAATAACATTTATCGGGGGTTGGGCAGATGGGAGGGGGGTATATACATACAAAATGAGTTTGATGCGCACCATCTGGGAGATGGACACGCTTGAAGCTCTGACTTGAGGGAGGAGGGGGGCAAAGGCAATATATGTAGCTTTAACATTTGTACCCCCATAATATGCTGAAATAAAAAAACATTTACATTTCTAGTGGAAAAGTTAAGACTGTAAAAAAAAAAATACCAGTGATAATCTTAACAGAAATAGAAAAGATAATCACAAAATTTATATGGGACCACAGAAGACCCTGAATAGTCAAAGCAATCCTGATAAAAAGAATAAAGCTGGAGACATTGTACTACCTGTCTTCAAAATATACTTCAAAGCTATAGGAACCAAAATAGCATGGTACTGGCCTAAAAACACACACATAGAACAATGGAACAGAATAGAGAACCCAGAAATAAATTCATGCCTTTACAGCCAAGCTATTTTTGACAAAGGACCAAGAACATACATTGGTGAAAGGGTAGTCTTTTCAATAAATGGTGCTAAGAAAAATGGATATCTATATGAAAATGAGTGAAACTAGACCCCTATCTCTTACAATATAAAAAATTAACTCAAAATGGATTAAAGACTTATGTGTAAGAGCCAAAACTATGAAACTACCAGAAGAAATCACTGGGAAAACTTCAAGACACTGGTTTAGGCAAGGATTCTTTGGGTAAAACTTCAAAAGCACAGACAATAAAAGCAAAAATAGACAAATAGTATTACATGAAGCTAAAAAACTTTGCACAGCAAAGGAAATGATCAATTTAGTGAAGACACAACTTATAAAATGGGAGAAAATATTTGCAAACTATCCATCTGACAAGGGATTAATAACCAGAATATATAAAGAAATAAGACAACTCAATAGCCAAAAAAACAAATAATCCAGTTAAAAAGGGGGCAAATGATCTGAATAGACATTTCTCAAAAGAAGAAATACAAATGGCCAAGAGGCATATAAAATTTTTCTACATTATTAATCATCAGGGAAATGTAAGTCAAAACTACTATGAGATATCATCTCACCTCAGCTAAAATGTCCGTTATCGAAAATACAAAAAATTACGGATGCTGGTGAGGATATGGAGAAAGGAAAATGCTGGTACACTGCTGGTGGTAATGTTCTATTATCAATTGGTGGATATTTGATTTGTTTCAACTCTGACTAAAATGCATAGTGCTGCTATGAACATTTGTTTACAAGTTTTTATGTGGACATATGTTTTTATTTTTCTTGGGTGTATACCTAGAAGTGGAATAGCTGGTCATATGGTAATTTTATGTTCAACATTTTGAGGAGCTGCCAAAATATTTTCTAAAGTAGCTGCACAGATTCGCATTCCCACCAGCAGTGTATAAGGGTTCCAATTTTTCTACCAACACTCATTATTGTCTGCCTTTTTATTTTTAGCCATTCTAGGAGGTGTGAAGTGACATGTCATTGGGGTTTTTATTTGCATTTTGATGTGAAAAATGATATTCAGCATCTTTTGATGTTTTTATTGACTATTTGAATATTCTCTTTAGAAAATTATCTATCCATATCCTTTGCTCATTATTTTAAATGCAGCATTTGTCTCTGTACTGTTGAATTATAAGTGTTTTTGTATATTCTGGATACAAGTCCCTTATCAGATATATAATTTGCAAATATTTTCTTACATTTTGTGGGAGTTTTTTACTTTATTGATGATGTTCTTTGAGGCATGAAGGTTTTTGGTTTGACGTTGCTTATACTTCTGATGTCATATCTAGAAATGGTTGCCTAATGCTAAGTAATAAAGATTTACTTCTATGTTCTCTCCTAAGAGTTTTATAATTCTAGCGATTATATTTATGTCTATAATCCATTTTCAGTTAATTTTCAATCTGTGGTATGAGGTAGGGGTTCAACATTCTTCATTTGCCTTTGTATATCCAGTTGTCCTAGCATTAATAGTTGAAAAAGTGCCTCCTTAGTGCAACGGACAGTACATCCGTCTCATAATAATTGAAAAGTATTATTTCCCCATTGAATTACCTTTCCACCCTTGTAAAAAATGAATTGACAATAAATATCAATTTTTAAAACTAACAAAATGGGTTTATTTCTGGACTTTCAATTCTATTCCATTTATACACACACATACACACACACACAAATATAATCTTATGCCAGAACCACACTGTCTTCCTTCTTGTAACTTAGTAGTTTGTTCTTTTTGATGAAATTGTGAATGGGCTTGTTTTCTTAATTTTATGTCTGGAGTGTTTATTGTTACTATATAGAAAAGCAATTGGTTTTTCATATATTGATCCTGGAACTTATTAATAGCTAAAGCATTTATTAGTTCTAATAGCTTTTTATGTGTGTATAATCCTTAAGATTTTCCTTTTTTGAATTTATGTCATATGTGAGTAGAGATAGTTTTACTTCTTTCCTTCTAATCTGGATAACTTTTATTACTTTTAATTGCTTAATTGCCTAGATTTTCCTTTTGTATTTTGGTCAGCTTTTTGTTTGCCCCAAGCAGTATTGCTGCCTCAGGTAGTTGTAATGTTAAATAATTGCCACAGCTTTTAAAAAATTTTAATTTTCTAATAGTTGCCCTCGGAAAAGTGTTTTTCACATTTGAGAGGGCTCTTACTCAGCTCAAGAAATTAGTGTTTTTTACAGATTTTTCAGATTTATGTACTTGTTTCATATAATAGCTAAGACAAAGAAAAGTATTTTCACGTGACAAGATGCATCGTGTGAGAAGTTTGTGTCTGAATTTTTGTTTTTGCTTCCTTTTTAAAAAGAGATATGTGGAAGAATAGAATGTAGTAGTTTTCTGAAAGTTTTCTAGCATTTATTTTGCAGACCATTAAGGCCTTATTGGAAATAAGAATAGTGAGGAGGTAAAAGAGAATTCGGGTTTTAACATACAGCAATTGCGTTTTGGGGGCAGGAATACCACAAAAGTAATGCAATGTTTTTCTCAATCCATCTCAATCCATGCCAAATATGAAGGGAGCATAATATTTGGCTCACAATAGATGGTGTTAACTTTTACCATTTGTTTAAAATATGATCTGCCAGATAATTTTTTTCATTTTAAGGTTAACTAATAAATATCTTGAACTGATTAAATAACAAGTAAATAAAAGTATTTTGTGGGGAGTTAGTTTCAGACTATGTAAATATCCTGTTCCTCATCAAACACTGACCTAGTAATTTTAGCATCCATTGATAATTCTTTTCTGAATCAATTATATTTAAGATGATTGCCAAATAATTTTCTTATTCTGCCATTCCTTTTACATTTATTGGTTGGCACTCTACTATAAAGTAGTGATTTTTTTTCTATTCTTAATTTATTTAAAAGGTTACATTGTTGTCATTATTTATTTAGATACTAAAATTTTTCCAGGTTCAGTCAATGGGGTACCTTCACATCAACTTCTTTGTTCTTTTAAAATGTCCTCATCAATCGTTGCATAAACTTTCTTACACTTTGTCATGATAGAATGCTCTATGTTAATCTTATAGTTTCCTAGCCCATGTTCTGGAATCAGCGATTCCTCCAAGAAACTGGTTTCTTTTATTGGAGAATGAATTTAGAAACCAAAATCTGGGGACCAGGTATGTATTCCTTACTGCCAGTGTGCCATTGCTTTTAGGACTTCTTACAGGACAGCTGGAAAATATATGCATGTATACACAAACACATAGGCTAGTATCGATGTATCTATATTTATATTAAAAACCATAAGTTCACACTGATACTTTCAATTAACTCCAGCCTTTCTCCCCTTTCAAATTCATACCCTCTTTATGTAACAGTAGAAACCTAATTTTTATTATTCTGAATTCACTTACTTATTTGCTCAATCCTCTTGTCCTCAACTATTTTCAAAATTCTATAGGCTGTTTTATTGGCATCAGCCTTGTAAAACATGCCTGTATGCTGACCGAGTTCCTCCCTAGTTCAAAAGCTGCTGATCCATGCCACTGATCAATAGCTGATCCAACAACTGTGTATCCACAGAAGAGGGGATAAGAAGGAACTACCCAGGGCAATTGAATAGGCATTTCTCTCAAGGACTCATATAAGAAATTACCTTGGCATGAACGAAGTGAGAAAAAGAGGATTAACTTCTGTTTCCCAGGAAGTGCCTCTGTACAGGGAGTAAGATACACAAATCCTAAAGGGAACTGGCTGTATGATGATTCTAGTAAGAAGAATCAAAGGCAGCCTTTCCAAGTTACTAGGCCTCAGTCAAAGCATAAAAGCTGAAGACAGCCGACAAAACTGAAATAGCCCTGTGGTCAAAAATAAGAGATCTCTGTGAAAAAAATGACTGGTATCCAGACAGTGTCACCTCCCACGATACTGTGGCATTCACTCGATACTGGAACCATGGAAGGTTTTGGGGATGGAATAAAAGATAAGAGTGATTGAGAAAAAAGCAACTTAAAATCAGAAATGAAATGGAGTTACAGTAAATAAAGTGTTATTTCTTGAGCACCCATGATTATGAATTGAATTTCATAGCCACCGCTTATGGAAATGATATAAGACTGCAGTCCCCAATCCCCGGTCCGCCGACTGGTACTGATCTGTGGCCTGTTAGGGACTAGGTGCAGAGCAGGGCTGCACGCCCTAACCCTCCTTCCCCCCATTCCCTGGGGAAAAATTGTCTTCCATGAAAATGATCTCTGGTGCCAAAAAGGTTGGGGATAGCTGGTACACTGGTATAAGATAACCACACAAATATAAAATAAGGGAATTAAATACACATAACTTGATCTAGACTTTTATGGTAAGCTACCAAGTAATGAAATCATGACTGACTTGTCATAGCCTGGTGCAACTGGAAGATAATTTTTACCTCAAATTCTTTAAAAAATTGATATAAAATTTCAAAACATCCTCTTTTTAGGATAGCTTTTGAAGTTTTATTCCAAATCTAATTAGGTTATATGAAAACTTTTAATAACACATTTCTTTTTTTTGCAATGATCTCTGAATTTACAAGTCTTTCTTTGCCCTTTGTAAGTCATAATCCCAGACTAAGTTCCCAGGTGGGAAGCACCATCTTTTGACATCACCTTGATAAATGCTCCATATTATGCACATCTACTTTGCCTCTGTCAACATCAGGAACAGGCACTGGATTGTAGAATCTATTTTTGTCAAACAAGCTTCTCATTTGCTTTGCTTGTCACAGCAGGTTATCTTGGCCTTCTTTTTGCTGACTCTTTCTTTTTGCTGACTTTTCCTTCTTGTTCTGCATAATGCACACATGTCTCAGACTTTTCAGCAGTTAACAGAATTTGAATCACAAAACAATATGAAAAAGTGTTTGTATCTTATTGCTTTGACCTAACCTTGCAGATTGGTTCCCTGCTTTTCTAAGTATTAATCTTGTTTTCCACAAACTCCCATCCATTACTTACGTAATTTTTTTTCATAATGATGAAGTTTTGTTTCTCTATGCTTTAAATGTACTTTAAGGCCTTCCTAAACCATATTTTCTGAGAGGACATTCCAGATCTTTTGCATGTGAATTAATATACATTATTTTCTTTCTCTGTTCTATCATTGCAACTCGTACCACTAATATACCATTTAACTCATTTTTTGTCTGGATCATGATTTCTTTGGGAAAGCACAAACATGAGAATGCAAATTCCAAAGCTCAGAGAACAAGTACATATGGTTTCATAATGTTAAACTTTGAAAAAAAGGACTGATTTCTGTATAATTTCACAAATGACTTTCATGAAGAGGAAATGTCCAAGAATAACCTAAAGAAGCAAACATGATTGCACAAATTCAAGAGTACAGGACAGAGGCCAGCCAACTTTTTCTTCAGAGAAAGATAGTAAATATTTATTTTTAGCTTTGTGAGGCTTAGGTCTTTGTTGCAACTACCAAATTCTACCTTTGTTATATGAAAACAGCCATCAACAATACATACAAGAAAGGATGTGGTGTTACTCTTTTTCAATAAAACTGTGTTTATTGGGCTAGGAGACTATTTTAAAGAGAAAAAGAATGCTTCAGTTGACATTTTCATAAGAATGATTTCAATGCTTGTATAACCATTTTTAAATATCTCTTCATCATCTTAATCAATTTTGTTTTCCACTAAATATTTTCATCATTTGTCTGATAGATACCTCATATTCACCATGCTTAAAACTAAATTAATTTTCTTACCCAGGGCAAGAGTCCTTATTTATTTATATCAAAGACTTCATAATATTACCAGCAATTTAACTTTTAAATTCATGTGCTCCTTTTCTTTTACTTATGCTTAATAAGTAGGTGATTGCTCTCAATTCTAAATATCTAATACTGTTGGGAGAGAATTCTCCATGGATCTCTCATTTCTGTACTTCTTGTAAGCACAGGTATTCACAGTTTTGTCTAGACTGTCTTTACAAGGAGATGTGTATAGCAAATAACCTTCTAACACAGAGATAGGATCTTCCCACTATTGGAGAGGACACGTTCATTTGTTGACAAGTATAATAAAGATAATGCCTCTCTTCAGGGCAAAGGTTGAGCAGGTTTTCTTGAAGCCCATTATAAATAATTAGAGATTTGTTTTGTTTTGTATTTTTAAATTGTTTTCAGCATATTAGGGGGTACAAATGTTAAGGTTATGTATATTGCCCTTGCCCCTTCTCTTCCCTAGAGTCAGAACTTCAAGCGTGTCCATCCCCCAGTTGATGCGCATCACACTCATTATGTATGTATATACCCATCTCCTCCCCCCTATAACATCTACATATAGATGTTGTTCCTATATGTAATTAGAGATTCTTAAGATTGAATTTCTCAGCCGTAACAAAAACTCATTGCGTGTAATATCCACCTGGGCCCACCTCTATCATGTATGGCCATGAGATTTAGGGGCCAATGTAAACATGAACCTTTTGCTGTTTGCTGTGGCAAAAGTAATAAAGTCCTTTATTTCTAGCCCAGAAGTCTCATGTCTTCTCCCAGCATAAATAAAACTGAGGCAGGCTAACTTTTCTTACAAGTATAATGAGGAGATAATAAAGTTTATTATCATAATGTCCTTAAATTTGCTTTTCTAACTTTACATACTAAATGAATACATTTACTTCCTTTTTCTAATTTTGCTTCCGGTTATTAAGGCTTGATAGCAATGATTAATCACAGGTCAAATATGTCTATTAGTATGTTATTCAGTTTAATTTTAGCCAACCTCTTCATCCTTGTTCAGTAATGCTTCTAGTCATTGTGAATTTACACTTTTATAGTCTCTATATAACACATTTATATACTCTTTAAGTACTTACCTTCTAATATGGATGACCTTATTCTCCCATTTTTGAGGGGAAAAAAAGGATGCAGAAACCTAGAGAGAAAGAAAAAGCAACAGGTAAATTACAAAGAATCTCTAAGCAAACATATCCAATAAAAAAATGCCAAACATAGACTGGACTAAATAACTAAACATTTAATGTGAAGATGTAGACATTTATCCACAAGAAACAATAGAAAATGGAGAACCATGACCTCCCTAAACAGGCAAAGTAAGGAACCAGTGACTGAGCCTAATGAAACTGTACTATGGAAACTCTCTGACCAAAAATTCAAAATAGTACTTAAAAGAAAACTCAGTAATCTCCAAGATAATACAGAAAACTTATTAAGAAATTGATCAGAAAAATTTAGCAAAAATATTGAAATAATAAAAAAAATCATCCAAGCAATCTTGGAACTGAGAAATAGATTTGCTGGACTGAAAAAATCATTAGAGGCTCTCAACAGCAGACTGTATCAAGCAGAGGAAATATCAGTGAGCTCAAAGACAGGCTATTTGAAAATACACAGAGGAGAAAAAATAGAATGAAAAGGAACAAGGATCACCTATATGATATAAATAATTACCTCAAAAGACCAAATCTAAAATGATTGGTGTTCAAGAGAAAATTGAGCAAGAGCAAGGAGTAGAAATCTTATTCAAAGAAATAATAACAGAAAACTTTCCAAAAGTTGAGGAAGAAATACATATCTGGGTACAGGAAGCTCAGAGGCCACCAAACAGACTCAACCTAAATAATACTATCCCAAAGCATATAATAATCAAATTCTCAAAGGTCAATGACAAAGAGAAGATCCTAAAAGCAGCAAGAGAAAAGAAACAAATAGCATACAAAGGAGCTCTAATTCATCTGGCAACAGACTTCTCAATAGAAACCATATGAGCCAGGAGACAGTGGGACATTTTCAAAATGCTGAAAACAAAAAAGCTGTCATTCAAGAATACTGCATCCAGCAAATCTTTACTTCAAACATGAAGGAGAGATAGTCTTACACAGACAAACAAAGCCAAGAGAATTTACCACCCCCAGACCTGCCTTACAATAAATGCTAAAGAAACTTCTTTAATTTTAAAGGAAAAAACACTAATGTGCAAAAAGAAAACATTTGAAGATATTAATATAAAACCCATTGGTAAAATTAAGTACACAGATAAACCCAGAATACTCTAATATTGTAATATTAGTGTGCAATCTACTTTACGATGCTAATATGAAGCCCAAAAGATAAATCTACCAGAAACAATAACTATGGAAACATATTAAAGGATAGGCAATATAAAAATATATAAACTGAGATAACATGGAGTTAAAATGTGTGTGGGGGGACCCAAAGAGTAAAAGTGTACAGGGTTTTTAAATTTTTTCGTAGATTGTATCTATTTTTTTCTTTGTGATCTAAGTTATAATCTATTCATCTGACAAGAAATGAATAACCAGAATATATAAGGAGCTAAAACAACTCAATAGAAAAAAAAAAGAAAATAATTTGCTTAAAAAATGAGCACCATGTCTGAATAGACATTTCTCAGAAGAAGACATACAAATGGCCAACTGGTATATGAATAAAATGCTCAACATCACTAATCATCAGAAAACACAATTCAAAACTACATGAGATATCACCTCACCCTAGTTAAAATGGCTTTTATCAAAGGCAGAGAATAATGGATACTGGTGAAGATATGAAGAAAAAGGAGTTCTTGTAGACTGTTGGTGGGAATGTAAATTAGTATAACCACTATGGAGAACATTATGGAGGTTGCTCAAAAAATTAAATATAGAACTACCATATGATGCAGCAATTCCATTACTGAGTAACCAAAAGAAAGGAATTCAGTATATTGAAGAGAAATCTGCACTTCCATGGCTATTGCAGCACTATTAACAATAGCCAAGGTATGGAATCAACCTAAGTGCCTATCATTGGATGAATGGATTAAAAAAAATGATATGTATACATGGAAGAATATTACTCAACCATAAAAAGAGTAAAATCCTGTCAGTTGCAGTAACATGTATGGAACTATATGTTAAGTGAAATAAGCAAACACAGAAATATAAATATTGCATGTTATTACATGTAGGAGCTAAAAAAGTGGATCTCTTATAAAGAGAGTATAGAATGGTGATTATCAGAGACTTGGAAGAACGTAAAAGAGTGGGGTAAATAGAGGTCAATTAATGGGTACAAATATACAGTTAGATAGAAGAAATAATATCTATTGTTAGATAGATTAGCAGGGTGAATACAGTTTAAATAATCTATTGTATATTTCAAAATAGCTAAAATAATAATTTGAATGTTTCTAACATGAAGAAAAGATAAATAAAGTGGTGGATATCCCAATTACCCTGATTCGATCTTTACACATTATATGAATGTATCAAATTATCACATGTACCCCCCAAATATATACATCTATTATGTATCAGTTAAAACATTTCACCAAGGCCTAAGAATAACAGTAATTAAATGCCAAACCCAAATGATATTAACATTAGCTAAGAATAAAATTTATGAAAAATCTTTTTGGAAGATGCTATTATGTTAATAACAGATTCCATGGAAATAATACATAAATATATGACTAAAGAGTTCCTGGATACCCAGTTTTAGCTGATGCAACTTGGGAAAATTTGACATCTGATTGTAATATAGAAAATTAGACCTAAGTTAGTTGGCCAGAGTCAGAAGAATGAACATGTAAACAGAAGGGTAGTCATTCAGTTGATGTCTAAAAAAGTAAAGCTTGAAGCACAAGGATTTGCCAGGATGTCTTTAGCACTGTCTAGGAAGAAGAGTAGCTAATTAGGAGATAAATTTCTTTCAGGATTCAGGCTTTTCTAAAATTTTACATTTTGCTATAATTTTCCATTTACTCCAGGGTGAAATATAAGTTTCTTAATGTATAAAAGCCTTGGCATAATTTTGTCCCTGAGTATATGGATATACTAATTCCTGTCATACCTTATATCATACATACATCCCATACACAATAGACTGAAACTTGCAATTATCTGTATAATTCATACTACTTTTGCAGATAATTTTGCTCCTGAATGTTTATCATGCTTCTTTGTTAATTAATATCTACTCATTAACACTCTGCATAGATAATCTTTGCTGAGAACATTTCTGGATCCATTAGTCTACCTAATTGCTCTCATTTTGGGATCTCATGAACTTTGTGCTTACCTCTGACATAATGCTTATTATGGTGAATTATATTCTGTTTTCTAACTACACTATGAGCTTCTTGAAGACATAGACAATGTTTTATTTTTCTTTGTGTTCCCAATGCCAAACATATGGCTTGATAAATAGAAGTTTGAACACTGATTGTTAAAAAAAAGTGAAGGGTGTCACTATAGTAGAGATGAGTACATTAGGTTATTATAATTTGGTGTTAATAACCATGAAATTAATCTAATTAATATCCTTCCTTTTTTTCTCTCTTTTTGCCAAGAAAATTTCTGATTATAATGACTTTTCCTGTGGTAATTTGCATTCTGGCAGAAAATACTCTGCTGAAGACTTAAGGCTCTTCTTTTCTTGACACTAATATTTCTCATGGTAACCTAGATATTTAATTGTGATATGCTGGATAGTTATATTTACCTCCTATATCTAACCTCTACTTTTTTGCACCCTTTTCCATGCCCCAAGTGACTGAACTAAATGGAATGCATCAGTGGGATTCCTTTTCCACCAGCTTCTTGTGTTTGGCTAATGGGAAGCGCCTGAAATGGATAAGAGGAAGAGATGATTGAAGGGTCTGTCTTTCTTGACCCTTAACTACATGTTACTAACCCTTTCAGGTTGATATTGTCCATAACACTCCTCACTTCTGGATTCTGATAACAACTATACCCCTTTCTCCCATTCTTATCCAGAGGTGTTAACAGGCCCATTGTTCTTGGGCCTGAGATAATGCAGTAACCTCTTGTAGTTTCCCTTTATTCAATCCTACTCAAAATATGCTACTTTGAGTATGTCTTCCTGGACCCATATTGAGGTTTAAGTTTGCTATATTTAGTCTTGACTGGTGAAGTAATTAGTTCAGGGAATAGTCCTAGAAAACAGATCCTCAAAATGGAATTCTAGATTGGAGTCCCTCATATATACAAAGAACACAGAGATAATAACATTTTGCTAAAGGGGAAGGAACATGGGCAAACTACAGCATAGAGTGACATTATAATTAATCAAATCAAACCATTAGATGAAGAACAGATGGAGGGAGATCAAGTGGCAGTGGCACTTAGTAGCTATGGTGACAATAGTGATTATAAGATTGTTGGGGTCCTTGGATTTGGTTTATGGTCCTGGAGATGTGCATATAGAAAAATGAAAAGTATTAGCTATGAACAATTACTAATACCTGTGGAGAACTAGGAGGCTCATTGGCACTTTTGAAGGAAACTGTCATCTCATGAATTCACAGGGGATATAAAACTGAAGACCAATAAGGTTTGATTATAAATGTCAATTATATAGATATCCTTGCTAAATGTCTCACATTCAGATAAGGGCCATCCTGGGGAAGGAATAGGACTTTTATGTATGGAATGGGAATATTCGTATGGCAGGAAGAAAAATGTACTTATCTTGTTTTGCCTCAAGGCTGTGTCATATCTGCTCACCTACCTGATATGGCTTTGGGCGATGCTTCTTAAATTTTGATGTGCATATGAATCACCTGGGAATCCTATTAAAATGCAGATTCAGATTCAGTAGTTCTGGGAAGTGGGCTGGGATGTGGGCTGTCTATAGTCCTAATCCTTTACATTGAAGACATTATGCTAATTGAAAATGGTGAACAGAATGTAACAAGAACCATAAATGTCCCAGCAAAACATATGGAAGCTAAATGCTAAACGAATTGAGTGGCATGCCATATCAGTGAAATTTTTAGGGATTCATAGTAAGAAATTTGAGACAAATTATTTCACCCAACACAATGAAAGAAACATATAGTTTGGTGGGCCTCTTTGGATGTTGGAAGCAATATATTCTGCTTTGATTATTCTTGTCCAATTCATTACTCATCCAGACAGGTACCAGCATTGGTTTGGGTCTTGAATAAATAAGAGAGCTCTACAACCAGACTGGTTTTGGTTAAAAATACTTTGCCATTTAGGTCTAATAACCCAGCATACTCAGTATTTTTTTTTTGCAGTATTTGTGACAGGCCAGACTTTTGTATAAAATTCTTCTAAACCCAAATAAGAGAAAGCACAGCTTAGGTATCTATGATAAGGAGTAATGCAATCCCCTTCTATTTTTTCATCAATTATTTCCATTTGAAAAGTTTATTCTAGCTTGCTACTGGGCTCTGATAAAAGTGAATGGTTGACTTTGTAAAACTCCAAGACTGTGAATTATACTGTCCAAGATGACCTGTATGTTATCTGATCAACCCAACCATAAAATTAGATATGCATGGTGGCTTTGCTTTATAAAATGAAGGTCATATATATATTAGACTGAGTCTAAATTGCTCTGTGAGACACAAGTAAACAGCAAATGGATGGCTAAGTTTAACATGGTACCTGTTTCATGGCTTTGATCATGGAGAAGGAAAAAGAATGAACCTGGTTTGCTGATGGATCTGATTGTTATACTAGTACCAGTGAGAAGGGAACAGTAGCTTCCAAGGGTGTCCCTGAAAGACAGTGGCTGTAGTGGATGCCATGGTTCACTGTGCAGATTCTCTCCTCTAGAAATGGAGATCTCATTTCTCTGGTTTCTGAGAGTCTTGGCAACCAACACTTCTCAGCTGAGTTCCTGTCCAGGACTTTCTCTTAGCTGAAGGGAGTCTATCTACCTGAGGTCATGCCCACTTCCTAGGGGCAGACCAATCCAATAATTGGTCAATAGAGAGGTATAAAGGCCTATCCCTATGCCACAATATAGAACAGTTCTGAAGAACCATCACAGCTCCAAAGTTAATCATAGAATCGACTGAAATCTTGGTTGTGACTGCATCTCTGTTCGAATTCTCCATCTGTCCAGTGCTGCACCTTCATAGCAGTTGATCTTGAGTATGACAAAATAAACTTTCTGCACACAAATGTCAGAACTGATTTCTAATGGTATAGTATCTTAGATAGTAGGTGCCAAGGGTGGTCAGAACTAAGGTGCTAGTGGAGTGTAAGTGGAACATGAAATAGACTGTGAGGTAAAAACAGCGATGTTTGCTAACTTAGGTCTCTTAACCAGCTATAGAAGCAAACTTTTCCAGCTATTTTTATGTTACCCAATTACCTCTCTCTTTACTCTTCAATTTTTTATGAAGAATATTGGTGGTAGATAACATTTCAGGTTTTAGGTGGAAAGTATGGCCAAGTTAATATGCCATAATGATATAGTATCTAACGGTATTTCTATGTACCCCATGTGGAGAATAAAGCCTTTTTAAGTGAATAAAAGATAAGAGTGGATTCTAAGGGAAGAAAGGATGTACTGTGCCTGGTAACTTCTGCTTTTCCAGCAGAGCTATTCTTCACTCTTCCCCATCCTGATTTGCATTCTGAGAGAATGATCTATATGGATGACACCATGTAAATCATATCATAGTATAGATTATGATTGGTTTCATCCAATAAGAGCTTCACAGAAAATATTAAGGAGGTAGGAGTGGGAGTGATTATTTATTCCCCTGGATTCATTCCTGTGGATTCCTTTGGGCTGACTGTTTCTTTCACTCAAGGCAGCTGTTTCAGAAAAAACTCTCAAAGCATGTTTCCCCTCTAAATTCCACACCAACACAACGATAACCAACACAGAAGTAGATTTCTGTGACCAAATGTGAAGTTTTTCCCCAGCACACCAAGCAGTGGACACAAGCTGAATATCCTCTAATTCACCCTGTCCACAGGGTGAGGGCTCACTCCCCAGAACTGCCCTCTGCCACCAGACACCAGTTGCAAGTCTGGGCCTCTGGAACTTCTGACTAACTGGCTTCATGTTGGGGTTCCCACAACTCCCTCTTTGGGCTGGATTAGTTTGCTGGAGCTTACAGAACTCACAGAAACCCTTACACTTACTGGTTTATTATAAAGGATATTACAAAAGATATAGGTGAATATATATGCAGGGTGAGGTATGGGAGAAGGGGCATGGAGCTTCCACGCCCTCCCAGGGCACACCACCCTCCAGGAACTTCCATGTGTTCAGATATTCAGAAGCTCTCTGAACCCAGTCTTCTTGAGTTTTTTATGGACAACTATGTGAAAACGCAATTAGCCTTCATTCAGGGTATAGAGTGGGACCCTCTGTGGAATGAAGGTCTTATGACCTGTGATCAGAAAGGTAGGGGAAGATTAGAGTACTGCCTTGGGGCAGGTGAATGTCAGAGAAATTCTGTTTTCTGAAAATTGTTCTTGAGGCCTAACACGCTCAACATTATAACAAAAGACTGTAACAAGGGGTATGGGAGTTATGAGCTAGGAAGTGTGGATGAAAACCAATATATATGTGTATACATAATAACACCACAGCAGCCCTTTGGGCCAAGGAGTGTTAAGAGTTCTCCCCAAACTTACCTTGTGGTATTGTGTTCTTGTCATGTTTTTATACCCTTACTTTTGTAAGTAGTTTTTGTTAAACTCTTCTTGAACTACCCTAATTTGAATGTATTTTATGCTGGAATCTTGACTAACATTCATAAAGAAACAAAAAATAAAAACTAAAAAAATTAAAAGCATTGCTTTTGTAATAGGATCCATATAAGAAGTCACATGGCCTTAATTGGCAAGATTCATCTCTAGTCTTACTCTAACTACAGCACAAATGTCTCAAATTTTGCAATATGAATTGGTCCTCAATTCAGAACTGAAATATCTGTTTTTAAGAGACGCAATATCAGTCCTGCCACTAACATTTTTAGAGACTGTATAATATAATAAAGGGAGGTCCACATGTTATGTGTCTAATTGTATATTAGGTAATAAATTGTTAAATAAAATATAATTTTATTCTCTTGTCTTCACAAATACACCTTCATAACAACATGTATACATCTATAATGTTTTATCACTGAAAACTGGCAAGATAACAAAGATGAGTGAACTTTGTTATTGCACATGCCTGGTGTTCTGTTGAGGGACAGTGATGTTGGGTGACATTAAAATTGATATATTCATAAGTTATATTATATACTTATTCCATAAAGTTTATTTTTCTCACTTTCTTTTCAGGAAATTCACTAATTATATTTTCATAGTCAAGCTCTTCAAATAATCAGTGTTCTATTAACAGTGACAAAATATTCAACTTTTTCTGATTATTCTTATTTATTTGAATTGGTATGAAACTTTATTCTGTTAAGTCAGTGGCTCATAGAATTGTTAATAATTTTTTAAAGCTGGGATTCGAAAATAAGCCATAAATTTTCCACACTATCATCGAACATTGTAATGAAGTCCCAATTGATAATATTATTTCAGAAATTACTAAACATATTTTAATTTCATCATATAAATTTATCATTTATATAATGTTTCTTACCATATTCTAAGGTAATATCTAGATTCATGCAATATGCAATTCCTCTTTCTTCAAAAATTTTAGTGCTGGGAAATTATAAAGAACACAGAAAATAGTAAAACTGAGACTATACTTTGATCTATAATGACCAAAAATTCATCTCTATTAACATTAGTTTTGGGATTACTTATATGTGTATTGTCTCTTTCACAGTCATGTAAAAATTCTCATTCTTATTCCAATTGTCTCATATTATATTGGAATGCCACGTTTGTCACATATTTCAAAGGCATTTTCTTTTGATTTGGAAGAACATTTTAAAATTTAAAAAAATGTAAATTTCAATCCTTTTGAAAAAGTGAAATTGACAAATTTTCATAAATTTATTTTTGTAACTCTGGTTAAAATATTAACTTTTAACAGTTCCTATTAAATAATTTTGAGTTATGCAAATTGAAAGTTATTCACATTTCCCACCAAAAATCAAACTTTACTTTAGTTCAAGTCTCTTTGGCTATTTTATTTTTTCTGTTTTCTCCTTCTCTTTTTTTTAAGAGACTGTCTTACTCTGTTATCCCATTGATCTTGAAATCTGGGCTCAAGGGATCGTCCTGCCTCAGCCTCCCAAATAGCTGAGACTACAGGCACAACCACGCCTGCCTAAAATTTTGACTATTTTGCTTATCTTTTCAAGTGTGTTTTTCATTTTGAATATTTTAAAGCATTTAGTCAGCATTCCCATCATGCTTCAAGAATGTTTGTAAAATTACTATCTTTCTTCAAGATATTACATTTTTAGACAAATCCAAAAAAATATCATATATACTCTTTGAATTCGTCCAAAGTATTTTATCACTTCTTTGGGTTCAGTTGAGGTCTCCTGATAACAAAATCAAATTATGTGCTACATATGACATGAAGAATGTTTCAGCAATATTGGCCAAAATTTTAGTTTGTAATCCTCCCTCTTAATTAATCTTTCTAATAACATCATGGTATTGTCTTCCATAATCTTTCTATCCAAAGTCTAAAATGCTATTTTTTTTCAGTTCTTCTTTTAAGTCAAAAACATGCACTTTTAAAAAATAGCAGGTGTGAAAAGAATAAAATACTCTTTAATTTCAATGCTTTTATTTTCTTCCTCTAAAAATTCAATAATGCATGGTAAATGTCATTTTCAGCATGGACTTTTTTGTCCTTTAAAATCTAGTTGTACTGATAAATAGTATTTACTTTTAAATTTTACATAAAATTTCTTCTCTCATTTTATTATCCATTAAGTTAATAATTTGATTTTGATTTCTGCATTCTGAGTAGTGATATTTTATCATTTTTAAATATATCTTATATGTTTGGCCACTTTAGTGTCAATTTTGAAATGATTTCTACTAAACCAGAACTTTCATTATTATTGTATTATATTATTTTCTATAATCACCACATTGTTTGTGCTTTGTAAAACATTAATATGATTGGCTAATTATTTGACACATAATATATTTTTTAAGAATATCATATTTTGTAATGGTATTTATTTATATTTACTTAATGCTATTGATCATTTGCTATTTATTCAGTCCTTTTTATTTCAGTTCTAGTGAGTAAATGTTTTTATTTTTATTTTTTCTGTGTAAGTGAAGCTTCATATTCTTTTAATTGAAAGCCAAAGTGTTTCCAGTAACAACTTTGGCCAGAGCTGATTTCGAAGATTGGTTGTAGAACATGCAACAACTTGAAATATAACTTTTGTATTTCCTTTCTTTATGTGAAATGATTTTAGTGTATAAAAAATACTAAATTTTCTATCATGTTGATCCAATGGAAAATCCCAAATTTTTATTTGAGTCAGATTATGTTCAGCTAGAATCATTCTCATACTATGTGAGAGATGCCATGGTCATTTTCCAGAATTGTGATCAAATAAACACAGTAAAATTAGAGGTTCTATTTTTCTTATCTCAATTTCTTATTTTCATGAATTTAATTTTATCTATCTTTTGAATAGCAGGTTAGAGTTGTATTTGTTGTAAATCTGATATAAAAATTGTTTCATAATCTCATTGTTTTGATCAATAATAGAATCTTTATTAAAAAGTTATAAATAACAGGAATTTTTTTAACCTGTTTCAGTTGTGAACCTGATGAGAACATTTGTATTGCTCATCGCATTGTTTTGATTAGGAATTATAACTTTTAAAATAAAAACTTTGTAATGTTCTGTTTATCATATTCTGCTTTGTGTAAATCATACTGTGCAGAAGTCTCATCCCTTTCAATATTTCCTCTTTTTAAATATTTAGGCAATCCTCATCTTTGAAGATTTTCTATTTCTTTTATCTTTCCAGATTTTTTTTGAACTTTATTTTTAAATTTTATATTTATATTATGATAGCAACTTGTACCATTCTCAATATTAAAGAGATTAAAAATTAAATGTAATTATGTAAAAAATTTAACATATTTTAATAAAAATATTAAATGTATATAAGAATAAAAGATTAAAATTATTTTTCATATATGCTCAAATAATTTTTCTTCTAAAAAATAAAAAATCTATTAAAATTTAAAAGGAAAGTTGTGGTTAATAAGTATGAAAATGTTAAAGATAAAAAATGTTTAAATGAAACTAGAAACTTGTTTTCATCTTTTGGAAAATTTAATTAAATTTATGTTAAAAATTTTTATTAAAACACTTCATAAAAATGTTTTATTATCCATTCTAGCACTAGACATTCTAGCATTTAATAACCATCTAGCTGGAAATGTAAAAAATACATATGAGGGCTGTCCAGAAAGTATCCAGCCATGTAATATATTCTTATTATATTAACAATGGCTGGATACTTTCCGGACAGCCCTTGTATATATTACTGTTCAAGCATATTAATCCTATACCTATTTCTATACAAGTTTTAGAGCAGTATAAATTGTGAAATATTGTCAAATGTTCCCTAATAACTATTACACTGCTGAAAAAAACAGCATTAATTTATAAGCACCTCACACAAATTGGAAGACAAAAAGAAGAATATGAATATTTGGCACTACTAGGAAACCATCTTTTGTAGTTCCAAAGTTTATTGAATTTATGTTATCTAAGAGAAAAGACTTGAAAATTGAATTGAATTGGCTGCTGTTTTTCTTTCCTATGCAATTCCATCATTCAGATCTTCCCAACATCCCATTCCCACTTTTGCTAGTATCACAACTCACAGACCTTGACAATGCTGGAATGCAATCGCCCCATGACCTAAACACCTCCTTCTGGGCCCCAGCTCCCAACACTGTTGCATTTGGGATTAAGTTTCCAACATATGAAGGATGAGAATGGTTTCCTGGTATTATTAAAGCAATGTTTGGAGTTACAACTTTCCAGAGTTGAGGGCCGAATCCTGAGAGAAGGAGGTGCCCATGTCTCCTATATAACAGTGTTGTGGGAGATTGTGTTTGTGGTTTGAGGGCCTCTATTGTGGTATGAGGGATTCCTCTTCCCTGGATCTAAAGGTGGTATTCCTAATGATATGCTCAGTTAGAAATTCAGTGACATGTCTTATGTATTTCATTTCTTTAGCCTCTCTGTTACAAGCAATACTACAGTACATTGACTCCCTCTGTATTCTTGAAAATCTCATTTTATCATGTTCTTTTCTACTGATCTGACTACCTATCTAATTGTAAGCAAATCTTATATATGTTCTACCAATTTCTGTTCTTGGGTCTTCTCTGTTTAATATATTCATGGACTTCAACTATTATCTGTAAGATGGTCATGACACCCAAGGGTATATCTTGACCTTGAATATCATATTTCTAATTGTCTGTTAACACATCTTCTTGGCTATCACACAAGTCCTCCAAGCATAGCATTTCCAAAATTGACATCAAGCTTCCTAGCATGTTTTTAATTGCTGTGAACTTTACATCTTTTAAAGGCACCACTCACATCCTACTCACCCAGGCCAGACAAGCTGCTCTAATTGTTCTTCATCCAATTTCCTGATGTTGTTGCCTTGATTTCTTGATTTCTTTTATATCTGTCTCCTTTTCTCCACTGCTCTCTTTTTCTCACCTTGTACATAGTGTGCATTAGTGACCATTTACTGAATATTGGCTTTCTATTATGCATAACTAGAACTTGTTTCATGTAACGTGATGACATTTCATAACATTGCATGTCTGGATAACTCAGTCATTTAAGGTGTAATTTTTGAAGAGAATTCTAGTACAAGTTGGACAACTAAACTTTTTTATATTACCACTGTTGCTTTTTTTAAAAAAATATTTCAAATATGACAAAAAATCTGGCTCCAAATATTAAATGTTTTATTATACCAAAATATGCAAATTTATACAATAAATACTGCAAATCAAATACTCTAAAAAAGGTGTTGCTAAAGTTTTTTCTGTAAGGGGTCAAAAGTAAATATTTCAGGATTTGTGGACTATATAATCTCTGTCACAACTTCCAAATCCTGCTGTTGTGGTACAAAAGCAGCCATAGATAATACCTAGATAAGCATGGTTATGTTCCAGTAAAAATTTGTAGACATGAAATTTAAAATTTTATATAATTTTCACAAGTCCTAGAATATTATTTTACTTTTGATTTTTTTCAAACATTGGAAAGTTGAAGAATTATTCTTAGCTTCCAGGCTATACAAAAATAGAAGGATGCCTAGATCTGGCCCATGGACCATACTTTGCCAAAATCTGAGTTTAAAAAAGCATTACCAAAATTCAAGGATCACAATTTTTATTTCCAGAAGAATCTTAAAAATTGAACATCAATTACACATAATTTTATTTTCCCAGAATACAGATTTATTTACTCAGAAAAAAAATGGCTCTGATTTTGCCAGTAGGTACTAGGTTAGTGTTTTGGGGAGATACAATGAGGAACAAGATGCAGTCTTTACCATTTTAGAGTCCATACTCTGTTAGAAAGACAGTGAAGCAAAAAACTATAAAATAAAACAGTGCACGATAAATGTTACTGTTATAGAACTTTAAAAAATTCTATGGAGTTCAGGGGAGTGGTTGACTCTGATGAGAGAAAATAGAAATGTGTTGTGGTGATGTTATTTAAGGTAGGTATTCAGGAGTGAGTGGGACCATAATGACAGGCTAGAGTCAGGGAAGAAGCTTGTGTTCCTAATGGAGGAAATAACAAGCCGCTCCCTGGAGACTGGGGATACTAGACAGCCTTGGTGAGGGTAAGAGTTAGTGTTGGACACACATATTTAAGGGCATATAAGTTTAGAAATGTTTAGATGAGAGTTTTAAAGTCCAGGTTGATCATTTAGATTTTATTCTTTCTGTAATGGAATTCACCAAAGAATATTAAAGAAAGGAAGATATTAAAGATTCTCTAATCAAATTAAAGTTGATTTCCTTTATGGCAGTGATTAATCAAGAATCCAATCTTTGGATGGGCAATAATGGAAATTCTGAAAACTGGGTTTGTATGTTACTGTAAAACTTGCCCTTTTAAAGTTCATACAAAATATTGTTTTTAAACAAAATACACGTGGCTAATTGATCTAAAGTTTAACATATTAATTCCTTCTTGTAGTTTTGAATATTAGCTAGAAAATTAAAGACAACTTTTTCTTGAGTTTGTTTTACAATCTATCAAATCTTATGTAGCTGCAGTTAGGATATTTATGTCAATGTTATAATTTAATTGGTATTATTCTGAATAACCATTTGGTTTCTACCTAATTGCTTTAGTCTGCTCAGGCTTGCCATAATAAGATACCATAAATTGGATGGCTTAAACAAAGGTAGTATATTTTTCTCACAGTTATGAAGGCTAAAAGTCCAAGGTCAAGGTTCTGGACATTCAGTTTCCAATAAGGGCTCTCTTCCTTACTGCCTTTTAGTTCCTTTTTGCTATGGTCTTTCCTCACTACATGTGTTATAGGGAAGGGAGGAGCAAGCTCTCAGATATCTCTTCTTATAAGGACATTAATCCTATTAAATCAGCACCCTACGCTTATGATGTCATTTAATCTTAATTACTTCCTTAAAGGCTCCATCTTCAAATATAGCCACACTGGGAGGTATGAGCTTCAACACACAAATTTGGAGGAGGAGCACAAACATTCAGTCCATAGTACTTACTTACACATTTTATAGCTGCTATGAAATAAATTCTTGGCTGGAGTTCAATTGCTACTTTATTTATCCCAAACATTTCTGAAATTCAGTAAAAAATAATAATTTGAATTTGTTTTGTATTGACTAAGGGTACACAGATAACTCTGTGAATAAATATTTCTTCCTTGCTTCTTTATTGTACTGTGCATTTCATCTTCTCTTATTTATTTCTATTACAAAAAATGTTGTCAATTAACTATATTAGTTTAAAAACAAAACTAAAGGCCATGGAAAAGGAATTCATTATCAGGGGTAGAAACAAATTGTGTTGCAGAATTTGGAGGTCTCTTATTAATTCATGGCATTTCAGAATTGTGTGTTGTACCATTTTAGAGTAGTTGTTTGACAAAGGCATTAGGAAGAAATGACACTCCCTCCTCATTTAAATAACATTCTTGTTTTACTTTTAAAGATTTATGTTTTTTTAAAAATTCTACCAAATAAAAACTGCAAACTGTTTTGACGTTTAATGATTGCTTGTCTATTATATCCATTTTTGCAATAGTGCCTAAGTTCAGAGAATTAATGACATTTTTTGAATAATTTTTTTTAACTCTTGAGGATTAGTAACACAAAACATATAAGAAAAGATTATTAATGCTTATTTTCATCTATCTGTTGATATTAAGTGTAAGAGCACACATTTCATAATTACCTCCAAATTATAAGATGTGATAGTGAGTCTTTGACTATAAATAGATTGTTTGTTCTAATGTTTGCAATCAATTAACAAGAATCAATGTTTGTTTAAAAGAAGACAAGGTAAGAGGAAAGGTAGAAAAGACAAATTATTTCATTAAAACTTCATGTTCTTTCATTTTATGTTAAATTTTGCTTACTGTCCATTTCATACTCAGAAGAGGAAGGTGTTCCTTCAAAATATGTTTCAACAATGGCTAAACACAGAGTAGAAACTCATTTTCTTCAGAGATCCATTTGCAAAGACAGACTGACATTTATATTATTTTATTTATTTATTTATTTATTTAAATTTCAGCATATTATGGGGGTACAAATATATGGTTACATATATTTGATATTATTGATATTAGTCTGATTATTTGATATTACCAAATAAAATCCTATAGTTAAGTTCTTATCATTTTTATTTATTTGCTTATTAAAGACCTGAGTGGATTATGTTGGATACCTCCAAACAAATAAACAAAGCATTTCATACTGCTGCTGCTGCTACCAGGTTTACACAGTAAATTCATAGCTGATAGCCAATAGTTTTATTAAAATATACAGAACAAACAAAGGAGAGATTTAATGATGTATCCCTTCAATTGCAGTTCTCAAATCACCTTCTTGTCATTTATTTCTATTTTCAAAGCTGAATTTATATTATATTAATACAGTAAGAAGTGTGGAAAGGGGAGGGAAACATAAGTTAAATAACGGGAGAATGGGAAAAAGAGACTATAGTGAGAATTCTGTCTAAATTGTTTTTAAAAAGTTCCCTAATGAGGTATTTTAATATTCAGATTCATTGAAGGTATTCTTTAAAGAAGTGATATCAACTTTAAACTCGAAACTATTATTTTTGAATATTTTGAAGGACTTTGTTATAGTAAAGTTTATTTCCATTCATCTGAAGTCTTAAAAGGTAAAATTTTGATAATTTATTATCTTATTATTTATCATTCATATATTCATTTTATATGGGTCAAATTAATTATAGTGTCATGTTTTATACTCTTCATATGTTTATAGTACTTTGGAGATTTTTCTATAATTAAATGTCTAGTACATTTTATGTGGCTTTGAACATAATATTTAAATTGTAAATTATTTTAAAGGCTTTAGAGATTCATACCATATATCTTTGCTTTATGAAATAATGTTCAATATTGATCAATAATGTCATTTAGCCCTAAAAGCCTTCATTATTTAAAAATAAGAGAAAGAAAATAAATAAGCATTCATGAGTTTAAAAAATGAATGCATAAGAGGAAGTGAGTAATTAAAGATAATAATAGAACCAGAAAATGTCAAGGAGTAGAATAATAAAGCTAAGTAAATTGTTAATTTTAGATGAGGAAATTTAATAGTTGATTCTTTAAAAAAACGTAAGTTAAATATACAGATGCAATCAAGTTAAAAAAAAGAACAAAAGCAGTTCCCTGCACCGTGCCCCGACTAATTTTGGAAAATAAGAGGGGATGTATGAAAACTAGAGGAGAGTAAATATATATATTTGACAATTTCCATGAGTTGGGTATGTTATGGATAAATGCCTATTATTAAAATGAAGTCAGGAAGGAATAGAAAACTAAATATAATATTAATTATGGCAGAATATATGTATATACTGTGTGTATACATATACACAGACATGCACACACATAGAGAGAGGCTTACGAATTGCTTTTTCAAAGCTTAGCATAACCCTAATATCAAAACCTACCCAATACTGTGCAAATGAAAAAACTGAGCTTCAACAATCATACTTACAGAGAATCAAATAACCTTAAATAATTCATACTTCAACATAAATTTTACTTCCACCCAAAGCATTCCTTGAGATAACTGGTTGTATATTTATAAACATGTTTTAAAATGTATTATCTCAAGCATATAATAATAAATGAAGTAAATACATATAAATTAATATGTATGTAAAAATTGAAAAAGCATTTAAGCATGCAAATATATACTATATATACATATATATTAAAAATAAAATATTAATATTTGATGTCTGCATAAAGTAGGATTGTAGATAATTTCACTCACAATTCTTTATGCTTTTAATTTATTTCTGTTATTATTATAAAAATAATAAATAAATAACTCATACTCCAATTATGGAGTTCATTTTATGGGAAAATATAATCTAGAGTGTTACATGATTTCTAGGCAAATACAGCAACAAAAGTTATTGCATATGAGTTAGGTTCTGTTTTGTTGTTGTTTTATGTTTTGCCTCTCTAAGGAAAACTTTTTCCTAGCTGGGCCTTTGGAAAACTCTTTGTGCAACTTGTGTGCCTCAGGGTTTCTGCAGGGGAGAGAGCAAGTTGACCAAGGGAGAATGAAATTACCAGTCACCCAAGGGTGTGGATGCCAACACAGTAAGTCCAGATCACATAGCTCTCTGGCTGTTCACTGACAGTTACAACTAGCAATCTGTTTTTAGCCTCTACTAGCTGCTTGGGGAACAAGTCACTGACAGCTCTTTGATTCCATCCTCCTTTGCTCTCATTTCCATTTTACATGCTATTTTTTTCAGTTTGTAGATATAACTGTTTTATATTTAAATCTGTAACACATACGTATGGTAAAAACCAGAATAAATCAAAAATTACCAAATGACATATTGTGAAAAGAAAGTTTTCCTCCTCCCCCATCTCTAAATCCATCATACATCTTCACAAAAGCAATCATGCTTTGTGGGTTTTGTGTATATTCTTCCAGAGTATTCTGTGCTCATACAAGGTTGTGTGCATATACCTTTCTGAGAAAATTAATGTAAAAAGACATCCAGTATCATGAAATATAGGGAAATAGGTAAAAAATTCATGATGAGAGAAAATATGCTATATTAATGTGGGCATATATGTGGGGTGGGGTATCAGATACTAATTCTTATGTATTGTTGGTAGAAATATAAATAGGTAAAATCTATATAGAAGTTTTCACCATAATTAAAATTTTAAAAGATCTTAAATTTTAGTACAATAATTCCATTTTCAAAAAGTAGCTTAGAGATAAACAAAAATGTACACAAGGGAGTTTATAGATAGTTCCTCGGTACAGAACAGTTTATAAGACAAAAGATTGAAAGGATTTTCAATGGTTTTTAGGCTAAATATTTAGACCAAATGATAGAACAAGGAAAACAGAAGCTGAAGAAGACAACATTACATTCTAGTTAGTCACTTTTACTCTGTGAAAGTATTTCTAGAAAGAGAGCTTCACAAAGCCAAAAGTTGACAATGCAAAAAAAAAAAAAACCTATGTGGATTAGATGGAGGGAGAAATTTTTCTATGCCTCCCTATTTCCTTAAAATCTACCAGCTTACAAACATGTATCAACCTAGCTAGTTTGGGGGGTATGTGCTCTTGATATTATTCCCATCCACTAAAGTTGAAAGTCTTCCAGCTGGGTAACTTATAGTCATATTGAACACAATATTTAGGGACAAAAAAGAAAATCATTAAAAGAGAATAAGAAAAGCAAGCTGATCTTAAAAATAAACCCTCACTTTTGTCATTGGTCTGGCATCAGCAAACCATCCAACTCCCAACGTGTTGTGGCCCGTTTGCAGGACGGGGGATGAACACAAAACAAAGAAAGACACAGACACACATAAAGACTGTACAAGACTGCAGCGCCGAACGCACCAGTCGTTTTATTTTTATACCCTAAAAA
>VBSM01000272.1:89898886-89971008 GCA_008086735.1 Cheirogaleus medius | reverse complement strand
CGTTCCCATCCCTTTCGGCCTGGCCCCCTGCGGCTGTGCCTGTCTTAGGTTGTTTCTCCTCGAGGAATCTTACCCGTCATTGACTATCAGCCATCCCATGAGTTCAGGCAGTACCCATAAGGGCAAGATGTTTATCAAGTGGCTTCCAGACTCCCAGGGCTGTGGGGCTGGGAAACATTTGCTTTCGTGCAGAAGCTCAAACTCTTTGTTATGCCTTCAAGCAGCAACCCTGTTTGTTAGGTGAACCTAAGCTGGAACATATGACTGTTATGCCACTCTGGGCTGGGCACATACTCTTTCTCCTAAGGTTAATTCTTAAGCTACATAATCATATTGCAAGTCCTCAACATCTCCCCCTATTCTTTCTTATTTTCACAGACGAATACGCTGAAACACAGCCATGACATTTTGTTTCTGCTGTTGTTGAATCGTTTGCTTTCTCTTCAAGCACCTATAAATTAGAAGCACAATACATGATAAAAACAAGAGGATGCCCAAATTACTTCCAATGCTACTAAGCATAGTTTTTAAGGAGGCTAAGGGGTTGGCCTGAGATAGTCCATTAGCCAAGCTGGAGAAGAATTCCTCATTATTAAACTCCAGCAGATTCTCTTGAAATGTAGAGGTTATTTCTTGTTCCAATTTTTTAAGGTCATCAGTTAAATTCTTACCTCCAGTCAACAATTTTCACATAAACTTCCAATGTTGACTGCTATTGAAAGGGATAGGAGTAACACAAAACCGGGAGGAGTTACAGTAACAGTGGAGAAAAGACTGGGTCGTAAGGACCTGAATCTGGTCTCCCAGCCACTGAACTGTGTTTTGTAACTGAATAATCTTGCCCTCAAGGCGAGTATCAATCTCCTGCTGATGTTGCCACAATTTGTGTTAATCCTCATGCCAGTTACGCACAAAGTCAGCAGTTTGTATAGAGTGATGTAAGGCTACTCCAGCTACAGCAGCCAAGGAGGCAATAGCAATTAAGCCAATTACTGCCATAATTATGAGACCGACAAATCTCTTTGTCCTGCAAGCCAGAGAGGAAATCTTATTTAAAAGAGTGGTGACTAGGGCTGAATCGCCCCAAGGTCGAGATAGACTGACAGGCAACCAAATCTCGGCGTGGGCCTTGAGGATATACAGGCTATGTTGGGATTTATTAAAACCAGCTCATGAAGTAAAATTTAAATAAGTGAATAAAGCACAGTTACCAGGGCAAGTCAAATTTCCTGTAAACTGATTCCAATAAACAGTTCCCATGAGTAAGAGATAGGGATAAGGTATGCATGCCAGTAGGGATCTAGAGCGGTTATGATGAAGAGACACTTTAATCCCCTCTTTCTCATCAAAAGACATGTTTCCAACCCAAACCTTAACCTACCCACCAGAGGCTAGAAGTTTCCACAAATGACCTTGTTTTTCTGAGCCTCCAAGCAAGTGAGGTTGGGGAGGAGTAAGGTCTTTATCATGCCAGATAATTGTTTCATTAGCAATGGCCTTGATATTTTTTCCATGGACTCGCCAACGTAAGGAGCAACCGGAAAACTTTTCCTTAAAGTCGCCATATGGACTCCAATCAACAATTTTGGGATTATTACGTATCTCTTTTAAGACTTTTCCTCTACATATGCTCCACTCAAAATGAACCATAGGAGGTTCAATATGAGGCATAGAACAAAGAGGCAGGGAGGGGGGTCTTTCAGTCAAATTAGACGCCACTCCTTTAAATCCTTTCATAGATAACAACATAGTACAGGTGGCAAACATGGAGGAATTATATTGTAAACCTCATGCCTGAGGATGAGGCTGCTAAACAATGATCTCCTTCTCCAAAACAAACAGAATAGCCTTGAGCATAAGTTAGAATAATTAGAAATCACCCTCCCTTCATCTGCGGGATGCAGTGACTGATATAGGAATGGAGGGGGCAGCCATTCTGAATCATTAGAATAAATGAGAACTTCTGGCTCACCCCAAGATACAGCTTTAAAAGGGGAGGATATGGAACATAAGCCAAATATACATGAGGAGCATCAGAAGTGTCAATTAGGCCAGGCATAAAAGAACACAAGAGTAAAAAGGAAGCGAGTGGATTATAGGGCAGCCATAAGCTTTCTGCAAAGGAGGTGAAGAGGCAAAATGATGCTCTGCTGCCGACACATGGAGATCCTGCCAAAAATTTAAACAATTAAGAGTGTAAAGGGCACGGAGCAAGTGTCAATGAGAAGATTCCTGGACTCCCCCTTTTTGTTTTTGTAATTGAAGCTTAAGTGTACAATTTGCTCATTCAATGATGGCTTGCCCTTGGCTATTAAAAAGAATTCCAGTAATATGTTGAATGGAATACAGCATTAAAAACTTAGCAAGTTTTTGAGAGGTATAAGCTGGAGCGTTATCAGTTTTGAGAGTCACTGGAAGTCCCATGACAGCAAAACAGGAATAAAGATGAGTAATAACGGCATCGGCTTTTTTGGAGCTATGAGCCACAGCCCACTGAAAGTGAGAGTAAGTGTCAATGGTATGATGAACATAACGAAGACGTCCAAATGAGGCGACGTGGGTAACATCCATCTGCCAAATATGATTACTGCGCAACCCTCGTAGGTTGCACCCAGGGGGAAGACAGGGGAGAGTAAGAGGGGCGCAAGCAGAACACGAGAGTACAATAGTGCGAGCCTGCTTTCTAGAGAGGGAAAATCGTCGTTGAAGGCCTTTAGCATTAGTGCGATGAAGAGCGTGTTCAGCTGAGGCATCCTGAATAGTAGCTAAAAGTAAAGAGTCAATATTAGCATTACATTGTGATAGAGGACCGGGCAATCTGGAATGCAAACGAATGTGAACCAAATAGATGGGAAAATGGCGTGCAAGGAGAAGAGTCTGTAAATGCGAAAATAACTGTTGTAACGTGGTAGAAGGATTAAGTGGTAGTGAGGCAGTAGGTATTTGGGAGGTAACATAAACAGCATACTGAGAGTCACTAATAATATTAAGAGGTTCATTTGGAAAATCTTGCAGCACAAGACAAATAGCATAAAGTTCACTCTGTTGTACTGATGGAACAGGAGAGATAATGACCTTTTGCACCTGGGAACTCCAATAACTGGTCTTGTGAATATTGGAAGCATCGGTAAAAAAAGTAGCAGCAGATAAAGGTTGAGAGGCTATAACTGTTAGAGGGAGAACAGAATGTATACGTAAAAAAGAATACAATTTGTGAGGAGGATAGTGGTTGTCGAATGACCCAACGTAATCAGCGCAGGCTACCTGCCAAGCGATAGACTGTTCAAGATTAGTTTGAATGTCTTTGGAATTTAGACTGGTAACTATAGTATCAGGATCTCGTCCGGTCAACTGGTGACTATGGTGCCGGCCTCTGGTGATCAAGTGAGCAAGTTTATCTAAATAAATAAGAAGTTTTTATTTTGGTTGTTTGGTAAAAACAGCCACTCAAGGATGCCAGCATCTTGGCCCAAGCAACCTGTAGGAGAAAGATATGTATGAAACAGGTAGAGAATAATCGGACAGGAAGGTTGAAGAAAGATAAGAAATCCAGAGCTAAGTCGTTGTTCCACAAGCTGTAGCTCTTGCTCAGCTTATGGGTTAAGGGAGTGAGGGCTGTCTAGAGCCGAGCTCCCCTCTAAAGTGGCAAACAAAGGTTGCAAAGCATAAGTAGGTATACCTAATGAAGCTCGCAGCCAATTTATATCTCCAAGGAGTTTTTGAAAGTCATTGAGTGTTTTTAAATTTTCTCTTCTAATTTGTAATTTTTGAGGTTTTAATTGCTGTTCAGATAAGCAATAACCTAAATAGTCAATAGGTAGCTCAATTTGAACCTATTTGCGAGCAATGACAAGATTGTAGGATTTAAGCTGATCCTGAAGATCATTAAACGCAGCGTCACACAATGTCTGATTTGGGGCTGCAAGAAGAATATCATCCATATAATGGTATAGGATGATAGAAGGATATTGCAAGTCCTCAACACAACGACTCCTACCAAGAGGACCCAATTCAAACCTGATAGCTCTTTATTCTAGGCACCCCAGTTCTATTAAAAAAAAAATCACCATCTTGGATTCCTAAGGAATCTTGTTCCTCATCTTCTTATGATTAATGTGACATAAAGCAACTCTCTAAACTTCCGAGATCACAATTTGCTCACCTGTAAAATGTGGCTTATATGGACACTATCTTTTTTCCAGACCTGACATTCCTTGATTCTGTCCTCTTAAGTACTTTAAAAAGGATACAGGTCCTAAGGGGATGTTTGTGGTGGTCAACATTCTAAAAGCAGCATCTGATAATTACATCTACTCTATAAGCAGAGTTTGAACTGAAATATATACCCTAATGATATTTAAAGCTATATTCTTCAAAGTGTTGCTTTTTTTCTTTTTTGAAATAGAGAATGTGTGTTTGGCATGTGTTCTAGATAGGAGAAAAGCCTTAGAATATGATTACCCAAACACATGTTTTCACTTCAGTTTAAACTCATTACCTAAGTGTTGACCATTTTCATTTGTAAATCTACCAACATCCAAAATAAATGACAAACTTATCTGTGTGTCATCGTTTGATCTGAAAAGATGTTCTTGAGGGAAAGCTGTAGAATTGGGGAAAATTATACAGTAGATACCCACCTATTTGAGGACCCAGAGCTTTGATAGCACAGTCTCACTCTATTTTATCTATATCCCTCTATTTAATTTCCATGTTGGTTGTTTGCTGGCTAAACTTTGAATAGATGGCCAGGTTCAAACCAGCACTCATTTAATTTTGCTATGTCCCTAGGCAATCTAATTGTACTTTCACAGATTCAGGCTTTGTGAACTGAAATTTCAGGCAATTATTTATGTCATAATAGATCACTATTATGAAACATTCTATGTTATAGTCAGGACACAGTGTACAGAACACTATATTAGAGAGAAATTCTCCCCACTGCTCATGATAGTCACAAAAGAGCTCAAAATGGGAATTAAGTTGGCAGCACATATTTAGAAAGAAGATAAGAAAGGATAAGCAATGTTTTTCTCTTTTTCCCCAATTGTTTTGAAATGTGTTCAACTTGAAGAATAAGTTTAAAAAGAGAGAGAGAGGGAGAGAGAGAGAGAGAGAGAGAGAGAGGGCTTAGAGTTATTGTAATAAATACATGTATTTTTCATGAACAGCCTATGGATTAATAACACAGTCCTTTTTTTTCTTTCTTTTGAGACAGAGTCTCACTTTGTTGCCTGGGCTAGAGTGATGTTGTGTCAGCCTAGCTCAGAGCAACCTAAGACTCCTGGGCTCAAGCAATCCTTCTGCCTCAGCCTCCAGCGTAGCTGGGACTACAGGCATGTGCCACCATGCCCGGCTAATTTTTTCTATATATGTGTTAGTTGTCCAGCTACTTTCTTTCTATTTTTAGTAGAGATGGGGTCTCACTCTTGTTCAGACTGGTCTCGAACTCCTGAGTTCAAACCATCCACCTGCCTTGGCCTCCCAGAGTGCTAGGAATACAGGCGTGAGCCACCACACCTGGCCCACAGTCCTTTGTTTTCTCCCAATCTTGAGAATTTATCTCTTTTATTCTGGGAGGGAGGTTTGCTGGATCTTTACATTATGTAAAGATCTTTACAGTTTGGGATCCAAATACATTTAACTGTGGAAGTAGACACAATCTGTATCATCCCAGTGTGTTGTGCTGACTGTGCATATTTGACCCTTTGGATGCATGTGATATCCAAACACAGACATACAGCTGAGAAGCACATGAAGTGCAGCAGGCAGGGCTAGGGTCACATTTGGTTACTCCCCATTCACATGACAGTGAGTGTATTTAAATGTGAAGGGCAATGATAGAGATCTAACTATGTAATGTGAGTTAAGTGTTTCCTGTTCATTGCATTGTAGCCATTGCAGGAAAAGAGTATTGATATGAGAAATCCCCAGTGTTATAGAAGAGGCTCTTGGTAAAACCTATTCATATTGCCTTCTAGATAGAAATATTTTCTTTCTTATTCTGCACTTGATCTTAGCCAAAAGGCCGAGAAGCGATTCTTTCTTATTCTGGAATAAAAATCTCTCTTTACTATCCTAGAATGTATCCATTTTTATCTTCCAAACATCTTTGAAAAGATAAAACAAAGCAAATCAGTTGTCAAGATTTTTGAAGACATGCAGGATCATAGAAGACTTATGAAGAATTATCTCCCCAAAATCAATTTTAAGCTATAAGCTATTGAAATGGAAGAGGAACTCAGCTAGAAGAAGAATGAGCATCTCCCAAAAATGGATAAAGGAATTTATCTCTTCCTCTTGGGAGAGATTAAGATGTGATTAATGTGACAAAGTAGGTTGCATGATGTTCACCAGAAGCACTACTGAAATATTGTCCTTATTTGAATGATAGGTATAGTTCAAAGAAGTACTTACATTTGGAAATTGGACAAGAGGTTGACTGTGGTGTCTTTTTTTGGCATCAATTTAGGTTAATCTGGAACTACTTTTCTCTGACTGCTCTTCTGCTATGGTCCCAGGTTAGTGATGGCCACAAGATGTCCTTATGCATGCCAGTTAATTGTATTGAGCTACATGTATGCAATCTCATTTGTATGACACGTGGAAGTATAGAAGTGAACTCTACTTTCCAAAAGTCAGAGCAGGGCATCGGATACTTTTTCGTCTTTCTCATGTTTTGTGGATCTGCTAGCTCATCTTCTTGGTATGTGGCAACAAGCAGGCTGGTGAACCCTTCAGATCTTACTGGATCTTTCACTTCAGCATTTCCAAGTTCTGGAGTAAGTGTCTTAGTAGCTTTGTGGCAAAGGGCATTAGATTCTCCCACAGGTAACTTATGCCAGGTTAGAAATTGTGAAAATCAGATATAAGTTCCAGTTTGTCCTAATGAGTTCCAGTTCATTCTATTGAGCTGCAGTTTATCTCCACTCTATTACACTCTATTAGGTTCAGCTTTCCTTCCCAACTACTGGCTGTGATAACCAACATGACTTCAGGTACAATAACCAATACAGAAGCAACAGCCTTTCCATAGACTTACTCACTATCACTGTGTAAAATCTAATCCTCATACTAAATTCCTTATTCTATATCTCTCCTTGCTCCTCGTAGTCTGCTTCTCTGATCAAACTCTAGTTGATCCAACTCCCAAATTTATTTTAAGCTAAATTCCTAAAATACTACTTATAGTAATATTGCTATAACTTTTTAACATTAATTTAGTTCTCTGTAATACTTGTAGATTTTTATTCTTAAATATTTAGAACTATATTATCATCTTTATAAATTATAAACAGCAGACATTAATCATATTCTGAAATATTTTCATATGTTTTCTATTGCTCCAAACACAAGAGGAATAAATAAATATTATTTCTCATAAATAAACTAGGTCCTGCTCAGTAATAACTAATACAAATATGAATATATTATTGCTTGTAGAAGACCTGACTTTACTGAAACACTAGAAAAAACTTAAACATGTTAGAGTGTAGAAGAATGAAATAAGGGAGAAAAGAACAGGAAAGAGAAGACAACGCAAAATGAAGTATCAATGTAAGGAAGAAAAAAATCTTGTTTCCCCAAATCTAGAATTGATTGCCTTTAATTACCTGGGAAAAATTTACACTGAGTATATAGAGAGAAATCATCTTCTTTATCAGTCATCAATTGCGATAAGTACATATGGATTTGTTTGTAAAGTTTAGAGGCCTACATAGTTAATCTTTAAACTATTAATAGTCACTACCACTTCATCACCTCTCATGATCTCTAAAATTTTCTATGATTTCAATATACAAGCCATAATTTTTTCCCCTCATTTTTCTGCCAATTGTCTTTTTGTGCCATCATCAGCCACTCTTTATCCAGTCAACTAATGATCCTTTTTTTGTCATCTACAAATTTCCCCTACCTCAAGTCAAATGCACACAAACACATGCACACACACATATACACACTCACATTCAGGGAAATTTTAACATTTAGGGAAAATTAAAAGCTATTAATAAAGTAGTAATTTTTTTTTTGCTTCTACTTTCGGCATTTTTATATACAACTTTTGCTGTATTTGTCCCAAAAGTTACATTTTAGTTAATAGAGTACATCGGAAAAGCTCTTCAAAATAAAATTGCACAGGTATCAAGCTTTGTATACTCCACTGACTCAGCCCCAAAATGTACCAATTTATTTCAGGCAAGATAAAGAATCTTGCAAAAATCACTAAGTCACAATGATTTTGGTGATAGTGGATCTAGGTTAAATGGATCAATAAAACACAAAAGCAAGGCATCTTTCTTCCCACCACCCATGTAGAATCAATATGTTAAAGAAAAGAAAAGAAAAGAAAAACACCCATTATAGATTCAAAGAGAAGAAATAATAAAAGGGGGATAGATGAGGGAGTTAGAGCCAGAGAAAAAGGGAAAACACAGCCATAAGTAGTAAGACTGCTAAATTGTCTTCATTTATTCATATATGTAAAATGCTTCATTCATCCTAAGTACCATCATGGGTTGAGGCTACTAATCAAAATAAAATTCATGCAAATATATGTACATGATTTGCAGATGAGCCATGGCCTCCAGGTTTCTGGAAAGTTGCCAGTATTGTCCTTGATAAGGCAAACTTTAGACCCTTCCAAAGCGCTGAAATCGTCTTTCATTGTCTTTTCTTTGTTAGAGAAGCAGAGGTCACAAACAGTGTGAGGGGAGAGAGCAAGGGATGTTAGCCCAGCCGCAATCTTTACGAGATGTGCACCCAAGGCTTCTTTATATCTCTGGAAGAGCTAATATTTCAGACATCGCAAGGATCAGTTCAGCACAAAATTTGTACTATAGAATATGATATTATTTCTTTTTTATTTCAATAGATTTAGGGAGCACAAGATGAATTCAATTACATGTATATATTATATAGTGGTGAAGTCCAGGGTTTTAGTGTATTCTTTGATAGGTTTTTAAATTATATCTGTTTTAAGATTGTGATTTTTAGAATTTCTAAGTATAAAACAGTTTTTATAATTTAACATCCAACTCACAAAATTTCCAAGGGATGATGTTAATTAGAACCAGTTTATCTTCCTTTTGCTCAAATGAAAAACAGGTACTGCACCATAATAATTGTATATTATTGGTTTCATATTGTTCTGGATTGTTTGGATATCTTAAAGGTGGGGATAGTTTCCTAGAGACATAGTGTAGTGTATTTGTCAGGAAGAATATAAGATAACTAAGTAGGAGCTAAAAGAGAATTTTAAAGCTTATAAAAATCAAGAATAAAAAATTCATAAATATAGGGTACACTTTTATTCGGTTATTCATTCATCTACAAAGTACCATTAAATACTGCATTGAGGTCAGGTGCTAGACACGTAGTGATATATGAGACACAGTCCTTACTTTTAAAAGTACTAAAAATCCAGAAGAAATGATAGATGAATCATCAACTTGTAGGGCCCTGTATTGAATGACACACAGGAGAGTACTGGGTGCTGTGTCTCTTTGAAGAAAAGAACAAATCATTTAACACAGAAGGTATACATATATACATATGTCTCATGCAATTCTGTGGTCTGGCAAGTCCCAAGATTTGCAAGAGGAGTTGGAATGATGGACACCCAGGAATCCAATGGTCTGGTTCCTGTACAAAGGCTGACAGGCTTGAAATTCTGGAAGAGTTGATGTTTCAGTTTGAGTCCAAAGACAGGAATAATTTAATTTCCCACCTCAAAGGCTATCAGCCAGGATGAATTCTCACTTATTCAAGAGAGGGTTAGCCTTTCATTCTAGTCAGGTCTTGAACTGATTGAATGAAGGACACCCACTTTAGAAAGTGCAATCTGCTTTACTCATTCTACCAATTCAAGTGTTAATCTCATCCAGACACACTCACAGACACCCCGATAATAATGTCTGACCAAATATCTGGCCCAGTCAAAATTATAACTGTTTTTTAATTTGAGCTTTATTTGTTACTTGCTTTGGCCAGTAGAATATGGCAGATATGTCATTGTGCCAGTTTCATTCTGGGTCTTGATCTTTAAAGATGCAATTTGTTCTAGAAACATTGTTCCAGGCTTTGCACATGAATGTGAAAATACTTCAAATACGTTCTATCCTGAAAGCCTATGAATGTGGAAATATGTTCATATTAATCTTACTCATTCATTATTGACCTAGAGAAGGTTGAACTTCTCTTCTTGATTTAACAACTCTTCCTATACTGTTAGTTTGATAAATAGAATGGCTCTTTCTCACAATAGTGTTAATGTAATTAACATACAGAGAATACCAGACCTATCTAATTATTTCTAGTCACTCCTCTTTACAAGGTATATGAGCAAATATCATACAAGAGAGTGGATAAAAGATATCTAATTTTGAATCTTATACCTGAGTTTGGGAAAGGCAATATCAAAAAGATTGATGAGAGATCATTGATCATTATATCAAGATATGAACATAAGTCATGGGTAAATTATCACAGCCTTGATTACTGTTAATCAGAGTGATGGCATATTAAAATAACATAGCAGAAGGATAATAAAGACACTTTAGTTCTTTCAGAATTGAGAAACTTATTGTTTATTATCAAATAATTCATAAGTATGATGAAAACTTAACAGGATCTCAAGTGAGAGAATTCTGGTGAGTTAAGGAAACTCTGCTACCTGGACCCATTATAGAGAATAAACCATTATTTTTTTAAAGAAAAGATTAAATACTTCAAGATTAATTTTGAATTATCAGTTCTTTCATCATCTTTATCATACCAAAGCTTTATTTGTCTAATGATATGGACTTAAGTTTACACAAACATATATAAACATATGATTAGATGACAAATTAAAGCTTTGAACTTTAGCTTTAAAATATTAACTCATCAGCATATTATAAATTGATGCACATAATTTGTTGAATTTTCCATTTTAATTGGAGGGATTACTTATTCATTAACTTAATTTAATACTAGCCCAAAGGTTTAAAGTCAATTTATCATCTTAGAAATTGCATATAAATTGGTCTTACAGAACAACACAATCAAAATAAATATCAAGTGTTTTTCAGAGAGAACATTTTATGCTTTCACCAACATAGGGTAGGTAGAATGACTAAGTTCACATGATTTATAACACTATCTCCAGTTCACAAGTTTCTTAAAAAATACATCAATATTTGTAATTCAATTTAGTTAAACATCTATGTTTACATCTCATAACCTTTATTAATTTATGGAAACAATAATAAATAATCTTTTCTATTAACCTAGGATAAAAAATTTAGCAAACTTTAATGATTAAACTAGAAATAAAAAATTATACTTAGGTCTTACATAAAATATACTTGCTGTGATAGATTGCAAAAATGGCTAGACATTTTTATACCTCTTTACACATTCTCCCCTTTGTAATGTGACTTTGCAGCTCCATCCATCAGAAAGTGGAATCTTTTTCTTCACCTCTTGAATCTGGGTTTAGTCATGGGTCTTGCCTCGGGCAAAGGGACATATAAAAAGTGACATAAGTAGTGGCTATAAAAACATAGGATTTGTTCTCTCTGATCTTGAGAACATTGTAATCACTGAATGAGTCCATGTTAACCTGATGGATGAAGAGACATTGGCAAAATCATTCCCATTACCCCAACTGACAGGAAGCTCACTGCCTGATTTATTAATGAGGCTATCTGCAAATTGCCAGCACCTACCAATCTAGCTCAGAGAATAACAAGCCAGGAAAAGCACAGAAACATAAAAAATAAAAAAAAATATTTATTATTTAAAGCAAATTTTTGCTTAACACAGCAAAAGTTAACTGATAGAAAAAGTAGTTCCTGGAGTCGGGTATTGCTAAAAAAAAAAAAAACAAAAAACTAAAATATGCAGTAAAATACTAAAATATATAGTATGGGCTTTAGATTCAGACAGTGGATGGAGGCTGAAGAAAATTAAGTAAAAAAATTGCTGATGAAGGGTGGAAAAATGGCAAACAAGTTTATGCCATAGAGGAATATTTGGAAAAACTTTAATCTGCAGGAACTTGGAATATAGAAAATGTACCCAATGAACTTGTGTATCTGTTTAAGGAAATTCTATGGCAGATGCTGAAAGTGTCAGTTGGCCTCTTTGGACTGCATATGATAAGGTATTGAAAAAGAGAGAAAAGTTAAACAACAACAAAAAAAGAACTGTTCTCTTTGCAAATGGATTTTAGAAGAAATAAAAATCAGCCAGGACTTGCTTGGCTGAAAAATAAAACTTTTCATCTTCAATCTCTCAAGCTGGTAAAAACTCATAAAGTAGAAAATGGCCTTAGTGTAAAGATAGAATCAAAGATGTGGCTATAACACCCTTTTTAAACACCCTTTTTAAAAACCTCTGAAAGCTGTAAGCTAGACATAACAGTCCTTGGGAAGCCAAATAAGCTCCTAATAATTCTAAGGGCATTTTTTTTTTTCTATGTCAGGCTACTCGTTCTAAAGTAGAGAGAGGCCCATTTAAAAAAAAAATTGAATATGCATTTTAGGAGTGGAGGATTTTAGGAATAACAGAATAAATGTAAGTTAGATCCATAGGCAATCCATGATGTTTTAAAGACCATTATACTAACAAAAGCACTGCCAGCTTAGACTAAAAAAGATTGCAATAGTTTAAAAAGACAACCCTTTCTGGGCTCTAACATTCTTAGGGAAGAAATTAAACCCAGAATCATGGTCGTTTATTATGTAAAAAGATGAAAATCCTAGAGGTAGAGCCAACAGACTCAGAAAACAATGGAAAAGCAAATTATTCTCAGGAGGCCCAAATGGACTCTACTCAAGGATCATTAACAGACCCAAAGTAGGGGACCCTTTTAATATGTGCCTGGATGGATTTCAAAATTGATTAGACCAATGACTGTTCTGTGCCTCCCATTCCTCTCCTTTCTGATAAGAAGTATCTATTGCAATTACCTTGCTCCCATCCTGCCCTTTTATCTTATATTGGTTGGCAACAGATAACTTATGTTTTTAGTTCACAGGCCTCTGGAAGAAGAGCAGCTGCATCCAATGAAACAAATTTATGTCTATATTAGAACAGATCATAAGAACATGGGCTTTGAGTCAGGTGCCATAATTGTATGAGACTTCTTTTACCCAATGGGTAGATTTGTATCCCTCATTTCCCTTAGTTTTCAATGTCTGTAACACTTTATGATAATATATACTCTTCATTTAGCTGCCAATTATAAGTGAGAACACATGGTATTTGTTTTTCTATATTTTTGAGATACCTCACCTAGGATAATGATCTTCAGTTCCATCCAAGATGCTACAAAAGACACTATTTCATTCATTTTTATGGCTCCATAGTATATATAAACTACATTTTCTTTATCCACTCATAAGTTGATAAGCACTTAGATTGTTTCTATATCCACAGAGTTTGTACTAATTTGCATTCCTACCAACAGTGCATGTGTTTCCTTTCACAGCATCCATGCCAACATCTACTGTTTGTTTTTTTTTTTTTTTGAGACAGAGTCTCACTCTGTTGCTGGGGCTAGAGTGCCGTGGCGTCAGCCTTGCTCACAGCAACCTCAAACTCCTGGGCTCAGGCGATCCTTCTGCCTCAGCCTCCCAAGTAGCTGGGACTACAGGCATGCGCCACCATGCCCGGCTAATTTTTTCTATATTTTAGTTGGCCAATTAATTTCTTTCTATTTTTTAGTAGAGATGGGGTCTCGCTCTTGCTCAGGCTGGTTTCGAACTCCTGAGCTCAAACGATCCGCCCACCTCGGCCTCCCAGAGTGCTAGGATTACAGGCGTGAGCCACCACGCCCGGCCTACATCTACTGTTTTAATAATTACCATTCTGATAGTGGTTAGGTGATGTCTCCTTGTGGTTTTAATTTTCATTTCCCTGATGACTAGTGATGTTGAGCATATTTTCATATGTTTTTGGTCATTTGTATCCTTTTGAAAAATGTTCATGTCTTTTGCTCACTTTTTAATGAAGTTATTTTTTTTCTTGATGATTTGAGTTTTTTGTAGATTCTGAATATTAGTCCTTTGTTGATGTGTAGTTTGTGAATATTTTTTCCCATTCTGAAAGTTTTCTATTTAGTTTGTTGATTATTTCTTTTGTTGTGGAGAAACTTTTTAATTAAGTCCCATTTATTTATTTTTGTTTTCATTGTAATTGCTTCTGGAGTCTCAGCTATATATTTTTTACCTAGGCCAAAGTCTAGAAGAGTTTTTTCCTATGTTTTCTTCTAGCTTTTATGGTTTCATGTCTTACATTTAAGTTTTCAATCCATCTTGAGTTAATTTTCATATGTGGTGAGAGATAGGGATTCAGTTTCATTCTTCTGCATTTGACTATCCAATTTTCTCAGCATCATTTATTGAATAGGACATCATTTCTCTAGTGTATGTTTTTGTCTGCATTGTTGAAAATCAGTGGTTATAGTTATATGGCTTTATTTCTGGGTTCTCTATGCTGCTGGATTGGTCTGTGTGCCTACCTTTATCATAACCATGCTGTTTTGGTGACTATAGCCTTGTGGTATAATTTGAAGTCAGGTAATGTGATGCCTCCAGAATTATTCTTTTTGCTTGGGATTATTTTGGCTACTTTTTGGTTCCATATGAAGTTAGAATTGTTTTTTCTAGAACTGTGAAAAATGACATTGGTATTTTGGTGGAAGTTGCATTGAATCTATAAATCACTTTGAATATTTTAACAATGTTGATTTTTCCAAACCACAAAATGGGGTATTTTTCTTTTTGTTGGTGTTATCTGTGATTTCTTTCATCAGTGTTTTGTAGTTCTCTTTGTAGAGATCTTTCACCTCCTTAGTCAAGTGTATTCCTAGGTACTTTTTTCTTTTCTTTTCTTTTTTTTTCTGCAGCTATTATAAATGATATTGAGTTCTTGATTTGACTCTCATCTTGACTGTGATTAGTGTATGGAACTTCTACTGATTTGTGTACAATAATTTTGTAACCTGAGACTTTACTGAATTTATTTATCAACACTAGGAGTCTTTTGGTGCCGTCTTTATGGTTTTCTGATATAAGAAGATATCATCAGCAAACAGGGATAGTTTGACCTCCACTTTCTCAATTTGGATGTCCTTTTTCTTTTTCTTGCCTGATTTTTCTGACTAGGAATATGCTGAATAAAAGTAGTCACAGTGGGAATCCTTGTCTTGTTCCAGTTCTTAGGGGAAATGCTTTCAACTTTTGTTCATTAAATATGATGCTGGCTGTGGATTTGTCACACATGATTTTTACTATTTTGAGGTATGTTCTTTCTATGCTTACTTTGTTGAGGGTTTTCATCATGATGGTGTGCTAATTTTCTACATCTATTGAGATTATCACAAGGTTTTTGTTTTTAATTCTCTTTATGTGGCAATTCACATTTATTTATTTGCATATTTTGAACAATCCCTGAATCCCTGAGATGAAATCCACTTGATCATGGTGAATTATCCTTTGCTGTGATACTGGTTTAAGTTTGCTAGTATTTTGTTGAGGACTTTTGCATCTATGTTCATGAGGGATATTGGCCTGTAATTTTCTTTTCTGTGTGTGTCCTTTCCTGGCTTTGGTATCAGGATGACACTGACAATGTAGAATGTATTAGGGAGGATTCCCTCCTTCTTGATGTTATGGAACAGTTTTAGTAGGATAGGTGACAGTTCTTTGTAGGTCTGATAGAATTAGGCTGTGAATCCATCTGGTCCTGGGATTTTTTGTTGTTGTTATTATTGTTGGAAGATTTTTTTTTATTGTTTTCATCTTGCTACTTGTTATTGTTCTGATTAGGGTTTCTATTTCTTCCTGATTGAAGCTTGAAAGATTGTGTGTTTCCAAAAATTTATCCACTTGCCTTATATCTTCTAGTTTGTGTGCTTAGAGATTTTCATAGCAGTCTTGGATAATATTTTGTATTTCTGTGGTATCATACTGCTTTTTCATTTTTGATTGAGCTTTTTTGAATCCTTTCTCTTCTATTTATAGCTGCTAGTCTATCATATTTTATCTTTTCCAAGAACCAATTTTTTGTTTCATTAATGCTTCATATAATTTTTGGTTTCCATTTTGTTTAGTTCTGCTCTAATCTTTGTTATTTCTTTTCTTCTGCTAGCTTTGGTTTTGGTTTGTTCTTCTTTTTCTAGTTCCCTGAGGTCTGACATTAGGTTGTTAATTTGTGATCTTTCCTTGTTTTTGAGGTAGGCATTTAAGGCCATGCATTTTCCTCTTAGCATTTTATTCAAAAAAATTTTTTTTATTTCCATCTTGATTTTGTCAGTGACCCATGGGCATTTAGCAGGTTATTTAATTTCCATGTATTTATGTAGTTTTGAGAGTTCCTCTTGGAATTCATTTCTAGTTTTATTTCTCTGTGGTATGAGAAGGTACATGTTATGATTTCAATTCTTCTAAATTTGCTGAGACTTATTTTATGGCTTAACATATGATCTATCTTCAAAGATGTTCTATGTGCTAATGAGAAGAATATATACTCTGAAGTTTTGGGGTAGAATGTTTTGCCAATGTCTGTTAGCACCATTTTTTCTAGAGTCTTATGTAAATCTAGTATTTCTTTGTTGATTTTATAATTTGATGATCTGTCTAGTTATGTCAACAGAGTGTTGAAGTCCCCAGCTATTATGATGTTGCTGTTTATTTATTTCTTTAGATCTAGTAGGATTCATTTTATAAATGTAGGGGCTCCTATGTTAGGCACATGTATATTTAAGATTATCTTGTTGTTGAATTGATCCCTTATCATTATGTATTGACTATTTTGTCATTTTTTACTGTTGTTGATTTAATGTGGATTTTATCTTTTGTGAGAATAGCTACTCCTGCTTACTTTTGTTTTCCATTTGCATGGAATATTTTCCCACTCCTTTACTGTGAGTCTATGAGAATCATTGCAAGTTAAATAGTTTCTTAGAAATAGCATATATTTGGGTTCTTTTTAAATCCATTCAGCTAGCCTACTGTCTATTATTACCTAGTTGCTTTATTTTCTCCCTTGTGTTACTGTTTTTTAAGAGCTGTGAGTTTTAACTTTTGGATAATTTTACACTGGTGGATGTCTAATGTTCTGTAAATGTCAGGCCTATTTGGTAAAGTGTTTACTTTAACTTTGATGTTTCTTTGTTGATTTTTTTTGTCTGGATGACCTGTCCATTAATAAGTGGGTGTTGTCGTACCATTATTATATCGTATTGTCTACTATTATTGTATTGCAGTCTATCTCTTCATTTAAATCCGTAAATGTTTGCTTCAAATACTTGGGAGCTTCAGTGTTGGGTACATAGATATTTATTAACATAATTGTTCAAAAGCCCCAAAAGAATGGATGAAGAGAGAGATAGGAACACTTATACACTGTTGGTGGGACTGTAAACTAATACAACCTCTATAGAAAATAGTATGGAGATCCCTCAAAGAACTAAAAGTAGACCTACCATTTGATCCAGTGATCCCACTACTGGGTATTTACCCAAAGGAGAAAAAGTCATTATTGAAATAATGGTCTTGCTAGTGAAATAACAGAAAAATGAGCTCTCTCTACTCTCCCTTTCTCTGTCTCTCCTTTTTCTCTCTCTCTCTAGCTTACAGGTACCATGTGGGGCTCTGTTTTCACAACTTATAAAGGGAGCCCAGCAGACAGAAAGGAAATGCAATTTTTTCTTTTATGATTGCTAGACCTAATGACTAAAACTACCCTTTGGAATTTGCTTTTACAGCCATGAGGAGTTCCTGAGTGGACAAGAGCAGACAGCAGGGGTGAAAGCTACAGGCTTTAGTTTCTGCCCAAAGACAGAATTAATGACAAGATTACAATCACCATCAATAAGCATGTCTCCAGAGGAAAGGCAGCCGCTTCTGTTATCTGCCTGCTGCTAAGAAGAAAAGGAGCCGATAGAGCAGTTCACAGTACCCTGTTAATTTGGCTACATGCATAAATCATCTTCACCCCTTTTACAATTCCTTCACCTCCTTTACAATTCCTAAATAAAAAGTCTGAAAAACCAGTTTTCTAGGCCAACACATTCTTCCTCTTTCGTGTGGGCCTTTTCCATATGGAAATGAAAAATAACCTTTTTCTTCTTTCTATTCTAATCTCAACATGAGAAACTTTTCTCTACCTGTGCTGTGAGCTCCTCATAAGTCTCCACCTTAACAATTTTATCAAAAAGACACTTGTACTAGAATGTTTGTTGCAGCGTAATTCACAGTTACAAAGATGTGGAATCAACCCAAGTGCCCATTACTTAATAAGTGGATTAATAAAATGGGTATATGTACACCATGGAGTACTACTCAGCCATTAAAAATTGAATTAATACCTTTTACAACAATCAGGATGAAACTAGATTCTAAGTGAAGTATCACAATAATGGAAAAACAAACACTACATGTATTCACTATTAAATTGGAACTAACCCATCAGCACTCATGTGCACAGATGGAAGTAAGACTCAAAGGAAATTATGTAGGTGGGAAGGGGGAGAAGAGGATGGGAGAAATCATACCTAACAGGTACTATGTACACTATCTGGGTGATAGGCACACTTATAACTTTGGCTAAAGCAGTACAATAGGAATCTATGTAACCAAAACTCTTATACCTCCATAATATTTGAATTAAAAAAAGAAAAAAGAAAAAACTGTTATCTCCTCTTGCTGAACTAATGACTTTATCACTATATGGTGACTTTCTTTGTCTCTTTTTACAATCTTTGGCTTTTTAGTCTATTTTATCTGATATAATTATAGCTACTCCTATTCTTATTTGGTTTCTACATACACGGAATATCTTTTTCCTTCTCTTCACTTTCAGCCTATTTGTATCTTTATAGGTGAAGTGGGCTTCTTGTGAGAATATAGTTGGGTCTTGTTTCTTTATCCATTCATAAGCTATATGCCTTTTAATTGGAAAATTGAGACCCTTTACACTCAATGTTATTATTGATAAGTAAGACTTTCCTACTGTCATTTCATTGATGTTTTCTACTCATTTTAGAAAGCATTTCTTGCTTTCTTCCATTATTATCTTTCATTGAGGTTAAGTGATTTTCTCTGGTAGCATTTTTTTCTTTTTAAGACAAGGTCTTATTCTGTTGTCTAGGCTTGAGTGCAGTGGCATCATCACAGCTCACTGCAACCTCAAACTCCTGGGCTCAAGTGATCCTTCTGCCTCAGCCTCTGAGTAGCTTGGACTATAGTCACATGTCACCATATCTGGCTACCTTTTAAAATTTTTTGTAGAGATGGGGTTGTTACTGAAAGTTTGGCACTTTTCCCCAAGGCCACATCAGGAGAAGGAGGACAAGTGATCTCGGGAGAAGGAAAAAAGAGTTTATTAATTTGCCAGTGACTAAGGAGGTTGGCAGACTCTTTTCTCAAAGTATCAATGTCCTGCCTCTGAGCAGAAGCACAGAGCTTTTAAAAGTTCTGATTAATCCCATAATCTTGGGCTAAAACAATCTCATGACCTCCACACAGACTCATCCCATCTTCAGCTAAGACAATTTAGTGACCTTTGCCCAGGCAATTCCCCTGAGCCATCTCCTGTGGCACAAAGAACAAAGGACACTCCCCTGCCCATCCTGACCACTGGCCTGAGGCAGGGATATAAGTTTTAGTTCTCAAAAAGGGTAACGGGGGTTTTAAGAGGCAGAAACATTTTTATCCCTTTTCAGGCTATTTTACAGGGACTTGCTCTTGACTTGCTCTTGATCACCCCATGATCTCAACATGCTGGCTTCAAGCCTTCCTCCCACCTTGGCATCCCAAAGTGCTAGGATTACAGGCATGAGCCTCCAAGCCTGGCTACATGTTTTAATTCATTACTTTTGTCTTAAATGAAGCTAATACAGGTTTTTGCATTTTGGTTACGTGAGCTTTACAAAAAACATCTTATAGATATAACATGTTATTTTCAAGAGGCAAAAACTTACCTTAGATCACAAAGAAAAGAATAGAGATAAAGAAAAAATTTAAAAGCTCTAAACTTTAACTCAATCTCCCCCACATTTTGACTTTATATATTCTCAATTTATATATTTTATGTTGCCTATCTCTTAATAGGTTGCTGTAGGTATTATTGTTTTTGGTAGATTTATCTTTTATATTTCATACTAGAGTTATGAGTGGATTGCACACCAAAATAACAGTATTAGATTATTCTGAGTTTGTGTGCTTAATTTTCCCAGTGCGTTTTATACCTTCAAATGTTTTCTTTTTGTATATTAGTGGGAGGTTTTTTTTGTGCTTTGCAGTACTTTTTTATTTCAGAATTTTTTTTCTTTCATGCTGAATAACTCTGTTTAGTATTTCTTGTAAGACAGGACTGGTGGTGGTGAATTCTCTCAGCTTGTTTGTCTAGGAAAGACTTTATCTTTCCTTCGTATCTGAGGGACAGCTTTGCTGGATGCAGTATTCTTACATGGCAGTATTTTTCTTTCATCTCTTTAAAAATATTGTCCCACTCCCTAACAGCTTGTATTGATCTTATTGGGATGTCTTTTGCCAGATGAATTGGAGTTCCTTTTTATGTTATTTGTTTCTTTTTGCTTTCTGCTTTTAGGATCCTTTCTTTGTCCTTGACCTTTGAGAGTTTGGTTATTACATGCCTTCAGGTAGTCTTGTTTGGGTTGAATTTGTTTGATGTTTTCTGAGCATTCTGTACCTAGATATTTACCTCTTTCTCAAATTTTGGAAAGTTTTCTGTTATTATTTCTCTGAATAACCTTTCTACCCTTTTGCTTTTTCTCATCTCCTTCTTGAACACCAATAATTTTAGATTTGGTCTTTTTAGGTAATTTTCTTCCTTTTTCTTCTTTTTCAGGCAATCTTCTTCCTTTTTAGTCTTTTTTGCTTTTTCTCCTCTGAGTTCACATAGCGTTTCTTAGACCTAGTGGACTGTTTCCTCTGCTAGATCCATTCTGCTGTTAAGAGCCTCTACTGAGTTTTCCAATTCAGCAAATATATCTCGCAGTTCCAAGATTTTTATTATTTTAATCTATTTGCTATATTTCTCAGATAAATTTCCAAAGAAATTTTCTGCATTATCTGAGAGATCAGTGAGTTTCCTTAAAACTGCTATTTTGAATTCTTGGTCAGAGAGCTTACATATCACTTTCCTCATCAGGAGGGTCTGTGAGTGGTTTCTTGCACTGGCCATTTTGGTTTGTTGTTGTCTCTTGTGGATGTATTCCAGTCCTCTCTGACTGGCTTGTTTTGGCTTTTTAAGGATGTTTGCCTAGAGATTCTTTGTAATTTATCTGCTGAATATTTTTGTTTTTTTCCTGCTATCTCATTGCCTCCTTTTTGGCATTAGGTTTGCCTCCTTAAGCCCAGATTTGCTTTGACTTTTTACAATGATCAGAGTGTCACCTGTCCCAAATGAGAGAGATACTAAACACGATATCCTGGTAGTGTGGGAAGAGTGGCCAATGGTTCATGTTCAGGAGACCTGTGGAACAAATCACCTATGGCATTGTGTTGCTGAACAGTCATTCTGCTTTGGTGTCTCCTTTGGCCGAGTTATTGAGTCGAGTTTTCAGAGCTGGGGATTGTAGTCCTGCTCCCCCTCCCTTTATCTCTGGCTTTCCTTGGAGATATTTCTCTCTTCAGCTACTACTAATGTTTTCCATGGATTAAAGCAGGGACAGTTCTTCTGCCAGGAAGCCCAAGATGGTAAGGAAGCTGCTTAATGGATCTCACTTTTTCCAATACAGAAACCATGAGTCAGGGGAAAATTTTCTACACGCTTGGTGCTGGACAGATTGCTGGAGGGACATCATGGAGATGGAAGTCCAATTCTCTTATCATATGATGAGATTTTTTTCACTTCTTTGTGGCCCCAGGAACAGTCTCCTCTTCATAAGTGAGTTCTGGGATATTATTAGAGATGATATTGTTGCTGTATATTTGTTTTCAGTTTTCTGTGGGAAGGAGTGAGGCTGATTTGCTTCTACATCACCATTTTGGAATTGGAAGTCTCTTTCTTAGAAATAGTTTGACATAGACTCATAGAAAGCCAAGTATTTGGATGCCTCTGTATTTGTATTTGACATTGACTCACTCTAAGAAATTCTAAAGAAGATGAGCAATATGTACTAGGATCAGTCAGTAATAATATGTTTATCAGAATAATAAAAAACCAGGAATGATTTACCTATCTAAACTAAAAAAAATTTATAAATTATAAACATCCTTATGATATATTACAATTCAGAGTTTAAAAATCCCATTGTAGAAGAATTTTTTTGGTATGGAAAACCAGTTATAACACATCAGTAGCAAAGAGACAGACTATCTAATATTTAAGTAAAATAAATACTATTCAAGAATAAATATACATAAAACAAAAAAGAGAAGAGCATATCAAAAAAAGAAGAGTAGTCAGTGGGACTCCAGGCTTTTCTGTGTTTTAATTTTTCTTTGCTTTGTGGCAAAGAATAATCATGCCTAAAAAATGTTATCTAAAGAGTTAAAATCAATAACAATGATAATAATAATACATTTAACAATTGCAGCAAAGGAGATATGAGAGAAAACCTATGTGAAAATATTGATAACATTATAATTGCTGAGAGCCAATTTTTTCTGAGTACAATGCTATGCTTATTTCTTTAGGTAATTTATTTCATTCAATCCTCATAAGAATCATATGTGATGGGACTATTATCATTACCTTTTAATAGTTGAAATACATGAAACTTATGGAGACTAAGTAATTTGACAGTTATCACGTAGCTACTAAATGAGAGATGGGATTTGCATGCAAGCCAGTCTGATACCAAAGAGATCTGTCCTCAGCATCCAGGACACAATTATAGAGGAAGTACAAATCACCCACTTCCTAAGGGTTACCTCAAAAGCTGAAGGAGGTAAATATTAGTTATTTCTCTTCACTTCCCCAATAAAGCAAATTGTATCTACACTGGAGTTCAAATATGCATCCACATAGAAGTGATGACAGATATTCAACATTTCAATATTTAATTGTAAACTTCTTTTGTACCTTCATCATAATTACTTTAAATATGCAAAAATAGATTTGTGAGTTATTGATTAACATGACTAGCCAGTTTTTGAGGACAATAGGAGTATGGATGTGACCTCAGAGATAATCTGATCTAAAACAGTCATTTTGCAGATGAGAATGTTCATGCCAGAGGAAAAAAATCTGGCTGATGATGGCACCAGAAATAGAAATGAAGTCTGCAGCATTCCTGTCTGGGGCTCTTTTCTTCAGCTGTTTTTAATGTGATCTGGGTGGTCATGACCTTTTCAGAAATCCACAAGTTAAAACTCTTTCCATAGCAATATCAGCATGTTCTTTGCCTTTTCCACTTTTATACTCTCATGAGTTTATAGTGGAGCTTTCCAGAGGCTACATTGTATATGACTTCACAATAGATTGAAGGTAAAAGCAGATATGAGAATATAGCCTGACAATTTAAGCAGCCAATAAAGAGATTGTTACTCTCTTTTGTAATTAATATCATTAATATTTCTGTTTTGGAAAATAACACACTTTTCCACAAAAATGTATTGTGTATATTAACATATTGTATGTTTATTATTTTTATTTTAATAAATTAATAAATTAACATTTAAAATTATCTCAGGTTTAATTTCTAGAGGTAATTTGTGGTACTTCATAATTTTTAAGACTGTAAAAGGACCTTAAGGTCAAAAAGTTTGACAACTGCTCTATTAAAAATATTTCTCTGTGTTTAATAGAAAAACAGTATTAATTTAATAAACATCACACTTTAGTGTTTCAAACCTTTATATATTCTAAAATTTTTTTCTGATAATTTTACATCTGTGACCCGAAAGATCCTCATGTTATAGTGATATTTTTATCTACAAATCCCATATTTCAATGTTTATGCCTTCACATGATTAAATTAAATCAAACATAAATGTATTTTTTTCTTATTTTCTTACAGAATATTTCAGCATAGAAAGCAATTTTATAACCTAAATTAGATTACTTCTGATCTTTATTACTAATTTAAATCATATTTCTCAAAGTTAAAGAAGCATATTATTTCAAGAAAATTAGATGCTTTCCCTTGGTATTGTGGCATGCTTAAAATATATGCTAATATTGCAGTGAGAATCATTATTGAGTTTCTCTACATAGCACTGAAAGGAAAAACAATTAAAACGGCTTTAGAGTATCAATAATTCATGAGGGAAATGTCTATCTCTACTAGACTACATCTTAAAAAATCCAAGTGAGACAAGAGGGAGCCTACTGAATCCTTCCCAAGAGAGAAGCTCTTCTCTCTACGAGGAAGTTCATTTTAAGCTGCCCTAAAATAGCTATATATCTTCCTATTATTCATCCGCCTTCTCCAGAAACTTATAAGTAGAAATGAGGCTTTCACACAAAGACACTTATCAAATAACTAACTAAACAAATAAATAAAATCCTAGGGAACACCTTCTGCATTTTTCTGTCTAACCAGAATAGCAGCTAACATGCAGAAAGACCCAGTAGATAGCCATTTTGACATTCCATCCCCACCTACGTTTTAGATATTTCATTCCACCAGCTTTGCTTCTTAAATCTCCCACCCGCTTGAAACCTGGGGTTTCCTAAATGATTTCCAGGCCTGCTGCCATATCCAATTTTTAATAGGACTCTCTAAAGTGAACTATAATTTGAAAATACGTAATCAAGGACACTGTGGGATTCTCAGCTTTAGGCAATATGTTCTGTCGAGTAGAAGAAAGCTCTGGCAAACAGCAGACCCAGATCCTCTCACCAGCTGTGCCCCTGACTTGTTCTATAATTTCAATCAAGTCACTCTAACAGCCATCGTCTGTCTGTTTCACTGGTGGAATCTACAGAAGTTCTAGCCTGCCTAACTCCATAACAATGATCATGTGAGGATTAATGAGACAAAGACTGTAGAGATATGTTGTCCCTTTGGGGAAAAACACTCTGAAAATAAAGGTATTAGAGAAAATCTTTGGTTTATAGCTTTCAAGAACTCAGACTCCCAAGTCTCATGTTACCTGCATGTTTTCTGACAATTAGATCATTATTGCTCTTTCTCTTATAATAAAAATAGTACCAAAAACAAACAAAAAATTTCTTTCAAAATTGAACAAAAAAACCCAAACTTTTCTTTTGTTTCTTTAATGTATGATGTATTTTCTGAGTATAAGCATATTGCATTATAGCACGAGTTGGCAGCTTTATCCTCAAATACACTTCCATCTGCTGGCTGGACCTCAATTTTACATGCCCAATTGCACATTGTTTAATTGCCCGTCTCTGCCAGTAGCATAAATATATTATATATTTATATTAGTAAGTTCCTGTATATGTTTATACATACATGTAAACATGTATTGACTCCACTTTTATTGAGTTCTTGTGCTGCAAATTTTAAAAACACATGGTCCCGTCTATGTATTTTAACAGAAATAAACCCCCTTAAGGTTTCTGTTTAAAATCATGCCCACAGGCATAGACTGAGGGGCATGCCTGCTATGAGTTCACATTCATATACTTCAAAAGAATGTGTGCATGTTTGTGTTTGGGAGTGGATGATGTAGGGGAAGGGGGGTTAGGAAGAAAATCCTTTGTGAATGTAAAATATTCCCTGTGTATTCAGACTCTGAATATCTGAATTCAATGCTCTCATATGGTTCTTCAATTTAAAATGCTGGCTTCGACTATATTTTATCATGGCCTAATTTGATATTATCCAATCCTCAAATACCCTAGAAACACTTTCTCTCATGCATCAATCTCTCAAAAAAAAAAAAAAATAGATAAATCTAACTCCACAGTGAGGCTAAAGAAAGCTTTTGAAGAAGTTGCAAAGTATTGAAAAATGGGATTTAGCATGAAAATGCCTTCCAAATAAACCACCAAAATGCCTTCTGTGATGATCTGTGATGAGGGAACCTGCTGGCTGTGTGGTACTCACATGAGAGATTCCAACAGCTCCTTCTGAGTTAGGGAGATAATTGCTTCAATAGAGTTCATAAACTCACAAGCTTAATTCATCCAGTAAAAAATCCTAAATAAACATCATTGGAAAATAAAATCTTTACACATGGATGTCTGCTGCTTTGCAACATAGGGAACTACTAGTCTGAAGATTGTCGGTTCTGAAATCTAAAGTAATATATTACCCTGCAGGGCCCCATCCATGCCAGCTAAAACAGATGTAGCATATTTGTTTCTGGAGTGAGCTCTGCTGGGGAAAAAATATCTTTCTTTTCCCTTTCTCATTTAAAGATTGAAGGTTAAGAAAAATAAAAATTGCTTTTGGATTGGTATTTATGCTAGGTTTCAATATTGAATAAATATTCATGACTTTGTTATAGGTGCCTGAAAATAAGGTAGGGTAAAAGAAGCATTCTTGCGATCCATACTGTGGCATTAGCACTTTCTGCTGTTTGAAAGTGGCATTAGTTTTATATGAGCAGTTATAATGAAAATTTAACACAGTTAAGAAAGAATTAACTATACATGGTGAACATTCAACTTACCACAAATGTCCTAGCTATAAAACAAACCCTGCACATCAAAGTAAACTGTGAAATACACATTTGTTCATAGACTATGAAATGAAATCCATTGCTTAATATTCCAAAGATTTTAGAGTTTCTAATACATTTAAAAACTGAATAATAGTAACATCTTTTATGTAAATTCATGTTTCCTAAGAAGGAAAGACAAAAGAAAGGAAAACAAACCTACACAAATCAAAAAACATATTAAATAAATAAATTAATTTAAGTCTGCCCTAAAACAAAATCAGAACTACATTATACACATTAAGAGAATTTAACTTCTTTAAAATGTTATGTTAATTTCATTAATAGGGCATATTAATTCGAAAACATAACTTTGAAACTAATCTTTCCTTCTTATTAGAAAAATTTTCAGTAATTTATTTTACATGTAAAAGCCTATTAACTTTTGTGACCTACTATTTCTTGCCACAATGATGGAAATAAATCGACACTGAAAGGGAGGCATTCTGGTGGAAATAATGCAAGAGTGTCAAAATATAATGTGATTTATCTCAAAGAAAATGGAAACCAGGGATATTCTATTCTAGAAGCCTAAGTGGAAAATGGGTTAGACTCTCCCAGGGTTTACACTAGGCCTGAGTGGTTATATAGTCAATGTGGGAAGTTAGCAGTCACTGAAACACCATGTAATCTCTCACTAGATAATGTGTTACAGTAAAATGAATGGTAATCTTGGAATTCAAAAAAGATTTCTTTTTATTAAGTTTCAAAGATGAACATCTATTTCTCCACTTCTTTTCTTATTTAAGAAACTTGAAGTTCCTGTCTGGATTTCACATTTTTCTTCCAAAAGGTACTTTCATAGCATCACATATGCTTCTCATAAAGTTTACACTTGCTGAAGAAAAAGAAGACAATGTTTTCAAATGAAAATATAAGCTGACATAATGGCTCACACCTATAACTTTGAGAGGCCGAGGGAGGAGGATTGCTTGAGGCCAGAAATTTGAGACTCCCTGGGTAACATAGTGAGACCCTGTTTCTACAAAAAATAAAAAACTTAGCCAGGCATGGTGGCATGTGTGTGTTGTCCTAGCTATTCAGGAGACTGAGGCAGAGGATCGCTTGAGCCCAGGAGTTTGAGGCTACAGTAAGCTATGATCATGCCACTGCACTCCAGAGTGGGTGAACTGAGCAAAATTTTGTCACTTAAAAAGACATCAAAATGTAAGAATTGGATTTCATGAAGAAAAGAGGAAAGCATCCAACAGTCAGCTCCTAAGGTTTTCCACATCCAACTTTGGTTTTAATGTCTATATATTTATAATAGGTTAGTACATCCTAAGATTATGCTTTTAAATTGCCTGATAATCAGCAGAAGTAAGGACCCTATGCTCTTCTGAAAATATAGGAGAAGGTGAGCTTTGTAATCATTAGTTAGCAAAGATCAAGCAGACAGCATTAAAAGGTTATAGCATTTGTCCAACAAAACATGAAGTGATGGAACTTATGTACAATGATAACCTATAATGGTGAGGCTGATTTATGGAAGCAATTGAATAAGTTCAAGTGCTTTAAATATGCAGTACATCAAACATAATGTGTTAGAAACTGCTCCTGCCTCTTCTAGATACTGAGGAATTGCTTTTACTGGCTGCTGCAGGTGCTGCTACTTAGATCTTAGGTGACTGGAATCGCCTGCCCCCAACGTTGGGCATCTAGATCACCTTTGCAGGGATACAAAGTCCTCCTTTGTAACTTAAAGAGTGGGACAGACCTTGTGGTGCAGTTTATTTTCCAGAGCTCCTTATAGGATCAGACTAGGACTGGACCTCACTGAATCCACATCACTGCATAGTTTCTTTCCCTTTCCTTCTCCTATATGGTTTGGATGTTTGGTCCCTCTAAATCTCATGTGGAAATTCGACCCCCAGTGCTGGAGGTGGGGCCTGGTGGGAGGTGTTTGGGTGAATCCCTCATGAATGGCTGGGTGCCCTCCCGACAATAATGAATGAGTTCTCGCTTTATTAGTTCACATGAGAGCTGGTTGTTTAAAAAAGCCTGGCACCTCCTTCTCCCTCTTCTTGCTCCTTCTCTTGCCATGTGACTTGCCTGCTCCCCCTTTGCCTTTGGCTTTGATTGGAAGCTCCCTGAAGCCCTCACTATACTCAGATGCTGGTGTGATGCTTCTTCTACAGCCTGCAGAACCGTGAGCTGGATAAACTTCTTTTCTTTATAAATTACCCAGTCTCAGGCATTCCTTTATAGCAGCACAGAATGGACTAATATCCTCCCTTCCACATTTTTTCTGGGAGAATTCTCATAAGAAATCACTTGCACAAGAATTCCCATTATAGTAAACTGCTTCCAGGGCATCCTCTCTAAGGCAAACACCAGCAAAATTGGCAAAGTTCTTCATGTACTAAATAAAAGAAAGGGTTTTCCAACATCATAATCCTGCACAATACAACTGCATAATGTTAGAGCTGGAAATGACAATAAAATATGTTTACTGATCAGGAAACTAAAACCCCCAAATGACTTGTACCCTCATTAATTTAGTAAGAGGGTCAGGGCTATAACTCCCATACCCTAACTCCCAGCCTAGTGCTTCAATACTATGAGAGCATCTTTAAAATGTATTCTCTTTTCTTGACTTCCAGTACCACCAATTTATTTGTATATTCACTATTTTCTCACCTAGCTGTAAAATTTATTCTTTTTTAATGAAAGGCTCAAACACATCAGCTCAATAATCAAAAAATATTTCTGACTTATAATGGAGAAGATCCACTTTCATAATAAAATATACTGAAAATAAAATAAAATCTAAGATTAAGAGCCTACTATGAACTGGATGCTCTGCTAATTGTGTTGCATACATTACACCACGTAATTCTTAGAACAGCTTAATACGGCAGGTACTATGATAATATCTATTTTATCAATGAGGAAATCAAGGCTCAGAGATGAAAATAGATATTTAGGGTTAAGGCCAAACCTGACTTACTCCTACTTGCATGCACAACATCCATATTGCGTTGCCTCTCTGTTGGCCCCTGGCTGCATGTTCTACAATGGAGTGGTCTTGGTGACCCATCAGAGCACTCCCTTTTAGTTACTGTCATTAATGTTTATGCTGTGATGATGATAATGGGAAAAAAAGCCAAGAAATTATTTTTTTTTAAAAAAAGGATCTTCATTTGGACAAAATGATTTAAGGGAACAATTTCCATCTTTATTTTTTAGAAATGCTTTTTGACTTTTTATTGGATATTTACAAATTATAATTGTATGTATTTATGAAGTAAAAAGTGATGGTATGATACATGAATACAATGTGGAATGATTGACTCAAGCTAATTAACATGTCCATCCTTCAAACACTTATCACTTAATCCTCTCATCTAACTGAAACATTGTAACCTTTGACCATCATCTCCCCTTTCCCCATCCCAGAATAGTTACCACTATTCCACTCTCTGCTTTGATCTGTTCCATGTTTTTAGCTTCCACATAAAAGTGAGAACATACGGTATTTGTCTTTCTGAATTTGCACCTTTCTGAAGGTAAATTAATACATATTATCTTGGCACTGATCCCAAAGTATTATTCTACCTATTGGTTTATTATGCTATTAATATTTATTGGGGAAATAATCAACCCCTTGAATATTTCAGAACTATAAAAATTACATTGCACTGTAATAGGCTAGAATATTTGTCCTTGCCTTGTGATGTCCTTGGGTTTTAGCCAATTTAATTTGAAGCTATCAAGGATTTTATAATTCTTCCTAACTGACAATGCAAATGCAAATCCTCAACTATAAAATATTACAATATCTGTGGGATGGATAAGGAGGACTATATACGGGTTGAAAAGGCAAATATTTGCCATGAATCCATCGGGAAGGACTCACCTAAGAGTGAATACTACCCTTACCAGAGAAATACATTGATCATTGGATTGAATTTGCCCTTAATTGAAACATTAACTAATATTTTGTGACTCTTTTATAACAGGTACTCATTCTATGAACAGAATGACAATATACAAGTAGCTCTTTTTTATTTCTAATTAATAATTCAATTAATAAATGACTTGGGAGTGGTACTTATAAGTTATGTAAAAATGAACCATGATTTCTTTACTCACTCTGATGGAAAATTCAAGATTATAGGTTTAGGCCGGGCGTGGTGGCTCACGCCTATAATCCTAGCACTCTGAGAGGCCAAGGTGGGAGGATCATTTGAGCTCAGGAGTTCGAGACCAGCCTGAGCAAGAGCAAGACCCTGTCTCTACAAAAAATAGAAAGAAATTAGCTGGACAACTAAAAACATATAGAAAAAATTTAGCGGGGCATAGTGATGCATGCCTATAGTCCCAGCTACTTGGGAGGCTGAGGCAGAAGGATCACTTGAGCCCAGGAGTTTGAGGTTGCTGTGAGCTAGGCTGACACCATGGCACTCTAGCCTGGGCAACAGAGTAAGACTGTCTCAAAAAAAAAAAATAGATTATAGGTTTATATTCCCATAATCGGCTTTTTATTTTTTTTTTTTGGTCTCAGTTTTGACTCAGCAGGTTATGATCCATTGCAAACCACTAATATTTGTGTTTTCTTTTCCCTAAGTGAGTCTTAACATTTTATATCTTATAACTGTCCAATTATTCTAATGTTTTTTTCATCTAGAGGAAAAGAACCCAAAACATGTTTTAGTATTATTTTTTTAAACTAGCAGTACAGGTTCCCATCCTGCTATGAATTTTAACAGTTGGCTGATGTCTTGATCTCCTTTTGCAGAGTGTCCTACATGTATCCTTGTGGATGATCTCCACATTCATTCAAACACCCCAACATCCCAACACTCACTTCCATGTGGCTGGCCTTATATTGGGGTACGGGGAAGACACAGAAAAGTCCAGCAGAGAATCTCTGGGATGACAGCCTAGCACAAATAAATATATCAAATAGTTTTTCTATTCTTATGAAGATGAGGAAAACAGAAAAATATCAAAGTAACGTTATCAGTCTCGAAGCTCACGAATAGTTAGTTCATGGCAGAGTGCAGAAAGGAAAATTGAGAAAGTGAATTCTAAGGGAATATATATCTTACCCACATGACATCTGTACTGACCAATGTTTGAGAATCAGTTGTCTCTAGAGCAACTGTTGTGAGATGGCTTGAGATTGTTTTCACAGAAATCATATTCCATAAAAATACAGCCATATTAAATGGCAGTTTCAGCCATCCATCCAGAAAAACATTCGCTGTTAGAAAGAATATGAACATCCTGTCAACCGCCATATCTACTATTCAACCTTGACTTATCTAAGTTGCCAATTTTACTGGATCATTTGCTATACTTTTGATTTAAATTTTACCATGTCTTCTATGCCAATCTAATTCTAGACCTTTTAAGAAATACTCACTTAGGAAGGTAGTATACTAGAAAAGACACTCTTACCTGATAATTATGAGAACTGGAATTTCACCCCCATTTTGACATAGCTATTCATCATGTTGGGGCAAACAACTCAATCTTGTCAAGGTTCAACCTTCTCATCTATAAAATAGGTGGACTGAAATTATTACTCTTTAAGGTCTATGGTTTTGTCATGTGGAGTATCTGAGAGCTTTTACTTCTGTAGCAATTAGGTCCTGGGAATCCTGGCCCTATAAGCCAAGAAAGAATGAAAAGAGGCTGAAACAAAAAATAGAGAGTTAAAATACAAATGATCTTCTACCCTAAAAAAGAATGTTCCAGTTTCCTTGGTGTCCTGCGCATATTCTTATTGGTTCTCTCAGTAGTTTATGAGCATATCCCTGACTTTTTGATAGTTTTTAACTCCTTTGCCTTCCTTAGACATTATCGCCCAACCTTAAAAGTTACAGACATTATAATGCTAATGAAAATGCTCTTGAAAGAAGATCAAGAAAAGCCAATTCATGAGGTACTGTTATTTGAGGTCATCAGTCCTCATCTCAAACTAAATAAGCATAGAAAGAACAATTATTCCTGAAATATTGTGCTCTCATTTGACTTAGGTTTTTAAAGAATTCTTTATCTTGTGAAGCATATTGCTTATGTTTGTGTCATGGCTGCCCTCATTATGCCCAACCACTTTTCAACTACATTTGGCTGAGGATCACTCTAGAATAACACAGTTCTAAAGTTATCTGTTTGCATATGGTTGCTTCAGGAGGGATTCAAAGGATACATTTATTGTGTTTATACAAAAGACAACCCTCTGTTCCCCCAAGCCTAAATATGTTTTTTTTAAATCTAAATGCACCCTCAAAATCAGTGTCTTTCTCAATCTAATATTATATTGGATGAGGAAGTGTTGTTTAGACACATAGTTATGTACTACTTACTGTTGCTATAAAAGTGAAGTTTAATCTCTGCACAATTTCCATTGCTTTTCCTTTGAAATCTGGTGTTTATTGCAACAGAACTTCAGATTTTGCAACATGATAGTCTGAGAGACAGGCCAACACAGGCAGTTCTTTGGAAACAAGAGACCTGGTACTTGCAACAGCCAAAAAGCTAGCCAAACACCAGGACGAAGAGAAAGACACTGAGGTAGGTTGTGCTGATTTCTCAGCCTCTTTTAATTTTTTTATAGAGGATGTCTTTTGACAAATTATGGATGCTATTTTGTTGTTCTTGTTGTTGGTTTGTGTTTCTGCTAACCATACTCTTCTGGAAGAGACTTTGACCATCTGGATGTAGTTTTTGTTTCTGTGAGAAAGAAATTTTGTGTCCTTGACATGTCACTAGTATAAATAAATGCTTAATGAGGAGAACATGGATCAAGATGCTGTATGTTTTGAGGTCAGATTAGGACAACTGCTACAAGTTGTTTCGTGTATACAATTAAGCATGAGGGCATGAAAAATGGATTTATTACAAAACTATTTATGGGACATTCCAGAATAACTCAACAGTTAGTTTGGAACAATAACATGACATTGCACACAACACAACCACTTGCAGGTTCAAAGGCAATTAAACTTGAATATGTGCACTATGTAAACTGCTCAGATTTATAGTTTTATTTTGAGAAATCATGATATGTTTGTTTCATTATAAAAACAACTATGGATTTAAGATATAGATTTAAAATTTGCAGAAAACTGTAACAGAAGAAAAACTAAAGGGACAAGTTAAATCAAAGAACAATGTTCTAGGTGTATTTTTTTTTTATTCTTCACCCTTTACTTAATTAGCAATTCATTTGCCGTAGTTCATCCCCAAATATTGCTAGCTGTTTTATCTGGAAAGTGAGTTTTGGTTTATTTTAATTTTCTTCTGAATTTGAAATTGAACAGCCAGTGAGGTAGATTCTTCTCAATTAAATCAAATTATCCATATCAGTGTTGATACTAAAAAGTATAGTTCTGCTTATTTTATACATGAAATAAAGACAACAATCTTAATTCAAGATTGGGTTTAATTTTTAGTTAGGAATTTATTTCTATACCCTTGTACTCAGGAGCTAAATCCCTGTTGGAATATGAAGAAATTCTGTCTCTCCTAGGTATGTACATGAAATAATTGTGCTTTCTGAAAACTACACACTTGGTGACAGTGGTCACCCATCTTCTCTACCATTAAAGTTTGCATTTTCTTGCCTGGGGTAGTAAGATATTATTGAGATCCTTACTCTGTTATTTAGCTCTAATACATTTCTTTTCTTCACTATGAGTCTTAGGAGGCATGTAGATGGCTTTAAAGCTTGCTTGTGTCTTTGCCATAGTCTGTGAATTACAGTCTCTATTTAAAGGATCACCATATAAAGCCATAAGATCCTTTGTAAACTTCCACACTTCTAACTGGGAAATTACTGTAAAATCAGCCTAGTTTGTATAGAATATTATTTAAATGACTTATTACAATGTAGAAATATTCTGAATCAAATAATAATATTATATAAAATCTAATAATTATATACTGAAAATTCCTATAAAAGAATTATTATATTTCAGGATTCTACACATTCAGAGAGTTTATTTATAATTCTGTGTTTCTCAATCTGAGACAGCATAATTATTTCTGTCCTCAAATGTTGAGTCTTTGTTAACATAGCATCAGACCTTTAAGATCAGTATGAAAACACAGTACCCTGAATCTGAAGGGAATTCTGGTCTAGTCAATGTGTTTGATCACCCGGTTTGGATAAACAGTAGGGTTATATTTCATGCTAGAAAAAACTTTGGAAATGAGAGCAGAAGATATAATTACCCACTGTGTAATTATTAAAAAATGAGCTAGATAAAGGATATTATATTCCTAGTTTTATATTCTAAATGTCAATATTAGGCATTTATCATCAGACCCTTTAAAAGCCTCTGCTTTTAAAATAGACATGGTGATGGATGACTTAAACTCAGAAAATAGCAGACCCTAAAAGCAAGATAAACCACAAAGAATTACTTCCTTTCATTTTAAGAAAACTTGGACCAACCTCTTAACAAATCAGTAGATAATACACTATAATGATTTTTATATTAATATATTATTTCTACCATTTGAACTGGTTGCATTATCCTTAAACTAAACAAATAAATAGGTTTCTCTAAAGACAAGTTGCTCAATGGCATCTTGTTAATGGAGAGTGAGCCAATTCTTCAGTTATTTGGAATGTCTACTAGGAATTGTTTAGGAATAAGTATAGCCTTGACCAGCTATGTTGCACATAAACAGTATAATTTATGGCAAGACAATAAAAGTAGGCCTATTCTAAACTTAGGCCTTTTATTACTTATAACCTGCCACAATGAATGTTTGTACTCTTCTTTAGTAAGCTCTGGTACAAATCATTACAGTGATTTTTATATAACAAGATTCCTTTGACTGATATTCTTATACTTTTCCTTCCACACCAGGGGTATGAGGAAATTCTATGTGGTGAAAACAGCAACAACAAAATTGAAAACCAATAAAGTAAATAAATCTCTGAGTATAGGTGTGCTAAATCTTTAGAGACATTAAAACACATATTGTTGCATACCTCTAACCCTTCTTAGGGAAAGGCGAAGTTATACAATGTATCCAAAATGTAAAAAAAAAAAAATCTTTTGTGGATGGAGGGCAGGCGGGAGGGGAGAGGAAGTGTATAGTTACATAATGTGTGCGGTGCGAGCCACCTGGGGATTGGACATGCTTGCAGCTCTGGCATGTGGGGGGGGAGGGGTGGTAGGGGCAATGTATGTAACCCTAACAATATTTGTACCCCCATTATATGATGAAATAAAAGGAAAAAAACATATTATTATATTTTACATGGCTATATTATATTTATGGGTATATCAACTTCAACATATCCACAAAATTTAGACAGTTGTATATTTAATTCCTTAAAAGTTCTCCTTCTCACCCTACTCAGTAGGCACTTTGTATGCAGGCACTTCTGTGTCAAAAGAGTTTTCCCACCTCAGCTTTGGACTGCAGCTGGACAGGAATGATTGGGGTGGTAGACAGTTGTGCCAAGAGTGGGTTAAGTGAAAGTAGAATGGGGGTTAGCAAGTAGTTGAAGTCCAGAAAGGCAAGGGATCACTTTAGTGAGGTGAGTGAAGGGAAGAGTTTTCCCATGTTATAGGTCTGAGCAAGTAGGAAATAAACTCTTCAACTTTGAAACTTGAACCAGTAGTTGATGCATTATAATGATTTTTATGTTAATATACTGTTTCTGACAGGGAAAGCGGGGGCCGCTCGCTGCCTCCCTGCCACTCCTGCTCTGGTCCCGCTGCAGCGCTCCAGGCCCCTCTACGGCCCCGCTGCTTGTGCGATCCTGATTGGGTACTTTTTGAATCCCACTGTTCCTGATTGGATGTTATAGCTTGTTCCTGATTGGATGTTATAGCTTGTTCCTGATTGGATGTTATAGCTCATTGCTGATTGGATGTTAACGCTTGTTGCTGATTGGCTGTTAATGCTTGTTGCTGATTGGACGCTTTTTGAGTCCTACCAAAGGTATAAAAGCTGGAGGAGACCGGGGAAGGGGGGGTCAGAAGATCAGAAGTCAGCGGAGCATGCTGATGAAATAAAGGCTGTTCTCCACTCTCCACGTGCTGCTGGTTATTTCCCTGGTCAAGAGCTGTTGCAAGAGCTGTTAACATTTGCCGACGTAGAGCTGTTACAAGAGCTGTTAACACTTGCTGGAACATTTCTATTCTATTAATCAGAAACCCAGTCTGAAGAACTTATAAACAAAAGATAAGGAATACAAGGCAAAGTATTTGAGTATCAAAAATGAATAATTTTGTTTAGAGGCTCTATGCAAACTGTACATAATATCAGCTATGAAAAAAAAGTCCTTTGAAACAATAGCGTCCTTTTTATTTCTTGTTCAGTGTCAGGTCTGTGAGTATGGGTTATATCATGCATTGTCACTAGTCATTTTATTAATTTTCTCATTGATATATATATATAATAGTTATTGTTGCAACTTTTCTTTGGGGTACTGCTTTAGCTCTATTCTATAGATTTTGATGCATGGTATCTTCATTAGTATAATGGTAATGGTATAATGAATAGTAGATAATTAGCTAGTGTGCTCACAAGATGTTTGATAACATTTAATATCCATTCTAAATGAAAACTCTTAATAAAATTTAAATAGATGAATGAAGTAGTAAAATATATTTGTCTTAACCTAGAATCTGGAGTTATTCTCATTTAGTCAGGGCCAAGAAAATCCAGTATTAGCTATTATTTAACCTTCACTAGCAATATGTGAAAGTTCTTGATTTTTTACATCCTTATTAAAACTTTTGATTTTTGCCAGAGTCCTGGGTTAAAAATTATAAGGTAGTTTTAATTTGTAATTGTCATATGAAAAATGATATTCATCATCTTTTCATGTTTAGAATAACTTCTTTTCTGGGAATATAGTCTAACAGCTTTTGCACATTTTTCTACCTGGTAGTTGGACTTATTGATTTGTAAGAGTGATTTAATAAGCTCAAAATATTTTTTATTAATTTTTAATTTATCTTGTGACTTTATGGTAGATTTTGCTATGCTGAACTTCTGTAAAAATTGAAATTTATCAATTATATTTTAATGATTTCTGCATGCTTTTTTTGTTTTGTTTTAAAAAAAATTTTTGAAAGCCATCCATACCTCATAAATACTAGTCAATGAAAGTAGAAAACATGAAGATATTATAAATATAGGATTTTTGAAGAGAATGTAAAATTATTATATTATTTGCCAACATTAATATTTTAAACTTGGAAAATCTTCAAGAAATAACTGAAAAATCAGAGTGAGAATATTCAGAAATGCATCTGAATACAAAATTAATATACAGAAACCAGTAGCTATCATATATAATCATTCAACTAGGTGGAAGCTACAATAGAAGAAAAACCCCTATTAAAGTTCACCACTAAATAAAATAAGATACCTAGGAATAACAAGAAATATGCACAATGTATTTAAAGAAAACTTCAAGATGATACTTTGGGATGCAAGGTTGAGTCTTGGGCAAATGAAATGGTGAACATGTCCTTATAGAGGAAGAAGCCTCAACATCTAAAAAGGATTAAGTATCCCTAAATTAATGTATAAATCTAAAATGATCTCAGTAAAAGCATTAGAAATTTAAGAGTCTGATTGTAAAGTTAAATAGCAAAACAATAGAAAAACTAAATTCGAAGATTGAGTGAAATATCAATGAGCTGTGAACATTCCTATCATACACTTTTAACTTAATATAAAGTTATGATAGTTGAAATCAAAGTAATGTCATTGAAATCAATGTATATCAATGGAAAAGAATTTAAAGTTAAAAAGTAGACCTACATATATTTTGGAATTTAATACATTATAAACTATCATTCATAATTAATAGGAAAATATTTCATTATCAAAAATTGATATTGAGATAACAAAGTAGCAATCTTGGAAAAAAATTAAGTTAGCTCAAAACCTTTTATCTTGCATCAAATAAACTTCAAAATGGCAACATATTTAAATTTATGAAAGAAAAATATAAAAGTTTAAAGAAAAAAAGAGAAAAAAGTTTTTTTTAAAATGCTGGACTACAGATGGTCTTTCCAAGTAATAATAATAGTAATAAATTTCAATTCCTATGAAAAGTTCTGCATAGCAAAAACCACCCAAAAGGAAATCAACATACAAATTACAAACTGGGAAAAAATATTTCGAACTCATTAATGTGTTCTTACAAATAAAAAATTCTAACCACCAAGTAAAAAGCAGGGGAAAAGTTATAAGCATAAAAAATATAAATAATTTATAAACATGGAAAAATTCTCAGTAACATTTGCCATATGATTATTATAAATTAGAACTCTGCTATTGTACCACTTGCACCTAGAAGTTTGGCAAACAGCAAAGTCTTAATTATCCACTGTATCATCAAACATGTAGAAAAATAAGAAGTTTCACATATTATATTATTTGTGAAGGTTTAAATTGGTATAATTCCTTAGAAGAGTATTTGTCACTATCTCCCCAAATTAAAAATGTGCATACCTTTTGATCCAGCAATTCCACTTGTAGGACTTTATGCTGTATGTAAGTGTGATATATGTACCCAGCTATTCAAAGAATAACAGTCTTGCAAGGGTGAAAAAACTTAAAACAATGTAAAGTTCATTCACAGAGAATATAATAAATTCATTGCACATATAGAGTCATTTAAAAAATAAAAGAAAATTTGATATTCTGATATAAGAACTCTGAGATTCACTATTAATAACACAGTTCATTGTAAATAGATATTCTATCATTTATGTAAAAAAGAGAAAATAAGATAGTAAAATCTTTTAAATTTTGAAACTTGAATGTATCAACTATTCAAAGAATAAAATACAATTTTAAGAAAAATATGAATGTTAAATATTACTATTCCTTAAAATTATTAAGCTTTTCTCCTTCTGAGACCCAAATTCTCACTCTATTCTTCTTTACTCTTCCAAACTCACAGTCTCTACCTCCTGAGAGTGAGTGGGGTTAAGAGATGCAGTATGATTCACCATTTCTTTTATTTTCTTATGATAAGGAGTTCAACTTTCAATCAATATTACAGACTGGCCTCTGGGTCTAACTTTGAACATCAACAGAACATTTATTGAGGTGATTTGTTAAACTACATGTAAACATTCCTCCTTTTTCTCTCCCTAAGCAATATTTTATAAAGAAAAGTTTAAAAAACTATACTTGTTTTTAATTGGGGCCAAATAAACTGCTTTTTAAAAGAATTTCCTATCCCATTTAACAAACGGCTATTTTGAAAAATGGTCCTGTTATATTACTTTTACTCCTGGATTCTAAAACATTTATTAGTAAGCATAGAACACCTTTAGGCTAAGTTTAGAAAGTATTTTCTCCAACTGTACTTGATCTGTTAATCTTTTCTTCATCAAATGCCAGCTCTTGCTATCAAGTAAGCCTATATTAGTATTGCCTTTCAATGGCCACCATTAAGACCTGGGCAAATGTGCTGATTTTCTTACCTTCTCCATTGATGCTTCTGATTACTGCCTGAAACCTAGGAAGGGTTAGAGAGAAGGGAATGTGGATTTACAGCATAGCTTCCATTTGAGCTTTGTAAACTGAAATCTTTAACTATTGTCACTCCAGAATGGAAGAAAAGTCTGACACAAACTGGAAAACAAAATGGAGGTAGATAGTAGATTTTTCCTAAGCAGAGAAGCGTGATGCGATTGCTGAGCAACCTTCCAAATGATACGTTATTAATTTGAAATGTTATGTATTCCCAGGATATCTTCATACACAAATAAATACAAAAGAAATCCCTGCACTTCAAAGCTTCAAATCATTGTTATTATACACTTTAATTGTCAATAGATAAACTGTATATTATAAAACAATAGACATATGATCCGGTATATCTGAAAGCTTTTGTTAAGCCCTAATGTGATCTACAAGTACTAATTATGTTTTTATCTTAATAATTAAAATCATTGTTACTACATTCGGTGATTCAGTAACATTTATTGAGCTTTTTTTTCATTTGTGTTGGAGTACTGTTCTAGAAGGTATGGGTAATAGGATAGAAATAGTTATCTGATAAACTTTCTGGACCACATTGATGTAAAAACACTTATGTGTATAGTTACACATGTACATGTAAACACACATATGGAGAAACTTGTGACAAACGTATATAAAAAGACAAAAAATTGGAGACTGAGATGTAAAGTAAAAGGGTAGTAAATGTCAGCAGAAAATAAGAAGAAAATTCTTCTGTGAGGTGTTAGGTTTGAAGCCACATTTTGATGAGGCATGAAGTAGAAAACGATAAATGAAGGCAGATAATCTGGAAAACTATATGGCAATGTCATTAATGGGAAGAAAATGCAAAAAAGTTATAGAGAAGTTTGAACTTGACCGAAGACAGAATATCAAAATGAAATTAGTTCAATAGAACATCAACCTAGTCATCTTATAAAAACTTCACTGGCATACTCATAGTTAATGTAATAAATATCCTAAGTCTTTCTAAAGATTATTTTCTGTAATAGTTTTATAGGATTAATAACAACTCCACAAAGCTTATTTACATTTTTCCCTTTTCTTGGCTTATAGTACATTTCTGCCCTTTGTTCCCCAATTTAATTTTTATATCTGCTGAGTTTTCATTATAGACCATATAGGAGTATATCACCTTACAAATTTTCTTATCCTCTGCTTTTCTTGAAAAAAATAGCATAATGAGAATGTTTCTATATTTGAAAAGTAGTTTTATATGCTAGTGTATATCAGGTTTTGTTGTGTGAAAAAAGTCATTTTTTACAAAAAAAATAATTTAAAAAATGGGGGATGGTCACGCTTGAAGTTCTGATTCGAGGGGGGAGGGGGGCATGGGCAATATACATAACCTTAACATTTGTACCCCCATAATATGCTGAAATAAAAAAAATACAATTTTTCTTATAAAATAAGATAATTTGATGACAAAACCCTTATTTTCAAAATAGCTCCCTGTTGTGAAATCTTATTCAAAATTTCATTAAGAATAAAAATGACAACAAAAAACAGGGATGTCAGAGGGACAGAGAAATAACAGAGAAACAACAGAGAAATAATTATAGAGAATGAATGAAAACTAAACAATAGAGATGCTCATACACATGTAGGTCTGTGTGTGATACATAGTTACACATCTTTCTTTCATAATCATTCCACCATTTATGAATTTGCCAGGATTTTATGATCTGAATTAAAAATAGTGATTTAATTTTTCTGCACTAAGACTATGAAAAAATATCTTTCTGTGTGTAACCATTACAATTATTTACAGAGTTTAGTGATTGTGCCAAATTTATGTGTTTTGAAAAGAATCACTTCTTGTATGTTTGCTGCATACCAAATTTAATCTATTTCTTCTTTTTTTCCCAGCCTTCCAAGGCTAGGCCTACTGCTGGGGTTCTACTTCACACTTCAGCATCTTTTCATAATGTATCCCTACACTTAAATTTTCTGTTATTTACCAGGATCCTTTTATACATATTTATTTTAGTCCTTTGATTTAATTATGACTGAATTTCCATGTTAGGCCCATATTTGAAACCATCTAGGCAAACTTTTTAAATGGGTGAGTTTCCATTGGGTTCTGTTGTTAAGTTCACTTAAAACTACATGGGAAAGGAGTAGCCTAATTCTAAATGGGCAATATATATACTTAATTGTTTTATTAAAAAGCATAAAAACTACATGTTCACTATGGTTTGACCACTTATCTTTAAATATTTAGGAGGAGACCAGAAAAGAAAAGAAAGACTACTGTTTTGTTAAAAGCAGTTTTATTTTTTTCCTTTTGAAAAAGTAATTTATGTCCCCATTTTGACACTAAAGCTATGGACTCTCTCTTCAGAACCAAAGGTATATAAACAAAAAATTTTGTATAAAATTTTAGGGTCTTTACAAGTGTAGCAAAGTCCAAGGACCCCAGATAAAATGTCTTGCTTTTACACTTTTTCCTTTAAGGATCTTACAGATAATCACCCTAATTTCTAGTTTTAATAGTAGATTTTTTTCACAATGTTTGATTTAATTGAATATTATTAAATGGTTGTTAGAACTCTTTTATATATGATTTTCTAAGTTACTATCTTTACAATATTTTTCTAAGAATAACTTTTATGATGTTAAATCTTTTCTCAGTTTAATTTTCTCTAAATTTCTGATTATATTTAATGGGAAATATTTAATGTATAAAATTTAGTTAAATACAGCTACATTTTAAAATGTAGATAAATATGATTACACATGGGTTTAAATCCTTACTTTCCTGTTAACTATCTTTATGAACATTGGGCAAATTATTTCACCTTTCCTAGTCTTGATTTCATTTTCAGAAACATGGGTATTAGAATGCCTACATCATAAAGTAGGTGTAAGTAGTAAGTACCAAGCTTAAGGGCTTCTCTCAGAAAATATTATAAAGAATATTTGCAGTAATTATTAGCTTTTTACTCCATTCCCTTTACTTATGGTTAGTCCAGGTTATGTCATTTGATATAAATATTTTGTGTTTTTCACATGCTCCTCAGTGGCAGCATGTAGCCATGGGTAGAGTCAATCATGTAGGAACTAATTGCAGTTGATCCCATTGTATCAAATAATGTCAAATGGTGATCATAGCTTATCTCTTTAAAATGCCTCCCAGACTGAAGTTGACATTTGTGAATAGTCTCAGACTTAGAGCCACAAAAATTTTGAGCTCTATGATCTCCCTAAAGACCTTTCGAATGTCTGAAACTAAATGCTTCATATAAGTAGCAGAAAAATTCTTCCACAGAATAAGTGAATAGGGAGTATTGGCTTCTTTATAGATTTAGGATTTTTTTTTCAAATCAAGTATGAGGAAGATAAGACAGGGAAAAGGTCAGAGAATTACAATGTTCTGCTTTGTATTTAACAGAGAAAAAGAGGGAAAGTGCAAAAATAATGTGATTGGAAACAATGTGACAATTTATCGAATATTTTTCACATTATCACATTTCCTTTGAACCTCATAGAACTGTCATATGGTAAAACAATATATATTTGTATCTTCCTTATTGATGAGAAGAGTCTCAGAAGGACTTGATGACTGAGGATATATATGACTCTTTAATAGGGCTTTCCATTTTTATTATTCTGTGCTTCACTTGACAATTTAGAAATTTTTATTATAATAACATGATTTCTTTATCAAATTTTTTATCCTACCTGTACTGAGTCATTTTTTAGCTCTCAACTGTTTTTTATTGTCACTTTTCTGGGGGACTTAAAAAAATGTTCTAGGTAACTTTTCTGTTTCCTTATTCAAGGGGCATTTTCATAACTTTACTGGAGAGATAATTTTACTCACTTTAAGAATATTGCAAATAGTTCAGGTGGTTAATATCAACATTAGGTAGTCTTTAATCATTGTATGTTTACTGGAGATCCATTTTTCACTACAGTCTGTTCCATAACTTGATAATTGTGATATATTATAAGAATATAATGAAACATTTCTTAGATATTTTCTATCGAGTTAACCTATTGGCCAAGCATTTGGTATAAAAAAACTCAACAACTTGAGATTCTATCAGCAAGATGGTGGACTAGGAAGCAACAGGCACTCATATATTCATAAAATATATTCAAAGAGATACCAAGTTCATATAAGATATGGACCAGAATAACATTTTGAGAATTCTAGAGAACAGTTGAAAAGCTATAACACCCTGGCCATTGTAAAACCAAGAAGGGATTCTATCAAAAGGGGTAGAATGATTTATAGCATTTGGTGCACCATTTGTGTCTCTTCCCTCATGTGGCATAATGCAGAGCAACCAGGAGGAAACCTCCTATGGCTGAGATCTATCTTTGGAACAGAAACAAAAGACTATATCTTGCTCCCAATATTCTGGCTTTTCTGGGGGTTGCCAGAGGGACTGGTTTCTGTTTTGCATGACTTGGAGCATTGACAGGACCAGTGCTGCAGTTTGGAAGCCACTAAAAACAGAGGTGAACAATACATTAGAGTTGCAATTCTTCAGGCAGATGCCAGGGGAGCAAGAGATCAGAAAAAGTTTGAGAAGTCCTAGAAGCTCCATCTGGGTGTATTGGTGAAGGTCTTCCTCTGCATGAAGCCAGTAAGAAAAGGATAGGAGAGGTGCTTGTTTTCTCAAACACTTAAATCTCAGCAAAAATCACAAGGCTTTCAAAAACAATGGCCAAATCAAAGGAACAAAATTTAATCTCAGAAGCTGACGCTAAAGAAACAGAGATCTATGAACTGCCTGACAAAGAATTTAAAATAATTGTCATAAAGATGCTCAGTTAACTAAAAAAAAAACCACAGATAATTAACAATTTTATCTAACTGAAATGAAAACAATGCATGAACAAAATGAGGATATTTTCTTTCAGGAAAACAAAGTGTGAACAAAATGAAAATATCAGCATAGAAATAGAAACCATAAAATGAATCAAAAAATTCTGGATCTGAAAATACAATAACTAAATGGAAAAAATCATTAAGGGTTTCAATAGCAGATTTTATCTGGCAGGAAAAACAATCAATGAACTTTAAGATAGGTCACTTGAAATCACTGAGTCAGAGGAGCAAAAAGAAAGAACAATGAAGAAAAGTGAAGAGAATCTATGGGATTTATGTTTATGAACACTATCAATATTTGTGTTTATGAACACTATAGAGCAATATAAGCATTACAAAAATCCCAGAAGGAAAAGAAAAAGAGAAATGGGCAGAGAGCTTATTTGAAGGAATAATGTGAAAACTCCATAAATATTAGGAAAGACATGGACATACAGATTCAAGAAGTTGAAAGATAATTTCAAAGAGAACTAGAACAAGACACATAAACCAAACTGACTAATGTCAAAGACAAAGAGAATCTCAGAAGCAGCAAGAGAAAGTGATTCATCATATACAAAGGAGCTTCCATAAGATCAACAACAGATTTCTCAGCAGAAACTTTGCAAGCTAGAAGGAAGAGAAGGGAAAATATATTCAAAGTGCTGGGAAAAAACCCTGTCAACCAAGACTACTGCATCTCAAAAAAATTGTCTTTCAAAAATGAAGGAGAAATTAATACTTTAAACAAAAGTTGAAGAAATTCATTATCATTAGACCTGCTCTACAAGAAATACTAAAGGGAGTCTTTCAAATTAAAAAACAAAACAAAAAAGGACAGTAGACAGCAACATTAAACCATATGAAGATATAAGGTTCTCCGGTAAAGGGAAATACAGGGACAAATATATTAACCTGTACTATTGTAATTTTGGTGCATAGAATTTAAGTGTAAAAAATATTTTAAAAATTGTAATTCTAGGTTAATGGGTATACAATATATAGAGATGTAATTTGTGATATCACTAACATAAAGTGTGTATGTGTATAATGGTAGAGCTATAAAAGAGTAAAGATTTTGTATGTGTTTGAAGTTTAGCTGTATGCAGTTTAAAATCTAATGCTATAAGTTTAAGATGTTTTATGTAATTGTGGGTACAGATTTTCAGATGTGCAAAGTAAAAATGTTCTAGAGATCTGTTTCACAACAATGTGAATATGTTTAATGCTACTGAACTATACATTTAAAAATGGTTAAGATGGTAAACTGTGTTACATATTTTTTTACTACAATAATAAAAAAACTGAAAATAAAACAAAAATACTTGGCTTTATTGTTCTCTGAATGCAAAATTTTAAACCTACTTATTATTTTCATTATTAAAGGTTTACTCATTCAGCCATCTAAAACCAATATATTCATATTACAAATTCAATTTTATAGTAGAGATTAAAAATATGGGATAATTGTGGATAAATGAAAGTATACAACTTTTAATTTGGTTATGTATCTTCATATAATTACATATAATAAAAAGATTTCACAAGGGTATGATATGCATGTAGACAGGTGCTAACTATCTTCTCTGTGTTTGTGCATATCTCAGTAATTGATTACAAAGAGAGTGTCTTCTTATTTTCTTTTTCTCATCAGTTATACCTTAGTGCCAAGAATAACTGATTGTGTTTGGGAGCTCGATATTTTAAAAATTATTTTTACATATTTAACCATCAAAGAGATACTTGTAAAATATTACAAAACAAAATAAACAAATAACACTTGTGTGGTGAAGAAAGAGGTTGAAATTTTTATTCTTTCATCTTGGCAGTTTTGGCGACGCAGGGATTGGGGATTATGGCCTATCTCGATATATATGAGAGCTTCTTCATTATTTTTGTATCATGTGCTCTTACCATTTCCACTTTCATCCTCTGAGTTTCTGGCAAGCATTAGCAAAGTATTCCTGAAAAATTGACCCTACAATAATCTCTCCATTTTGTTATCTGTTCTAGGGATGACCCTGGTCATATATATTTTTTTTAATATGGGCATGTTTCTTTCAGAAAACTCCCAAATTTTCCCTCTTGTACTTTAAAATGTTCACTTTTATGTTACATAGAAAATAAATGTCCATACACACTTAAATGAACACTCCTCAATTTCTAGGCTCCTATAATTAAAATTTATAGTGTTATATGCAAATATTTTTGTTAGAAAACAAGACAGAATTTTAGGTTTTAATAGCATTATTTAATACATATGCATTATTAGTCTATTCATTTTTAAATATAGGATCTTTATCATACCACCTAAATCCATTTTACATTATTTAAAATTCATATGGTTTCCCTGATAGACATTATAAATTTTCTTTCATTATCTAATGATGTAGAAAAGGGATATAAAAGTATACATCTAATCAGTTTCTTCTAATTGGTTCTAGGCAAGAATATAGTGTTCACTGAATGCTTGTATGAAGGACTTACTACTCAAAGTTTACTTACTTAAATCACACAACATATCCATGAGATTTATTATCTCCCATAAGTAAATGACACTCAAAGAGATTATATAGCTAGCTGTGGCCATATGCAAACTTAGTCTTAAAACTGGGGCAATGATGGAATTAGGAGATGAGTACCAACTGGAAAGACACCTCACCCACTTTTGTCCTCATGCTTAGGCCTAATAGTAATGCAGCAGAAGGGCACAACCAGGGAATTTGAACTTGAAATGGGGCTTGAAAAGTGATGTTAGAATAACTAGTAACTTATGTAGTAGTCTACAAAGAGAAAGAAAACATGCAGTTCTAGCTTTACACGATAGAACTTCAAAGGTCTTATATTGTGGTGAGATATTAGATTTGTTAATTTACACGAGTTGGAGAGACATGTAGCCATCCTCCGCAAATAACCCCTAAGAATTTTCAAAATTCTATATAATTCCTCATGTTTTAAAAATGTGATTGCATTTTCCTCATTGCTACCCTGACTTAACATTAAATTTCAGTGTAAATGAGTGCAAATCATATTTATTTCAGAATACTTTCCAGCTGATTGCTCCAGAAAAATCTTTAGTGATTTAGCAAGGACATTGTTTTGATAGATCAAATGGTCCCCTCACTTATACTGGATAATATTCTGGTATTATCTTTGCAAGAGTCAATGAAACTGAGCCCTGATCACTATCCTGGAAATCTGAGTACTTACTAAGTAAAATTGAATCTACTCCAAGATTCATACATTTTCCTTGTATTTTACTTCTGCTATAATTCTCAGTTGTTTGGATAATGACTTTATGTTTTCTTATGCATATTTAAAGGAGCTATTATTACAAAGACAATGTATGCTAATGCCAAAAAATCAAGTTCCACACACATACACACATATATCCCCAAATTATATCCCAATTTGAATTTGAGTGCCATTCTATGCATTTTAGTTCCATCTAACTTGAATTTCTCTCTCTTACCTTTTCCTCTGTTTTTCAGTGTAGTCTACAAATTTTATAATATTAAATCTTTTCTCTATAGTCTGTTCCAGAAATACATAGTGAAACTAAATTATTCTCTGAGCTAATATATCCAAAATACCCTATATTGTTCTCCTTGTTGGGGCTATGGTACTCACCTGCAATCTTTTGAAATGATCTCTGGCTTCTCAATTTTTAAGACATTATCCCTTGGGAAAACTACTTCTCCCAATTTGGATCTGCCACTTCGTATTTTACAGTTATTTATAGGTTCACCATGTCTCATATCTCCTAAGTAAATCAACAGGGCCTATGAAATGGACTCCTTCTCAAGATAGAGTGTTCAAGCTTACTCTGGTATTCCAAGCTCAATTCATATGATCCTTTGCAATTGATCCCTTTCCAAGATCATATAGTGTTAGAAGCATAGTGCACAATAGTCTCAATTCTTCCTTTCATAACTTGATGGACCTGGATTAGAAGGGAGAGAAAAATGAGAGGCTCCAACACAGGTTGTATATTGAGTTGATACCTTGAGCCAGCCATTCCTTGATTATCACAGGAGTAAGCATGCTACAGTGGAAGATATCAACCCTGATTGTTTAATGGACAAGACAAGTCCCTTTAGGACATAAATATTTTATAAATACTTAAATATATTTATAAGTATATCATATATAGTATTTTAATATACCATATATTTTATAAATATTTATAAATATTTTATAAAATGGCCTTGATAATGGGTATAGAAAATCAGGAAAGAGGCCAAAATACTCTTCATGGCCATGAGCTCCAGGCTTCTACTCTTCTTACCCTCCCTGGTATAGGGTTGGGTTGCACTCACAGATGTGTGCAGGTAGAGCAAACTTATTCAAGACTTTTATTCTAACATTTACCCTAAAGGTAGAAGTTAGGGATGACATCAAACAATATTAGGTTAAGGCTTCATTATTTATTATGACAGAGCAAATCAATACCATTTTTTCCCCTTTGCTTACTATTTTCAAGCACTGTTCTAACCAATTTAGCACCTAACATACTGAGGCAGACATTACCATTATCTTCATCGTACAGATGGAACCAATACACAGAAAGGTTAAGTAATTTGCTTGAGGTCACAAACCTAGAAGTAGTGGAACCAGGATTCAAACACAGCATGATTGCAGAACCTGTGCTCCTAAACATTACCTTTTACCTTCCCTAATAATAGATATTGGTATAGTATGTTCTTAGTCTATGACCTTCTTGTAATTTGGAGTACACAATTAACTTTATGCCAATTTATTGAATGAAAATTGTGCTGTTATGTTTTCAAGGTTGAAAAAATTGATAATATAAATTCTGTAAAGGAAACAGAACAAATTGTAATTGATAATGCAAGTATCAATGAATGGGGTATTACCAAAGAGAAGAATTTGAGGACCTCTCTCACATTACAAAGGCAAACATCAAGAAAGAGGATAATATTGTATGCTGACAAAATAAGCAATGATTATATTTTCTAGAGAAGTCATATTAGAGATATGCCTTTCCCTTTGTCCTTGCAGTGTGCTCTGGGCTGAGCAGTGTCTTGACTCACCAGTCTGCTGAATCCAAAGCATCTTCATTTGGGGTCTTGCCTTTCTTACCTTTAAGAATGCCAGGGGATCCGATTTGGTAAAAGATGACCTGCTTCTTCCTTCTACCAGAGTAGTTTAACTCCCACCATATTTCTCCCTTTATCTGAAAATACTCTTAGCCAGGAAAAAACACATTAAGTACATTACAGCATCCTGTAAATAGTGGCCAGGGACTATGAACAGATTGGTACCTGGAAAAAGTAGGGACAAAGGGTTGAAAGGGAATGTATCTGATTCAAGTCAGCATTCTGAATTGAAATAGGGCTCACTCAAATAAAACTCTGAGACTATTTACAGAACCGGTCAAAGGAATCAAGAGATGCTGAGGTACCCAGGGGTTAACAACAGTGGGAGACCATCACTTTATCACTGCTTTTAGGCCTTATAGACACAAGCAGAGGAAACTGTTATTGAAGCACTGCAAGAGCTAAAGACATGGAGAAATGCTGTCTGGCAAGATTATAATTATAGAGGGACATACCAACGCCCAGAACATGGAACTGAAACACAAAGGAATTGGGGGCAGATATACCCCCCGAACTCTCTTCTGGTACTCCTTCTACCATCACCTTACAGCCTATCCAGAAACCAGAAAGTAATGATGTCCAGGTTTTGCAATTTATGGTGTTAGCCTCTGGGGAAAAACACAGGGCAGAGTGGGGCTGAAAATAAATCTGAATGAGACAAATGGAGAAAAATCAGTACATAGGAGAGGGTGAAGAAAGAAGAAGGGGTGGAAGATCAAAGAAAATGTCTTACATTGACATGTTATAGTGGGCAGAAGCCCAAACATCATAAGAAGCACAAACCTAAAAAGAGTTACCTTCATTTCTCTTTCCTTGTCTCTGTATGGTAACTATATTTAGTTTTAGTTAATGCAACTATTTTAAAGAAGTCCACATAGTCATGAAGCATTTTCAGGGCTTTTCCTTATTCTTAGATGAAAAGAAAAAGTGTAGATGAATCTTTGAAAACCACTTAATCAGTGATGTCACTAGTATTTAATCTCTGAGAAAGTTTTCAAGAACTGAAAGTTTTTGAAAGTACTATCATAAAGGTATATCCTCAACAAAATAACCAAGCAGAATATTTAGTTCCAATAATTCTACCTGTTTAATAACTGAAGCATTCACAAATTTGTTTGGAAACTTGGTTCTCTTTAAACATTCTTCCTTTAAATTTTAAGAGCAATCGTATAGTCCTTAAAACCATGTTAATGATGAAAGAAGTGAGTCATTTATCTCTCTTGAAGAAGAATATTTTATGTTCAATTCTTCAAAACAAGTAGGAATATAGATGAAATATTTTTTTAGAAAGTTAAATTTCAGATATCAAATGTTATGCCGCTCTTAGTTTTAAAGCCACCAATTTAAGAAGCACTTTAGCAACATTATAGTAATTATGACATGCTACATTATTTTCACATACTTTTAGATATGTGTGGAGTGGCATTCTTAATAGAAATTACTGTGGGACAGAAGTGTAACACTTGATGATTTAAATAAATACAAAAAGATAGCCATTAAAATTTTAGCTTACATTTTCAAGCATTAAAGATTATGCTTACCTTTTTAAGAAAAATCGAGCAAAGCTACATTAGACTAGCTTCAGTAAGAGAGAGCACATGGAAAGATTCCTAGTAGAGTCTCAAAAGGAGGAAGTGAAGGAATGAAAGTTGTAAGTCTTGTGGCTTGGACTGAGTGATTTTTTCATTGTGGTTATTCTTACTATTTTTAAAAAGGTTTTATTCTGATTACAAGTTAGTTTCAAAATGCTCAATACTGAATTAAATCTGTGAGATGGAAAAGTTAGCAGGTTCAGGAAAGACACAAGTATCGGTTAGTGTTCCAGAGAGAAGGAGATGGCACACTCAAACTGGAGTAATGAAAAATGAGTTTCATGAAGAGACTATTTACAATTATATAGAGAGAATCCTGGGTAAGTATGACTTATGGTGTAGAACTTAATGGCTAGCAATATTGGGAAGCCTTTATCACTCCTGAGACAAAAGGGATGAGGAAAGTGAGCAGTTATTGAAAGCCTATGAAAGCTGTAACTATAGGAAAGGTACATTTGTCAAGAAGTGTCCTTTATTTTGTGGGACACAGTTTCTGCTAACCCTTAGTTAATCAAGGAGAGAGTTGGAAGAACAAATACACCTATTTCTTTCCCTATTCACCTCCCTTGTCTCCTATAGCTGAACCAACTAGAAGTGAACGGCAAAGGAGCCAGAATAATGTAATCTATAGAAGTTAATCTCCTTGGGTAGAATAGGGGAAAAACAAAACAAAACAAAAAGGCTGGAAAAATGTAGGGAAATGATCTAGAGGGAGCAAATCTAAAATATGCACCATAAGGTGGAAGTTTAGAGGCAAAGAGACCCAATAATATTTTCTAATAATATCTGCCAAAGTTTCTGCATGAGAATGTATCTCAGAGTGGGGTTCACTACCAATATTTGTGGCAAGAAAAAGAAGAGCTAAATTAATTTTTTAAATTTAGTCCAGCCTGAGTTGCAGAGTTTTGACATGGGTATATTGAAAACAACTACTTTTCTGTAGGTAATTTTTATTTTATTTTAAAAAACAAAAAAAAATACTATCAGATATAAAGAATAGTAGTCAACATTACTTGATGACTACTATTCAGCAACTATGTATGACTTCACATAGTTAAGTACTACAGGGTAGCGGAGCTACATGACAATCTCAAACATTACTTTTGCAAAGTAATTGCCGGAAGAGTTCCAGAAATGTAGACTAAGTAGTGTCTAGAGGAGTCTTCATTAGAAATAAATAATGGAAAAAGGAATACCACCAAGAAAGATGTCAAGAAAAGAAATTAGGAAAATATTTTAAGATGTAAGGAGAGACTGAAAACAAAGAAAGAGTAATCCTTGATTAAAATCAAGTACAGAGTCAGTATAAAAAATAAACTCTCAAGCTTAAGCCCGTTATCCAAAGTGAAGCGACACAAGATATGGAAAATGGGCTCCACATCTACTCGCCATCAAATCGGTACTGACTGATTAAAACTATGGTGCTCAAATGGTGGTAGTGTTCACCAGGGTTTCGGGGGGAAGGGGCAAGACCCACATCATAGGGATGTGGTGAGCATTGTGGGGGGGAAGGGCATACCTCTAACCCTTCTTAGGGAGAGGCGAAGTTATACAATGTATCCAAAATGTAAAAAAGAAAATCTTTTGTCAGATGGAGGGCAGGCGGGAGGGGAGAGGAAGTGTAGAGTTACATAATGTGTGCCGTGCGCGCCACCTGAGGATTGGACTCGCTTGAAGCTCTGGCATGTGGGGGGGGAGGGGTGGTAGGGGCAATGTATGTAACCCTAACAATATTTGTACCCCCATTACATGATGAAATAAAAGGAAAAAAACATTAAAACATAAAAAATAATTTAAAAAAATAAACTCACTTCTGCTGATTTTCATTATTTTTATATCTGTTCAATAAATCCTTGATATGTTGGGTTGTATGTCTTTGTGTTTATGTGTGTGTATTTGTGTGTCTGCTTATATGAGCACACTCTTATATGTAACTATTATTGAGAACATGAGAAAGTACCTGTCTGCAATGGTTTAAATGTCTCCTTCAAAGTTCATGTTGAAATTTAATTGCCATTGTTATGGTATTAAGAGGTGAGATCTTTAAGAGGTGATTAGGTTGTGAGAGTGGACCCCTCATGAATGGATTAATGCCATTATCATGGGAGTGGGTTAGTTATTGCAGGAGGGAGTTCTGATAAAAAGGATGAAATCAGTCCCCCTTTTTTTCTCTGTCTCACACACTCACCATGTGATGTCTTCTGCCAGCTTATGACACAGCAAGAAGGCCCTCACTAGATGTGGTTCCTTGATCTTGGACTTTCCAGCCTCCATAACCATGAGCAAAATAAACGGTTGTTTATAAATTGCCCAGTCTGTGGTGTTTGGTTATAGAAGCAAAAACAGACTAAGACACTGTCACCTGGCAATAATTAGCTATTAGTTTGTGTTCATTGGTTAAGTAAAACTTTTTTCTTCATACAGACCAATGAAATATGAAACCATTGTGTGCAGTTCAAGCCCTTAAGAAAATTCCACATCCTCAATTTGTTATTCAAATACTCTATATCCTACTGATAGGAAATAACTGTGATAACCCAAAATTTTGTCAGTTTTAGGCGCTGATAAAGTTAAAAAATAAAGGTCTGTATCTTGAAGCTGTGGAGGAGGCAACTATGAAATGAAGAGCCAGGGAGAATGGTCCAGAAAAATATAATTCGGAAGAAGAAGGAATATTAAGAGAGCCTGGGGAGAGAACTTGGGAGACAGCAGATCTCAACTTAGGTGTTATGTTGTGTGAAAGTTTGGAGTGCAAGGGGGGTGGATGTTAGGAATTTCAAGACATTCCATGTCAATACTCTAAATATAGCAATCTTAAAAAAAATGAAGAATGCCTGAGGGTTTTAAAACAGGGGAAGACTGCTAGCATTTGGGTAGCAAGGGAAGCCTGCAGTGGGAAGAGGGTTATAGATTTGTTCCTAGACCCTTCCGTGAACTCAAGCTTTTACAGATTACTATAATTCCCCCCTAATGGAGATAAGGAGGCCTGTTCTAGGATATCAATGAGAGAAATAAATCAATTAACACACACGTAAGCAATTAGCCTAGCCCTTGGCATCTAGATAGTATTCGACCAGCAAGCATTAGTTATGGGACTTCCTTTCTCTGAGACTGAGTTCAAGAGGAGAGAGCAGAGGTTGAGAAAAGAGGATAGCAAAGGAGAAGCTGCAGATTGGGGTGAAGGATACTGGCAGTACAGTTTTTGTGAAGATATTAATGGTTAACTTTCTGTCCTGCTAGGAATCCCTGTAAATTCCATGGAGAAGAAAACAATTATTTGCTTCATTTTCAACCTGGGAAGGCCCCAAATTTATTGGAGGAACCCAGGCTATAGTTTGGAGTTTATCTAGTTCCTGCTGGATTCCTTCCTCATACCTCCCTCAGCAGTCCATCTTTCCTCACTTATTTCCTAGGAAGGTGCCATAAAAGGATTCAGAGGCTGAGAACTGGAATGTTATCTAGCGTTTGACAAATCAGTGTCACGGCCAGGGTTTCTTTCATTTATTATGCCAATGGCTGACGGTGGTTTGACTTAGATGTAAACCAAAAGGAGCAGTCCACCATGACTGTTTTATTCCAGTTGTTGGCTATGCCAGCAAAGAACAAGAAGGATGGGAACACAGAGGCATGTGTGACCGATGCATGTGGAACTAGACAGAGCAAGTATGGAGGATGGGAAAAACCCTGGTTAGGGCAAGGGTTGTCTGCTATTACCACATAGAAAAAAACCACCATGAAGTGACAAAAATAAGCAAATGGAATGATTTCACTGAGGGCCTGTCCTCAGAAATAGTTTTTGTTTTTGTTTTTCCTGTAAGGACTGAAATTTCATATGTGCACAATATATTCCTGGGAATTTTAATGCTCTCAAATTTAGTGCTTGCTGGTAAATTTTGTCAGATTAGCAACTTTTTTTCCCCTTTCTGCTCTTACAGGCATTTCATTGATCTCTCTTACATTTTCCTTCCTTTTCCCAAAGTTTCTTGGTCCAGAAGCTTTTCTGTCACTGTGTCCACTCATCTTTTTGCCTACTTTCTTACTCTCCTTTACTCTCCTGCTCTCTCTTCCTCATCCGTGACCACAATTTTTCCTTTTGTTTGTGGGTGGACCATGTCATAATTATGGTATATGTTTATGTTCAATGGTCATTAAGTATCCCTTAATCAGCCCTCAGAAATATGGATAAATAACTCTCTTTTTTGTTTATTTGTTTTCCTTTCCAAAACTCATTCTGATCTTTTTAATTTTTTTTTAATTTCAAAATATTATGGGGGTTCAAACATTTTGGCTACATGAATTGCTTTTGTACAGATTGAGTCAAAGTTATAAGTGTGCCCATCACCCAGATAGTGTGCATTGTACTCATTAGGTGTGAATTCACCCATTCCCTCTTCCCTCCTCCACCTGCTTGATTTCCATTGAATTTTACTACCATCTGTGCACATGAGTGTTAATCTATTAGGTCCAATTTAGTAGTGAGTTCATGTGGTTTATGTTTTTCCATTCTTGTGATACTTCACTTTAAAGGATGGCCTTCAGTTCCATCCAGGTTGTTACAAAGGCATTAGTTCACCATTTTTTGTTATGGCTGAGTAATACTCCATGGTATACATATGCCACATTTTATTAATCAACTCACGTATTGATGGGTACTTGGGTTGTTTCCACATCTTTATGATTGTGAATTGTGGATTGAATGGTAGGTCTACTTTCAGTTCTTTGAGGTATTTTCATACCTTCATACCTTCATATCTTCAAAGTTTGCAGTCCCACCCAGTGTATGAGTGTTCCTTTCTCTCCACATCCACGCCAGCATCTGTTGTTTTGAGACTTTTTGATAAAAGCAATTCTCACTGGAGTTAGGTGATATCTCATTTTGGTTTTTTATTATTATTTCAGCATATTATGGGGGTACAAATATTATGGCTACGTATATTGCCCATGCCCCCCCTTCACCCCCCTCGAGGCAGAGCCTCAAGCATGACCATCCCCCAAATGTTGCACATCTCACTCATTATGTTTGTATATTCCCATTCTGTCCTCCCCCCTCCCACCTGCCCAACACTCGACAAATGTTATTCCTACATGTCCACTTCGGTGTTGATCCGTTAATACCAATTTGCTGGTGAGTACATGTGGTGCTTGTTTTTCCATTCTTGAGATACTTCACTTAGTAGAATGGGTTCCAGCTGTATCCAGGAAAATACAAGAGGTGCTATATCACCATTGTTTCTTAAGGCTGAATAGTACTCCATGGTATACATATATCACATTTTGTTAATCCACTCATGTATTGATGGGCACCTCGGTTGTTTTCACAACTTTGCGATTGTGAACTGTGCTATTATAAACATTCGAGGAAACGTTGGAAATACTCTTCTAGACATTGGCCTAGGCAAAGAATTTATGAAGAAGACCCCAAAGGCAATCACAGCAGCAACAAAAATAAATAAATGGGACCTGATCAAATTAAAAAGCTTCTGCACAGCCAAAGAAACTGTCAAGAGAGCAAACAGACAACCCACAGAATGGGAGAAAATTTTCACAAGCTACACATCCGACAAAGCACTGATAACTGGAATCTATTTAGAACTCAGGAAAATCAGCAAGGAAAAATTAAACAACCCTATCAAAAAGTGGGCAAAGGACATGAACAGAAATTTTTCAAAAGAAGACAGAATAATGGCCAACAAACACATGAAAAAATGCTCAACATCTCTAATTATCAGGGAAATGCAAATCAAAACTGCAATGAGATATCACTTATCTCCAGTAAGAATGACCTTTATCAAAAAGTCCCCAAACAATAAATGTTGGCGTGGATGCAGAGAGATAGGAACACTCCTACACTGCTGGTGGGACTGCAAACTAGTTCAGCCTCTGTGGAAAGCAATATGGAGATACCTTAAAGCAATACAAGTAGATCTACCATTTGGTCCAGCAATCCCATTACTGGGCATCTACCCAAAAGATCAAATGGCACTCTACAAAAGGAACACCTGCACTCATTGTGGTTTTGATTGGCATTTCACTAATGATTATAGACATTGAGTATTTTTTCATATCCTTATTGGCCATTAGTCTATCTTCTTTTGAAAAGCTTCTGTTCATGTGTTTTGCCCACTTTTTAATGGGATAGTTTGATGTTATCTTACTTATTTGCTTCAGTTCATTGTAGATTCTGGTTATTAGCCCTTTATTGGATACATGCAAATATTCTCTCCTATTTTGTAGGTTATCCATTTGCTCTATTGATTGTCTCCTGGGCTGTGCAGAAGATTTTTAATTTGATCAGGTAACAGTTATTTATTTTTGTTATTGCTGTGATTGCTTTTGTGGTCTTCTTTATAAATTCTTTGCCTAGGCCAATATCTATAGTATTTTTTCCAACCTCTTCTAGAATTCTTATAGTTTCATGCCTTAGGTTTAAGACTGTTATCCACTGTGAGTTGATTTTTGTGATTGGTGAGAGGTGCAGATCCTGTTTTAGTCTTCCACATGTGACTATCCAGTTTTCCCAGCACCATCTATTGGATAGGGATTCTTTTGCCCAGTGTATGTTTTTGTCTGCTTTGTCAAAGATCAGATGGCAAGATAGGGATGGTTTTATATTTGGGTTCTCTGTTTTGATCGATTGGTCTATGTCTCTGTTTTAATGCCATCACCATGATGTTTTAGTTACTATAGTTTTTTAATATAGCTTGAAGTCTGGTAGAGTGATCCCTCCTGATTTGTTATTTTCACTTAAGGTTGCTTTGACTATTTAGATCTTTTCTGGTTCCATACATGTTTTCATTTAAATTCCAGCCAGTCACTAGACCTATTTCCAAATATCATTGTCTAGATATTCTCTGGAAGATTGTTTGTTTTCAGCCATTTTGAAAAAGTTCATTGTTCATTTCTTCAGAATCATTGTTAGGTAGATTGTTTATAATAGTCACATTTGTTGGTTTATTCCAGCGTTGATATTAAATCTTTCTTATCTTCCATATATTAATATAAAATGTAAATATATTACATGTTAAAACATGAGATTTCCCTAAAGTGCTAATTGATTTAAATATAAAACCTTTTTTAAATGCATTTTTTGCTTAAAAATTATGATTAATTTTATATAAGAAGACACAGAGTTTAGTCAAAGTGATACCCTTTTTGAGAAAATAGTGAATCATAGATCAACACAGATTCTATTCTGGATCTGTCATAGTCCAAATAATTCAACACACATTTATTTCATTTCTGTAAAATGGGTATGAAAATGCTGTCTCCTTATGTGTTGCAATATTTAATTAATGATTATGTGCTTTTGCATAATGTATGTTTATAAATTAATAGGTTAATAATGTGCATTCTCAAAGTACTTTAACAAAGTATATTGGGAGCTAATTAAAAGGAATGTAATTTGTGCTTTTGGGAGGAGAAGTATTATCTAAGTGTAAATTAGGGAGGGAAGTGGCAGTTAAATCCATACAATGTATCTATTACCACACATTTGAGGCTTAACTCTAATTACAGATTGGACATGTGAGCAAACAGCATCTGGGAGATTTTCACTCATTTCAGAAGGCCCTTCTTCATATCCATAAAAGAAGGTTATTCATTTAATAACCAAAATTATTAATACACTTTCTGTTTAGAACAAAAGGTTACAGGGAAAGGACCTCTTTCAGAGTCAGCATACTGGCAGTATTTATTGTCCTCTTTTGTAGACACTATCTTCCCAACAAGTGTCATGAGAAATAGAGTTTATTATTTAGTACTTTAGACAGAATAAAGCATTTCTGTGGATTGATAACTCTACCCAGAAAAGACATTTGCACCTGAGGGAAGAGGAAAATTCTATAGACAGATTTGTGCCTGTCTTTGTCAAACCTTTCACCATCTGAATAACCCCTGAGGTTAAATAGCTGGTAGACATCTGTAGGCAGAAGTAAGAGAAATGAGATCATCAAGGAATGATATCGTGCTTACAACATGTGGCGAAATGAGTGGCTCTTCACCATCTGTTATTTGTGTGTGTATTTTATTATGTAAATGTTCGTACACACTGCATTCTAAACAAAGGAACATTACTTCCACTTTGTTGGTGCTGCCAAGCTTGCGTATGTGTCCTGGAAAAAGAAAGTGGCAGACAGAAAATTCAGGGTTCATCTGGCCACTTGTGTCCCTACTCCTTTCACCAGGAGGGTGAGAGACTCTAAGTAGGTTTGATTCCTTTTCTACATCCTGTTAACAAATACAAAGCTTGACTGTGAATGGAAAACAATGTCTTAAATACTACAGTTATGGTCCAAAACTTCTTTTGCTGGAGTCCACGGGAAAGAGATACTAGAAGCTAGGATGCCCTGGGATGGTTCCAATGTACACTAGTGATAAATCCAGGCTAGAAAATAAATTTGGACAGAGAAAACAGGCTCTGTTCAATTTTCTCTCATCTGTTTAATTCCTGGCACATATCTCTGGGTCATGGGAAGGTTCTGGTGGGCTGCTGTCTTTGTCTCCCCCAAAACAAGAGGGGTGTGTGTGTGCATGTTTGGGAGGAATGAAAGTAAGGGGATTTGGGTGACACATATTCTGGTTTAAATTTTCATAAAATTACCAATTTAAATTGAAATGTAATTATCCCAACTGGCATCTTTTTGGCAGCAGCTTAAAAAAAAAAAATCCTTCGGCTTTACTGTACCAAGCAAAAGCCCAGAGGAGTCCTGACACTGGCCTTTAATCAAAAGCTGAAAAGACACAAAAGCTTTCAGATAATCTATGCCAAGCTATCTTGGACAGCACGGAATTGCCTGGAGCACCCTTCTGGTGGCATTTAAAACACCTGGTGCCCTTGGAAAAAAAAATACATCTGCGTCTGCAGTTTCTCCTTCTGTAATTCCCTTAAATCTTTCTTTCTCAGCCCATTCTCCTATCTTTTAAAAGTAAGGATGCTTCAGTGACAGTAAAATAAAGCAATTTTATTTACCAAGAGTATGATATTTGTCATTAGCTATGCCTGGAGGTGACAGACTCAGGTGGCCATCTGCACAAACACTTCCTCACTGTTTATTTCATGTGGTTTAATATAATTAAACTATCATTGTGCTCATTGATTCAGCTCAAATTTTAATTTGATAATTGGGGAAAAGGTGTGCATTTGAAATGGAGGCAATTAATTGACACTTTAAATGCACTTGAACAGAAATAATTTAAGTTACACCATACTTAGCGGTGACTTACACTGTTGTGTTTATGCGAATTCTTTCATTTAGCTTCTATCATTAAGGGATAGAGGTAAATAATGTTACTCAGTCTAAGTCCTTTTGATACTGGCAGTCTAATTCTGCAATTTGGAAATATTTTTGCTGCCACAAATAATTCCATTCTTTTCATAGTCATTGGCTTTTATAAAATAAAGACATTCTAACTTTGAGTAACAATCTAATCATTCATAACTAGCCTCACACATATGTAGCATAATTATGCGGATTGTCACATAATTTTGTTAATAGACAGCCTGAATCTCATTCTAACAAACACCTTGAACAAAGAAATAATGAGACTAACAAAGACACAATTTCTCAACTTATGTACACATTTTTCCCATGATTTAAATAAAAGGAAGAAAAATAACTAGTTTTAACTTATTTTTCTTCAATACCAATTTTCCTTTAATTTGTTCCAAGGGAATTTATATATTTTGGTGAACTTACTGAAATTTAAAAACGAACCATATTTATGGATAAAGCAGATTTTTTTGTGTTAATTATCTTCCATCTGGAAACAAATATGCTTTCATATTTTTTTCAGACTTCAAGAACAAAAGCTAGTTTGTTTTAGCAACTTACAATATCTTCATCATTTTTACTAGAGCTCTTTTATTCACGGAGTCTGAAATAAGTACTTTTAGTCAAAACTCTGAAGCAAATTCAATTTTACAAAATATTAACTACCACAAATTATACTTGTGATAAATGTTCATAAGAATTGTTAGGTGTTTCTACATATGCCCTGAGAGGAATTGTTCTTAATATAAAAGCTTGGAGCAACTGCTCTGCTTTCTAGATGAAAGTTTATGCTCTTGTTTCAATTTATTATTCAATATTTTTAATATTCAGTGTAACCACGGATGAACCTAAGAAAGTTTTGGCAGGTCATTTTAGTTAAGCAATCACACTCTTTTTATTAAAGCTGGAAACCTCATTAAAATAGTCTCTGTGAAAATTTTATAAACTTCAGCTTCAAATCAAGGTCGGCAATAATGCTTAAAAAAAGTCTTTTCATATGAATGTGGTTCTTTTGGCACTTGAAAGTTTCTGAAAGTAAGAAATTCCAAAGAGTATAAAAAAGCAAAAAACAAACAAAACAAACAAACAAAAGAACACACAAAATGCACACATATAACACACACACACTCATATATATAAATATAGGCGACTAAAACCAAATCTATTTCTCATAACTTTTCTTTCCATTATCTATTTTCAGACAAAATTGTCCAAAAATATCTTTGATAAATCAGTTAGTGTATTAGTTATAAAGGAAGAAAAATAGAATTCTAAACATAACTTTTAACCATACTGAATAAGCCTTTCATTACCAAGCAGAATTGAGGTCTTCTAAAAGATCAGAGAATTTTAAGGCTAGAAGGGAACTGATAAATCAGCTGATTCAGTAACTCGGTCACCTCAAAAGACACTGAAGGTCAATGTTTAAAAGACTACGCAAACTCAACAACCAGTTAGTGACAGGACCAGGATTACAAAACAAATCTTTGGCCTCCTAGATGAATGCTTATTCTAGATGGCATTGTTTGTGATTTCAATATTAATGGTTAAAATATTATCTGACAGAATCTGACATCTAGGTTAGTAAATCCATTTATAATTAGGAAAATTTTTATTGTTTTAGTTTCATTTTTACAGAAAGGTCAAATTTCACGAATCTAAGTCCTTACTTCCTAAAGTATCCTTATTTTTATCCTTAACCAGAAAAAACACTAATAAATTGCTGATAATATTCCTTAAATTTTGAATTCATTAATAATCCCTTTTCTTAATCTATGTTGTTTGTTAATTAATTCACAGATTCTTCTCCTTTTGTCTTGAATTTTTTCTTCCATATTGAGAACATTTTTGAAAGCATATGAATCACTTAGAAGTACTATTTAGGTGGGTGAAGATACAAAATCCTAACTCACAAATAATGACTCACAAATAATGGCTAGCTAATAGACAATGTCCCTTAGGTTCAGTCCCTATACCTCATTAAAATAATTCTTCTTTTTAAAAATAGATTATCAAGTCAAGTGATCAACATATTCTATTGATGCTTATGTATGTGGCAAAGGTCATCTTTCATGAAAGAAACTCCAATTTCTTCCGTTTGATTTCAGTTTAGTTCAACAGAATTAAGAGCTAGCCCTGGTCTGGGTTTTTTGGGGAAAAAGCACATATGATAGAGTTACTCATTTCAAACTTGTTTGGCAAATTTTATTTATATATATATATATATATACACACATACACATATATATATGTGTATCTATATATACACACACAAAAAAAACCCTGCCATAACACATTCAATAAAACTACAAGATAGAAATAAAAGTGGTTAAATGTATTGTTCTAGTAACAAAAGGTCATATTTTCTTATCTGTGGAATAATTAAACATGTTTTGCATTTAAATTTTTTTTCAGATTAATATCAAAATAAATTGTGTGAGAAATGTAGCTTCTGGTTCCATTAAATATATTTTCTGTGACTACTATTTGCCAGGAACACTATTAGACACAAGGAATATGGAGGTGAATAAAACAGTGAGTTTATGCAAGAAACCTACAACCTAACACTTATGATTATGCTAGGGATGAAAAGCTAGAAGCTGGGTCACTCTATTGCAAAGAGATAGTTGAGTAAGCCATTTTTGATCTATGAGGATATTTAGAAGATGAGCAAGGAGTAGATAGAAATGATTTAATATGAATTCAGTGCCTAGAACAAGACAGAAAGACATCGAACCATCCACAAATTACTTGTTGAAATCAGTAATAGTGAATTTCATGCCATCACTTTACATGTACATACAGAGTATTTCTCTGCTTGGGGAATATTTAGAATGGATTTTTTTCTAAAATGGGAACATATGATGGTTTCTCAGAAATCCAAACCTTCTTTACAAAATTATTTTTTCAATTTAGGAAAAAAATTGTTATATTCAGCAAATTGCAATCTCAATTTTTGACGTTAAAAATAACCTGAAGGTAAGCTGAAACAACTCATGTGGCCACTAAAAGATTGCTGGCACTCATGTAAACATTCCTCTAATTTTCAAAACCTTGACATTTAAACAGCAGCTTCTACTTAGTTATGTAATACTATCGTCTTTCTGCGTATTAACATTGGCCTGTTGTTTTACAGGCTTTCCAAGTGTGTAGGAAATTTGGCTGAGTTAGCGGTTTTGTTTTAATATATTCTTGGACATTTTATCTTAGCAGTTCTGTGTACTTTCAGCAAGTGGCTAAAAGAGACACAGGTTTTTTAAGTCTGATGAGGTCAGGCCTAATAACACCATTAGTTGCAGGAAAAATCATGTAGCAGCAGGTTCTGACGGCACAGGAGAAATGGCATGTGGGTCAACTTGCCACCTTTCCCCTACTTTTTATATACTGCTTCATTGTGATAAAATCAGAGAGAAGATCTCTGGGCACTGAAACTACTTGTGGCACTTTTCAAAGCTTTAATAATTACAATGGTAGCTTGAATGCCTTATTAAACCAAGAGAAGCAATGCATTCATGAGTCCTTTTCTAAAAGGATTGTGAGCAACAAATATAGATGCTCTGGAAAACAGTACACAGTGAGCTGTGAAACTCCTCTAATCAAGTGTTTGTCCATTTACCTGCATTTCTGTTGTCATCAGAATATGTTTACATACAGTCTCAAGGATGGCTTCTCAGAATGAATGCAAGGATCGCACTTACAGGTTGCAGATTGCATTTAAGTATCATGAGTGCTTCACTCTGTTTTCTGTGTTCAGGATACTGTTTAGGGTTGATGTGGCTTTCCACAGCACTGATCTATGCCTCATAGTACTCAAAAGAAACTGTTAGGACAGGTATGGACTGTTGAAATCAGCCATTTTCTAACCTACTTTCCCAACCCAGGTCCACCTAAAGAATCAGACTGCTTAAACTATTAGCTTTTGTTTTCCAAGGAGGAATATCCCTTTGACCATCTCACTAGAGAAGAGGTACCCAAAGTTCCCATTTGAATTAAAAGTATAAAAAGCTGAAGGCAACCTACAATTTAAATTTTACTCCCAAAGAGTTTAGAGTCAGTATGATTGAGACTGAGAGGCAGCACAGACTGAGATGAAAGCTATTGTTTTATGTGTTAATAAGGATAAGAATGGGTTTTCTGAAGGTAATAGCACTCCTCTGAATCACAGCCTTATTTACAGTAGAGGAATGTCATAGATATCATATTGCATCAGTAATGATGACTTGAATATGTTCTGTGAATAATTACAGTATCTTTTCATCTCCCTTTTGTTATAGGAAACCTTTCTAGTAAAGGCTTTTAAATATGCAGTGGGAGTGTGTAATCCAAGTTATCATGTCTAACAAGAAATTGTTTTGGCAAGTTCAGAACCTTCTCAAAATTCATGGGTTTGGAGTTTCATATCTAATTGGAAACTTTTAATCTTAGAATAGGTTTGCTCTTAGGAAAACAGTATAAAGCTTTTAAGAAAAAAGGGGAAAACCTTTAAGAAATGCACAGCAGGATTCTGTGACACCCAAAATTATGTTTATTTAAAAATAGAAATTCCTGTGCTCTAGTGTCTTAACATAAAGAGAGTCAAAAATGAGAATCATATACACATCCACAAGAATTACAAGGCTTTGAAAAATTGCTTGTGCAAAAGCTTTGTGAGTTGTTGTTCAGCCAAAAAAATTGAAAAATACCTTGAAAGTGTCAGAGCAGTAATGGGAGATTTTTGTTCAACATATTGCCATTTGCTAGAAATTTTTTTTCCTCAAGAGTATAAGCCAGCTGTGCAAAGACCTAATTCAGGTTTTTGTTCTTTTAATATTAATTTAGACCATCCTGAGATCATTTGTTACCACATTTCTAGGTTTTCCAGTGAGGAGAGCAACTTCTCTCATTTTGGGGAAATGTTTTCCACACCTCACTTTCGAACTTTCATCTGGACCACAAGGCAAGGGCAAGTACATTGGTCATGCTAAGCACTCAAATAAGCATTAGAAAATTTATTGTTTTTCGTCTCCTTCTAGTCTCTATGTATTCAAGGGAAATGACTTCCATATGGTTTAAGCTTAGTGAAAATGTTACATATACTAAATAGAAAGTATCCTTTCTATAAGTTAAGCTTAGAAAGAAGTCACGAATGTAATATATTCCAATACACAAGTAAACACGGCTTAAAAAAATTACTTCTTGTCGATTACAAGGAAAAATTGCTTTGGCAGTACCCACCAAATTGGGTTTTTGTAGAACTAGGCCTCAAAGATGGAAAGAGTAATGAAGAACGTCTGGGGTGAGGTGTGGGGATTCTGGGTACATGAATATATATTTGATCCTCATTTTGGAGCTTTATGTTTTAATTTTGATAAAGTTTAATTTATTCTTTTTAAAAATACGATTCAAGTATTTTGTATTTTATTGCAGACATACTGACCTATTTCAAGAACACAAAGACTTTCTGCCTTTATTTCTTTTAGGGGTTTTCTAGTTTTGATACTTGGGTATAGTGATTCTTTTAACTCAATGTTGTAGATCATGTTAGGAAAGAGTCAGTATTCATTTATTTCCATATAAACATCCAGTTGTTGCAACATCATTTTGGAAACAACATTTCTTTCCTGCATTAAAAGGCCTTTATACTTTTTTCAAAAATCATTTGGCCAATTATGTTTGGAACTATTTCTAAGCTGTCTGTTCTCTTCCATTTACCTATATGTCTAATTTTTTCTCCAATATTACACTCTTTTGATTACTCGTTATTTATAGTAAGTCATGAAATCAGATCATTTAAGTTTGATTATTTTCTTTTTCAGAATTGCTTGGCTATTTATGTTCATTTGCATTTCCATATAAATTTTAGAATTAACTTGCCAGTTTCCACAAAAACACACTGAAGTTTTGACTTAGCTTGCATTGAAACTATAAATATATTTGGAGAAAATGGATTGCCTAACAATACATACATTAACACAATACAATTGGCAAAATTATAATATTAACATTGATATAATACTGCTAACTAATTTATAGACTTTATTCAAGTTTCATCTATTGCCCTACTAATGTTCTCCTTCTGTACTGTGTGGTTCAGTCCAGGGTCACACATTGCAATTAGTTGTCATGTCTTTTTAAGCTCTCTTTCTGGAAGAGCTCCTCATTCTTTCTTTGTCATTCATGTCCTTGACACATTTGAAGAGTACTGGCCAGTGATTTTGTAGAATGTCTCTTAATTTTGATTTGTCCAATGTTTCCTTATGTTAAATTCAGGTTATTCATTTTTGGAAAGGTAACCCTAGAAGTGATGCTGTACCCTTTTCAGTGTATCATATTAGGAAGTAGAAGGTATAGCTATGTCATTACTGTTGATATTAACTCTATCATTTGTTTAAGGTGATTTCTACTATCTTCTTCATCATAAAGTTACTCTCTTGCTTCCTTTGAAATTAACAAGTATGTTGTAGAGGATGACCTTTCTTTAGATTAGATGCTACCTTTTTGTATATTTTCAAATTTACTGGCACTTTTATTTCCATTTCTAATAGACTCCTAAGCTTATCCAGTGGATTTTTTTTTATTTCAAATATTGAAATTTTCAGTTCTAAAATGACCCAATTTTTAATATTGCAGAGATATCTTTTCACTCAATGCAAGTCTAATTTTCATTATCACTGAGTATAATTATAACTACTTCTTTAAAGTACTTTGTCTAATAATTCCAACATCTGCTAACCTCATCTGTTGTTGTCTGTTTATAGTCTTTTCCCTTGAGACTATGCCACATTTTCCTGGCTATTTATATGTGAGTAATACTGGACTGTATCCTGGACATTCTGAATGTTAGGTTGTGGAGAATCTGAATTCTGTTATATTGCTCCAAAAAGTGTTGATGCTTTTGTTTTAGCAGGCAATTAACTTGGTTAGATTCAAAGTGCCAACAGGAATGCTTGTGGTGAGCAGCAGCTTAGATCTCAGTTCAGTTCCTTTAACCATAGCTGTGAGTTGGTTTCCATTTTTCCCCTTCAATATGTGGCTCAATCAGGGACTTGGTTCAGTCAGGGACTTGGGCACAGTCTCTGTGCACTAGTCTTTTTGTGGAGCTTAAGCACAGACTTTGTGGGGTTCTCCTTTTCTGGCTCTCTCCTTTTTGATGTCCTCCTCTTGCTCTCTGGAGACTCAGGTTGCCCTGTGCTTCTTACCTGATTTCCCTTACCTAATAAACCAGTGGGCTTTCTATCAGAGTTTGAACCAACCCTACACCACTGCCACTATGACTGTGGCTGTTCCTCAAATGAAAATAAGGAACTCACTTTTGTCCTGATTGCTGTCCCCAAGTCTTGCTTCTGCTCCAGAATCTGCCTATCATACTTCACTTTCCAGAACCCACATGCAATTATGTTTGTAATCTCTCCATTTTCTACCTCTATCTAGGAGGATAGCTTTGTTGGATAATTATTTCTCCATTAACATGACTTAAGAGATGGATTGGAAACTGAATTTTGAATGGTGAAAAGATATCGTACTAAAAATTTTAGTGACTATGAAGGGTGAAGTACTTGGGAAGGAGACTTTTAGACAAAACTTCGCTTATACAATATAATGGACACAGTTGGGCATCTCCTAACTCACAATGACCTGCTTCATTACTACCATTCATACGTCCTGATAGCCAAACTAGAAGCACCCAGCTGCCATATTTATGCAATGACACCTCAATTTCCTGGCCAGAATTAATTGGGAAATGTTGGACACTATCTGATTTGAGCCCAAGTCATTTCCTTGATAATTAGAAATTAGGACCAAGAGAGTTCATCTCTCCATATGGTTTGAGTTCTACAATATATAGTTGTATCCTTCTTCTTCTGCCATCATGTGGATTGAATAGAAGAAAATGAAAGTCTACCAAGAGGGATACAGCAAATGCACTGAGAGAAATAAAATTAAAAATTGGTAAAGGAACAGTCCATGTCCCAATAGTCTGCTAGTGCTTCTTCTTGTATACCGGACTTCTGGCTGCATTATTTTAACTACTTACTATTAGAAATCTCTGTATCCTAGTGAGAAGTCCCCTTTTTTTCCTTAATCTGGCTTTTGTTACTTGTAACTTTAAGAATCCTAACTAATCCATAGAACTTTTCATATTACAGGCATTACAAGAAGGTTTATGTAACTATACTGATGGGTATACACAGAACAAATGTGGCAGGGAATGCTAAAGTGGCTGAGGGTGGGCTAACCTTACTTGGTATCGAAAGTGAGATGATTTTTAAATCATTATGTTAAACCCACCATGTAGATTTTAGACAAAGATCCTAACTGTTAATTTGAATGTAATCAGAAGAGGCAAAAATATTTTATAAGCTTGGATGTTTTCCCCCTTTCTTAAGTAATGCTAAATAACATAACACTGTTAGGTATAAACTCTCTGAATGCAATATTCGTGTCTTGTCCTAGTGCTCATTCACTACCTCCGGGTCAATCTCATTACTATAATTAAGTTTCTGCTTAATCAATTTTATTTCTGTACTTAATAAAAAGAAGCAATTTTTCTAGATGCTCTGTTTCTCCAATTATGTAACCACTAAAAAATCAATTGCTTAAAAGAAGTTAAAGTAATATGATTTGAACGTGAGTTACTTTCTAACAGAAAGACATAAAGAGCCAGATGAAAAATAAGAACTTGTCTCCCCATCCCTTCAAATAAATAAATAAATCTCAGCAAAGGCAAAGCTTAGGATCTTTTGGATTTGTCAAACATTTCATGGATCTTCCAAAACATTTTGGCAGGATAATTCCCTAAAGTGATTCATTATCCATCAATTCATATTTCAATGATACTTAATATTTGTTGAATATTCACAACATGCTAGCATTGCACAGCTGCTGAGAACAAGCTTCTCTGTCTCTCAACCTCACACTGCATGTTTTTTAAAGATGAAAAAATAACATATTTTAAAATTTGTCAAGAGGATAGGAAAAATTGGTCTAAAAACAAAATCAGCAGACATACTCTTTAAGAATTAATTTTCACACTCTTATTAGGAAGATGATCATTTATTCCAAAAGCACAAAAACATGCCTCTTATTTCCATTTGTATATATTATATATAGTCCTTTATTTTTATTTATGTATATTTATGTATATATAGAGTAATCTCATTTAATTTTGATATTACTTTTATGTATATATGTATATTTTAATTGTATATACTACTGTAAGAATTTGTTTTATCCACAACCTAATTTTTATTCACAGCTTAATTTTTAAATCTCTATTTAGATATATAGGTATTTCCATTTCTTAAAAAGCACTGAAATATCCTCTTAACAGTTCCTTATTTGCATTTGATTTCTAATTTGAAAATTATGACCTATAAACTTCCATATTTCTTTAATTCTGATAAGAGGAAGCTCTTAATCTCCATTTGTCCTGTAAATCAACAAACCTCACTCCTTTACTTCATTCAAGTATCTGTTTACAGAGGCCTTCTGAGGCCACACTATCAAAAGTAACAGATATACACTCCTGCCCACACCATGATTCTATGACTTTGCTTCATTTTTCTTCCCTGACATAAGTAGATTATTTTGAATTTGTTTATTGTCTCTTTCTACTCACTATACTCTAATGTCCATGAAACAGAGATTTTGGTTTTATTGTTTCTTGTACCTACATAGATTAGATAAGTGTGTAGTAGATGTAGGTTGTTCACAAATATTACTGAATTACTGAATGAATTCTCCAAGAAAAAATATTATTGACATTTTCCCTTTTATTCAAATCTTAACTTCAAAACAGTCTCAATTTACAAATCAGCCTACGTGCTGGTCTTCCACCCCTTATTGTTTCATGCCATTCGATTTTAAGATGTATTCCATTTGTCTAATCTTCTCTTCATTCTGATTGTAAAAGGGAAGGTCATTCGGGAAAACAATCTCCTGCTTATTTTCTGGTGAAAATCATCCTTAACCAATTGTTTTTTCTTTATACTTAATTCCTTCACTAAGAGTTTTTGCAAAGACTGTACATGATAATTGTCAAGTGTAACATATGAATGAATTTTCTTGAAAAAATATTTAGATTCAAGAGCTTAGACACTCATATATTGATTTTGGTGTAGTTTCTCTAATATTTTGATGGATTCCAAAGGCTTCAATTAAGATAAAATATAAAAAGCCAAAAGTTTTGAAAATAAATAAATTCTCAAATAAATTATCTTTTGTTTTTTATTAATGTAAATTTTTGTTACATTTTATTGTCCTGAAAGATAATATAGGGAAATAACAATATTAGTTATTATATCGTGTCATTCACTGTTATTTTTTCATAATAAAAGAGACTCATAAAGAATACAAATCTCTGCAAGAAGGCTAAAATGTTGGCTCTGTGAAAAATAATTAAATTTGTTTATTGTGGTGATTTCATGAGATATAATGGATTCGGTGTGGCTCTAGAACATCCCATTCACTATTTTTTCTACTCGAGAATAATGGACTGCTACTTCCCCCCAAAATAAGAGGAGATTATGACGTGGCATCTGGTTGCTTTCTTTTTATTTCTTTCAAATAAAATATTATGCATTTCAGCCCAAAGTTTCCTTAAAACGCTGCATTTACTAGTGTGTTTTACAGAGCCTAGCATATTTTAAATTAACATTAAAAGGAAACAATAGTGCTGAGCATCATGATTATTCAGTAATAGCCCAAACAGCTGCCTGACGTTCTTTTTTGTTCTTGCTTGGAATTTCTTTTCATATTTTGAAAGAAAGGAAGTATGGAAAATAACTTTTCAAAAAATTGAAGTTGGGTATGTTTTCCGAAGGTGGGAGTATAAATCTTGTTAGCTGGCAGTTTAGAAAACAGTTTCTCACTCTGTTTTCTCAAAGGAGTATACAGAAATACTAAAAGGTTGTGGTAATGATATCAACATATTTTTGTTTTTCTGTGAACAAAGTACTACCTAACAGCCTTTTTTTTGCTAATAGAAACAAGTTGAGGTAATGGTAGTTTTATTATTATCTGTATAGATATCTGGTTATTTTTTCTATTAATTTATTTTTTTCAGCATATTATGGGGGTACAAATGTTAAGGTTATGTATATTGCCCTTGCCCCCCGCCTCGAGTCACAGCTTCAAGCGTGTCCATCCCCCAGTTGGTGCCCATCGCACTCATTATGTATGTATATACCCATCACCCCCCACCTGCCCGACACCCAATAGATGTTATTCCTACATGTCCACTTAGGTGTTGATCCGTTAATACCAATTTG
>VBSM01000272.1:89877315-89895674 GCA_008086735.1 Cheirogaleus medius | reverse complement strand
AAAAAAAACAAAAAAACAAAAAAAACAAAAAAAAACAAAAAAAAAAACATAATTTTTAAAAAAAATTAAAACGATCAAAGTTCCATCTTCATTTTATTTTCTTCAGATATCTTTTAGGCCATAAGTTAAATGCACAATTTCAACTGGAAATCACATGTATTTCAAATGGTTATTTTGTCTATATAATATTGCTTCTTTCCATCCAAAATGAGTGGTTGCCCCAAAATATTCTAGGTGATATTTCCCAAGGAGCTTGAAAAGTTCTCATCTTTAATTTTATGATGTAACAATTCATTAATACTTCACTGAGTACCAGCACTCTAATATTTTGATGACCTTGCATAAATTATAGCAGTGGGGATATACAGCAGGTGTTCCAGGGAGACAAGGATGTATAATTTTTAAAAATTCTGATGAATAACATATTATAGGTTAGGAAAAGAGAAATTTCAAGGATAAATACTGAATTTCTCATCTGCATAGGTGGATGTGTGGTGCTATTATTCAGAGACAAATGAAACACAAGAGAAAACTAGATTGAGGGCTGGGAAGAAAGAAAATCATGAATTTAAAATCTTTCTATATTGAGCTATCTAAATGGAGATGTTGAAGAGGCAATTGTATATGTGGTTCCTGAACTGGACATAAAAGTTGAGTCTTCAGTACATACAAGATAATGAAAATTTCTGAGTATGGACTAAAGGGCATAAGAGGAGAACAGACAAAGAGAAATTCTTAAGGGATAAAGTTGACCAGAAATTTCTGTGCTATCTTAAGAGTCACTTTTCTATGGCGGTTGTGAATTTATTAATATAATGAAACCAAATTGTCTTTCACTCTAGGGTCATTCCAAGTCTTAAGTGCAGACACTAAATAAGAAAATAATAGGATTGATCTAGGATGAGGGTTTGGCAGGTAGAAAGTATCATCTCTAAAATGGAATGCTAGCTATATTTTCAAGCAGCCATCAGGCTGACAAATTCTGGGTTGTACAATGTGTGACAGAATACATGGATCTCACAGCTGTGTGTCCATTTATATATCACTTTTACTGAAATGTAGTTTTTAAATTCTGCAGCAATGCTGTATGAGATCCCATGTTGATAGATAAAATACTCTGTAAGTCCTCAAAAATAATTTTAAATGTAGCAATCTGAAGAGAAAAGATAAGGGCATAACAATAAATATTTGTCAATATAAAGAAAAATAATTTCCTGTTGCCTCCAGTGTAGTCAACTTGCCACAGAGTAGATGATTGGATGGTCTTAGGAGATGGGACCATTTGGAGACTCAGTTTGGCTCTGTTGCTGGCAGATTAGATATTCAGCAGGGGCAGCAGCTACATACGTTTTGTTCAGTGGGAGCCCATACTGTTGAGCCTATGCAGACCCTCCATCCTTGCTACCTTGGCTACTCTTTTATACACCTATTGTTCAAGCATAGGAACTGACAATAGGGATTGGCTGATGTAAACTGGCGATAGTATGTCATCAACTTAATTGTTTAGAGTCTCTTTCCTGGTAGATGCTTTCTGGAAAGGATTGACAAGTGGTACAAAACTCTGCACATCTCATTCTCTCTTTTATCTTTTCCAGTCACATGCCATTTTCTGAGACTGCCTTGTCTTCAATCTTATAATTTGTCTCCTTTAGAGACCCTGAAAAATCAGCTAACTCACTGCCCATGAGCTTGTGTATATTCTTACATTGTTTATTCCTTTCTCCACACCTTACTCATGCCCTCTGGTCTTGTTTTTGCCTGATCACTGAATTATCTCATTGATCTTACAAAGCCTCATCTCTTATGACTTGGTGAGTGTCTTAGTCCATTCTGTCCACTATAACAAAATGCCATAAACTTAGTGGTTTATAAGCAGCAGAAATTTATTTCTCATAGTTCTAGAGGCTGGGAAGTCCAAACTCAGTGTCTAGAGAGGGCATATTTCCTAGTTCATAGATATTGATTTCTGCTGTGCCCTTGCATGGTGGAAAGGATGAATAAGCTCCTTTGGGCCTATTTCATAATGGCATTAATATCATGCATGAAGGCTCTGCCTCATGACTTAATCACTTCCCAAAAGGCTCCACCTTCTAATACCACTGCCTTGATGTTACAGTTTCAACATATGGATTTTGGGGCAACACAAACTTCCTGAGTATAGCAGTGGATTTCACAGAATATGTGACTCGGATTCTCCTATTAAAGTTGGATATAAACTTCCTATGACAGACATTTTTTTTTTCCACCATAGATACCTCCAGTAACATTGATCTTCTAGGTAGTGTCTTCCAAGTGGCAGAGCTGTTTGAACTGTAGTCTTGACCTGCAGCAGACCTCTTTCTTGCAGTAGGGTATACTCGATACCATCAGACTTTTATAGCACCTAGAAAATGGGTTGAAACAGTATTCCACATTGTTAATTTGCTGACTTCAGATTCCAAAGATTCCAAAGAGGCTTGTCTTATTGTGTTGCTTCTGAGTGGCAGAAGTATCGAGAGACAACTATTTATCTTTTACTTTAGACAGAATATCTTGGCATTTCTCAGTCCTCTGGAACCCTGCAAACTTCTTCACTGATGTGGAGGGCCCATGAATCTTAGTAGGGTTTATCCCTGCATTCTTTGGCACATAGGTCTGACCAACGCCTCCAGTGTACTTGCCAATTTTTGATCACCAGGTTTAGCATGATATCATCTATTTAGTGGACCTTTGTGATGTTCTAGATGTCCATCTGCTAGATGCCCAGATGGTCTAGACCTATATTATGGCCTAGACTATATTATGTCAGAAGAAGGGAAAGTTTATATAGCTCTGGGCTGAGACTGAAAATGTATTCTGTTGTTCATCCCACATGAAAATCATCTGCTTCTGGACCTCCTGAATGGGATGGAAAAGAACAGATCTGCAAAGTCAATGGCCACATATGGTAGCCAGAGTCTATATTAATTTGCTCTGGCAAAAAATATTACAGTGGCTACAATTAAGAGTACTACTTGGTTAAATTTTCAATAATCCATGGTCATCTGTTATGATCCATCTTTTTTGTAAAAAGCTAATCTGTGAATTAAATTGTAATATAAAAGGAGTCAAAAGTCTTACATCCTTCAGGTTTTTGAGGGTGGCACTAATCTTTGCATTTCCTCTAGAATGTGGCATTATTTTTGATTATTTAATGGGGAAAGAAGTTCCACTGTTTCAGAAATTCGCAGTTGGGTTTCTTAGGATAGTTCTTACACAAATCAAGTAAAAAATATGCAGGTTGCACTAATAATCAAGTATATCTATTCTGATTATATATTCAGGTACTAGGTAAATTACCATTGGGTGAGTCTATGAACCCAGTGGACTCACTGTAATCCTAATATGGGCCACAATTTCAGTTATCACCTGGCCCCCCTCTACACCTCCCCTAACAAGGGGGCTATGGTAGTACTTGAGTCCCTATATCAGTGTCCATTCAGACTTAATTTACATCATTGCAAAATCAATTGGCTATAGATCCCTTTTGGGAAAGATTGAAGAAATTACTGCTGAATATTTGCTGTGGTGTTGCTCTGTGAATTATGGGTCTGATAAGAGATTGTAATTTTTTTGTTGAGGCTTCTACCCTTAGGATCCTAATTATACATATAGCCTTGATTTCTTAAATAATCCCTATACTGCTTCTGCTGTATTTCTTGCCTGTATTATTAGGGACAGTATGTTTCATTTGACATAGCTGCAGTTCTGCTAATCAGCCCCTCGGCTACTATTTCAATCTTGTCACTTAATGCAATAACTGCATACACCAAGCTTCTGATGGTTTATGCCACAACCCAGTTACTAAAATTTTAGGATCTTTTCATCCTCATTACTATCAGAGAGCTTAGTTCTGTAACAATGTCTTCTCCCTTTACCATGACCTGCAGATGATTGTTACCACTCAGCTTCTCAACAATACCACAGCCCCTCTTATCAGCACAATCCCTGTTGCTATAATAAATGAAATATCCTCTGGGCCATTCCAAAGGACATTTCTGTCTGGTGAGTTTTCTGACCTTAGATATTATCCATTTTAGCATACTCACTTTATTTATTCTTTTGATCCCTTACTTCATTATCTATTCCAGTAGTTTCTGGCATTTCTACTTCACTTGTGTGAATCATTACTTTCTCCTAGCTTTTGAAGTTCTTCCTAGCAGTGTATTAGCACCATCTCCAGTAAGCCTTGACATAATATTAAATCCTATATTTCAGCAGAGTGACCACATATTAATAAATTTTTGATAGTCAACTTTTATCTTCTGCCCCCTCAATCCAGAACCCTCAGGATCCAGTCCCATACCCTTGCTCTTCCTACAACACATATTAGCCAGATCTTGCAGCAACTTAAGTGCAGAGTCCCCATCTTCCCTTAGAATGCACAATGCCTTCCTAACTCGGTTGTGCTGGGATTTGGTCTTTGTGAGTCTGCATGCCAGGATATCCCAAAGGAGCAAGCATTATCTTATAATGTCTCTGGTTCATATGCTACCTCTGCATGATCCAAAGTCAGTGGGGCAGAGTGTGGGTGTCTTCTAACAAGAAGAAGTGGGCCACTTTTGTAAGCCTAGAAAGGTCAGGGGAATTTGAGTGTTTAAGGTTCTCAAATGTATCCATCCAGATATCACCATTCCAAATCTGAATATCTCATTCCTTTTAGAGCTGGAGATAAAATCCTTAGAGTAGGAGACATTTCAGAACTGAGAAGTCAACTTTCTCCAAAGCTCTACTTCTATTTAAGTCCTGAGAGTGGTCCTTTATTTTCTCTGCTCTTGAGCTACAAGAGGTTAGGGTTTCCTTAAATGCTGCCACTTACAAGCTACTTGTGACTTGAATAGTTGATTAATCATCCTAAGTTATAATTATCTCTCTAACTATTCAAAGAAGTCAATGATAATCACTCAACTTCCTTGACTTTATAGTTACCATTTGTCTCATGTCTCATAGACTTAAGAGAAATTGCACCAGCTGGTGCATCACCTTCCACTGGTATCACACACTGTTCATCACCAGTAAAAGTTTTAACACAAAAACACTACAACACTCTGCAGGCTATCCATACTTCACCATCCATTAGTAACAACATCTTCAGTACTGGTTGATCAGCGTGCAATCTAAATAGAAAATTTCATTTTAGAACATACTCCCTAGGGTTACCTCTGGAACCAATTGTTTTAGATTGGTGGTTCTTCGGAAACAAACTCTGAGATAGAAAATTATATGCAGCACATTTATTGCTTAGTGGTTTCAGGGTTTACATGTTAAGTATAAAGCAAGCAAGAAAAATAGGATTGAGCAAAGAAATGTCTGCTAATCCTACAGAGAGTTCTAGATCTGGGATTGTCCTTCAAAATTATCCAAATTAAGGCTAAAGAGGCTGAGCATTTGTAACCCCACATCAGCCAGTCATTGGCTGTGGACTGTGCCCTGGAATACGAATGTCACTTTGTGCATGGCCATTCCCCATAGCCAAGGGCAACTTCTAATAAGGGGCATGATTATAAGTCATCAAAGCGCCCTGAAGAGGGGATCCAGGCAGAATACCATGACATTCACTATGTGTGAGATGAAGATGATTATGATGGTATCGATGATAATCAAAATAACAGGCATTATAATAACATTTCTACAGCACTTTTAATATGACAACACTATCTAAGATCTTTTAATATAGTACATTTAATCCTCACAGCAACTTAAAGGGGTAGGTATCACTATTATCTCCATTTTTTGATGAGAAACTGAGGCACAGAGAGTTTGAACAGCATCGCTTAAGGTCATGCTAGCAGTATAAAGTGGAGGAGCCAGGTCTAATGCCAGGAAGTGGGATTATATTGAATGGAAAAAAGTAAGGGAATGTGCAAAAAAATGTGAAATACGAATCCATTTGTGTCAAAAGTATATGAATATATATAGATGCAAATATACTTTTATATTAGTAACTAAATGTGAAATATAAACATATTTGAAATACATATGTGTGTATACAGATATATATACATATCTTTCTCTCTCTCTCTCTCTCCCTCCCTGTGTGTATATATATATATATATATATATATATAATCACACCAGTTTGTAACAATGGTTCCTATTAGAGACTAAGACTTAAAGGCTAAAATAGGAATTTTTTTTTTTTTTACTTATTCACTTCTGAATTTTTTTTCCTGTTAACATATTTTATCTTTGTAAAGATTCAATCTATGTAGAATTATTCAACCCCCAAATTCAGGCTGTATCCATCACTTGACTGCTCTTGCAACCTCCCTCACTTAGTTTATACAGGGAAAATATGTATTTACAGATATTAGAAATTTTTATGCCAGTTTTCCCAACATTTTATATTATGCTTCTAACATTCCTCCTTTCTTTTTTTCATTTATCAGCCTTTCTTATTTCAACTGTGAGTTTCCTACCCACAGGGGTTTTATTTATTTATGAGCTCTTGTATTTACTGCATGATTTATTATCACTAGTTTTCATTTTTCCATCTGAGCTAATCTGTACATGAATATAGGTCATGTGGATTTAACTTCTTTAGCAGTGAGGAGATCGATTGCAATGTCGTCATAATGTCTTTTTCTCCATGGAATTTGTGTATATTTTGAATGATTGCACCTGCCTACAGTGGGAGTGGGAGATGTCTTTGCAGGGGCTTGGGGGTTATAACTCATGACTCTCTGCAGGAGGAGAAGAGCTAAAGGGAGTTGTCAGAAGAGCCGGAGAGTGCACGGCAGCCTTCTGTGGTTGGGGACTGGTGAAGAGTGTGCAATCCATTTACAAACTCCAAAGCCAATGCAACCAGAATCCTGTAAGTTCAGTACTTATCTACTTGACCTTGCTGACACCTCATTATCACAGGTTCCCATCTTTAAATCATGTGCATTTGGTATCTATGATCTCACTTCCTCTTCTCTCTTTTCTGTTACTTAAGTTGCTATTCCCTATCTTCTGTGATTCACCCTTAGACCATTAATTTCCCTCTATAAAAGGTAATAATTTATCATCCTATCTCAGAAGAGGAAATGCCAAGACAAAATAGCGATAGAAGAGAAAGAGAATCTGAGGGTTCATGATTGACTTTGAAAGCAATGGAATAATCAAAACCTTTCATTTAACTTAATATATGCCACTGGAGTTTTCAAGCTCCTGACAATAAGTAATCACTTTGCCAAACATCTTTCAAAGAAGGAAATAAAGTATTAGAGCAGGAATAGATTTTAAAACTTTTCTATTCTATTTACTTCATGTTAGAGATGGAAAAGATATGCAGAAATACTAACTAAATTTTTCATCACACAATCCTGCAAGAAAGTGGTTTTGTAATCTGGAGCATATGTAAAATAGGATTCAGAGCCGGTAAAGCAGCTGGCCACATCAGGCAATCGGAGTGGCCTTTGGTGTGTAGGTTACATAGGCCACTAAAGCAGCAATAGCGCAATGTCCTGGATGGATCTATGAGCCAGAAGACTCACCTAAAGCCATCGTCAGGGCCACGGGCTTGTCTGTTGGCTCCACATTCTTTCTGAAAATTTCCAGTTGAAAATGACACTGGACTTCAATTTTACAGATTTAGTTTTAATCTTAAAGAAAGCATTCTCTTCCACACAAAATCTTTCTAACTCTGCATTTGAAGGTACCTGCTTTTATTGAGGGTTCTTTATTCAGGGTGGGGGAGGAAGAGAGAAAGGAGCGGGGAGAGAGAGGAGACTAATTCTTGTTTCATCTTGGTTCATGAACAATTCATTCTAAGGATATGCTTCTTAGCTATTATAAAGAGGATGTTCCTTTAAAGAAGGTACATGAAAATTATCCAAGCAAGTGTTTCAACCATACATAGTTTGCTCATAGTTGAGCAGTATTCTCATCTTCTCATCCAGCAGTGTTTCTCAACTCTGGCTACACATTCGAGTCAGCCAGAGAGTTCTAAAATTGTACCTACGGCCAACCCCACCCAGATAAATTAAATCAAATTGTCTAGGGATGAGTTCTGGACATTAGTGTTTAACATTGAAGAGATTCTCATGTGCAACCAAGAGTTGAAAATTTGAGAAACCCTTCCTGGAAGAACTTGTTTCTAAATCCCCCCATCCCACTGAAAATCCCAACCATTTAGATCCATCATTACTGCTGGAGTTTGCATGTTTGTCCTCTCCAAACCTCATGTTAAAATTTGATCCCCAATGTTGGAAGTGGGGCCTCATGGGAGTTGTGTGGATCATGGAGGCAGATTCCTTATGAAAAAATTAATGTCTTCAAGAGAGCTGATTGTTAAAAAATCCTGGGAAACCCCGGCTTCTCCTCTTGTCACATGATTTCTGCACAGGCCAGTTTCCCTTTGCCTTCTACCATGGGTGGAAGCAGCCTGACACTCTCACCAAACACAGATGTCCAGTCTTGAACTTTCCAACCATCAGAATCATGAGCCGAATACACTTTTTTCCTTTATAAATTACTCAGCCTCAGGTATTCCTTTATAGTAACACCAAAGGGACTAAGACAGTTACTAATGGAAGAAAGTGGAAGCAGAAGCATTTGAGAACCATCAAAATCACTTTAAATGTAGGGCAAGACCCTGACTTATAGCTAACATGATGATGACCAGGAAATGGAATTAAAAATACAATTTACCTCATTATCATTATCACCATTATTGCAAAGGTAATATTAATAAAAAATTATTTCTCCCGCATTTGTCAGAAATAGGATATTTCACCATTTTATTCTAATATAGGTTTATTTTCATGAGGAAGTGGTATGTTAATAAGTGAGCAATAATTTCAGTTTCTTGAGTTTACAACATTACTGCTGAAATTAAGTGATGAAAGTGAAAAAATTATAATAAAGCATTGACAGAAACATAGAAATTACACTATTTAAAAATTTATAGAAAATGGGATATCTGCAGAGTACAAATTTGTAAAATTTCTTTTGAAAATTAGATAACTTAAAATTTACCTCTTATTATGTTGTAAGATCTCATAATGTAAAAAAGCTGCTCCCTTTGTTTAAAGCAGCAAATGTATAAATAGGTGCTAATAACTGTTGAAGCAGTTTGCTTACATGAAGTTTATCCTCACTATAAATATTGTCTAAAAAGTATAAAATATTCAGAAAATATATTTCTAAAATTTAAAAATAGAAAATTATAATGAAATAAAAATTATGTATTCTGGATGTTATTTTTTGTTTCTCTTTTTTAAAAGCAAGATTTGGACCTCTTCCTCTCAAATGATCATCTAAACCAGTGGTTAAAAACCAGGAGCAATTTTTCCCCTCAGTCTAGGGGACACTTGATAATGTCTGGAGACATTTTTGATTGTCATGCCTAAGGGAAGCAGGATGCTACTGACATTTAGTAGGCAGAGGCCTGATGTGCTGCTAAATATCCTGCAACCTGCATAGTAGCCTCCCACAAGAAAGAATTATTTGGCCCAAAGTATAAGTTGTGCCAAGGCTTAATTGTTTTAAAGTAATTTGTTAGAAGTTCAATAATTTCTTGTAAAAAATCATTTCTTGTAAGAAATGATTGACATTTTAATCAGTGACGTATTTATAGTATCACCATGAATCTCTAAAATAATACCTATATTTTCTTATCAACCCAAACAGAAATATATACATTAAATATCTCTTAGAATTTCCACATTTTCATGTTATTGTCTTAATTCATATGTGTTCTCTCTTAACTGGTAGAAAAGAACAGATGCATATCTAACCTGCTGCTACTATGGACTTGCTGAACAGGCATTCCGACCCTCTTTTAGCGTAGGATAAAACAAACAACAAAAACATTTCCTAGACGCTCTTGTGCCTAGAGTTCTAAATATGATTTACAACCTTTGGTGAGATGAACAAGCGCAAAATTTTTATTTCAAACAAAGTCTTGTGGCTAGGGAGTTAGGGTGTCAGAAATTCATTATATTGGTACAGATATTGGCAAATGAACTATGGTCTTGAAATTGGTATATGTTGTAGCAACATCTTTCTGAATTTACGTGTAGTTTTTTTTATTATTTCAGTATACTACGGGCATATCATATGCAGTTTTTTGCATTTATAGGATGTGGCAGGAATTGTAGCTCCCTTGATGGCCAGTTCTACAATGTAGCTTCATGAATGATTCCTAAAAACACAAACAAGTGGCCAGGTCTTCAGCCCTCCCAGTGATTCTGTGAGGTATTTAATACCCTTAAGTAAATCCATTCTCTTTAAACTAGTTAGAGTGGATTCTTTTCCCTAAAACTGAACAGTGACTGATACAAATGTAATAAAAAGACAGGGTGAGGAAGAAAAACTCATTTAATGTGCCCACAAAGAACCAGTATTTGACTCTTGAACCTGTAATTCAATTCTCAGACCTAAAATTATGCCTGTGGGAACAACATGGTACATTAACATTACTTAAATTATTTCACAAATAAATTACAAATACAAGTTGCCATTTTCTTCTCTCCTTTTATTCTCTCATAGTGTTTTGTTTTTTTGTTTTTGATCTACTCAGAAACCAGCTGGACTCACCTTATATCAAAGGAAAATGAAATTCTTTCACTGGCTCAAAAAACGTTCCTGGAGAATGTAAAATTTCATTTATTATATGGTAAGATAATAGAATGCAAATAACGAAACCCATTTTTTTGTATTTGAATATTATATTGTATTGATATATGATGTAGTGATAGTTATATATTTAAAAAATATTCTAGAATGCTACTCTGTCTTCATAATTCTAAAAAAAGGCTAGTTATAGAATGATGTCACAGCATGTTTATCTTCAATTTTTTTGCTTTAGTTGTATTGAGTATTATAATTTTTTGAATTTATCTTTATTATTATTTTTTTTAAATCAACACAGTTTCTCCTTCCTTCTTTCTGCCTTCCTGCCTTCCTTCCATCCTTTCTTCCTTTCTTTAAAATCACTTTCTTCTCTTTTTAGCTTTGGGATTCTCTCTTATCCTCTGCTCTTCATTTACTCAATTATTTGATTAATCAATATGTATTTGTTGAACTCCTGTTACCTGCTGACCACTGTACTAGGTTCTGTCTATAAAACCATCACTTTCTATTAATACTTTTCTGTAGCTCTCAGTGTAGTGGTTATGGGAGGTAAAAGAAATCAAGCACAAAACCAAATCTAAAAATATGTATGGTCTTTATTTGCAATAAGCTCTATGAAAGAAAAGAACTGGGTTTTATAACAAATGACAGCTGAAGGGATATACTTAATTTAGATTTGTTGGGTCAATGAAAAGCATGAGAAGGAACATGCCAGGTTAAAATGCAAGAAACAGAATTTCAGAGCAGATACTGAAAGGTCAGTATGGCTGGAGAACAGTTAGTGAAGGGAAGAGTCGCTTAAATATTGAGTTAAAAAGGAGGGTAGAGGCCAGAAGACACAAGGAGTTGTAGATTTAGTAAAGAATTTGGATTTTATTATGCATGTAAAAGAAAACCATGCAAGGTTTTCAGGGGAGTGTGAGACATCATATTTACATATAGAAAGATGACTCTGGCTAGCGTGTAGAGAATGGATTGGATGGTGGAAGAGCAGGAGATGTTATATTTCTTCTTTTATTCAGGAGTGATTATGCCATTCAGTAAACTTTTATAATTTTTTAGAAAGAAAATACTCTCTTGAGATTTTGAAATTTCCATTTCTTTTTCATTCTTAATATTTTATTTGCCTTCTCCTATTTTTCCTGGATCAGTATTATCTAATATTTATGTTATTAATATTAATCTTTTCACAAAACTCATTTCCTTTTTGGTCATATTTTATTATTTAATTGCCTATATTTTAAATTTGTTTCCTGAAAATTTACCCTGAGCTTTACCTGCTATAATAAGTTGAATCCTCATCATTTAAAAGTCTTTGTTATAAGGCATAACTTTAAGTACTTTATATTTTCTGTTATTACTGTGAAAGTAATTGTTTCTGCCTAACATTGGCAGGATTTAGGGAAGCTATTTATATTTATACTTTGTAATTCAATCCTGCTATATTGTTAATTCACTTGTTGGTCATAACTGTTATAAATATGGTAGTTTTCCCTCTCACAAATATTCATAATATTTTAAAATTATCTCTTTTCAATCTATTTTTTTAAAGAAATATTAGTGCATAAGCTAAGACCTTTAGCATACTGATGAATAGTTATAGAGATAACAGAAATAATAACCCTGTTTCTGACTTTAGTAGGAAAGTGTGTAATGTTTTTCATTAGCTGTTTGAGGGATGATATTCACCTACAGCTTCCAATAAATATGTACTATCAAAATAAGAGAATTTTATTATCTTCCCAGTTTGCTAAGAGAGTTTTGTTTTTTAATTTGTTTTGGTTTGTTTCACTTGAAAGGTTATTGAATTTTTTTATTCCTTTGTTTTAATAGTAAATATAGTTTGTCTTCATAAAATAATTTTCTTCATTTTTCCTTTGGGACCCTCCTTTATAACCCTGTATTTGGTCATTTTTTGTAAATGTTGCATGTGGATTTCAACCGAACGTGTATTACCTCTTAAATTCAGTATTGTTTATTATTTATATAATTCAAATCTTCCCTCGCCTTGCTGGGCTTGAGTTTCTTTTATCTGTTAGCTTCTGGAAAAACAATTATGCTTAAATTTCCCATTATAATTGTAACAATGTTAATATCCCCTTTGTTAGACTCAAAAATTTTTACAATTGTTAAATCTTTTTCGTAAGTTGATCTTTTCCTTTTTTAACATGAAATATCCCACTTTGTGTTTTCTAATGATTTTCAACTTAAATTTTAGTTTTCTGACATTAATGATGCTATATCATTATTATGTCGACATAACATCTCAATAAATCAATCTTTTAAAACGCATTAATAGTGTAGTACATAGATGTCAAAGAAGGAAAGACTTATTGACTGCACATGGAGAGATGTAAGAAAGGGGTAAAAGAATGACTGAAAGAGTTGGATGACAAAGATAAAATGACATTTTTCAGGGATTATTGAAGGGAAACTAGTGAGTTTGGTTTTGTTGATATTAAGATTATGCAAGATATTTCTATTAGGTCTTTGCCAACAGAGTTTTAGAACTCAAGTTTAGTCAGATAAAACTCTCATTAGAATTCCTTGAATTTTTTTCAAGAATTCACCAATCATTCTAGAATCCAACAATTCATCCTTTCCCCTGACTTTTGTGTCTCCAGCATTTAAACAAAATGTCTGGGACATAGTAGGAATTCAACAAAGACATGTTACTTTGAACTGGGAGGGGGCATCTTTCAGATTGGTATGTAGCCTTCCTGGTACTATTTTACTTCATAATATAACCCTGATCACTTGGTTTAAACAAACCAGGAAGGAGGTACCTTTACTAAAAGGGTTTCATGGTCTTTAATAAAGCAGGTTTTATAGTTTTTAATACAGCAAAGAAGTCTGAGAGAGAACATAGATGAAGATAAAGCAGAAACAGAAACCAGATGGCAATGTGTAAGAGACTGGAAAAAAGAAAACATATGCTTCATATGTAAAGTCTTCCAAATAATTTTGTCAGTGAATAATTCTGTCAGTAAGAGGAAGGTAGCTATTGGGAGTCATAGGTCATGACATTCATTTAAAAAAAAATGGAGTGGGACAAATAGTGCTGGACCTATACTGCAGAGTTAGAAGTCAAAAGCGTAGGTACAAAATTGAAAACATGTAAATAGATAAATGATATCTTGGAGCATAGAGAGAGAAGAGCAGAAGGCCAATGAGTAGACCTTGGGAATGGGAAAAAGAAGCTCCACTCAAGGTGACAGAGGAAAAGCAGAGCGGTATGTGGGGAGCATATTGACTTAAGTGCCTCCGAGGTCAACAATGTCTGTCATTCACATTATCAGAGAAAACAAGATGATTCAGATTGTATTGTGGGAGCATGTAATAATACCCAGGGCCAGACAAAACTCTATGACAATTTTCCACATCCCTTCCTTCATTCCTTTTCAACTTAGTGTCCCACATGTGACTGCTAGTCACATACTCAATGCCCTGAGAGGGCTTCCGCTCATCCAGAGTTCTCTAATTCATCCCTTCTTACATTTGATGTCACCTTCCAAACAAGGAGGAGCCCCAGATCACAGGCCGGGCACAGGCGCAGCGTTTTTGGAGTCTAGTCCAAGATCAGGGAAGAGGCCAGGAACTGAAGCCAATGAAATGAAGCCTAGTCACAGACTGGCCAACTGAGTCACTGTTTAGAGGGGACCATGCAAAAAGAAGAAAAAGCCAGGAGGATTGAAGGAGAGTATCCAAAGGTGAGGGCCTGGGGAGAAATCCTCAATGGAAGAAGAAGGATTAGTTGTTTTGCAAAGGGCACTTAGGGCATGCCTGTTGCAGGGGCATGCCAGGAGTTGCTAAAAACTCAGTCTCTGACTTGTTTCCCTCCCAGTGTTTCTTGCTCTGAAATTGTCTTTTCAGTTCTCCCCATCCCCTAAACTCCCATCATTATTTCAGCTTTGTATTAAGAAGAAAGCAAAAAAACAGGATTATCTGATAAAAATTTATGATAGATTTAATCTCCCTAAAAAGTAATTTGTAAGTTTAAAAGGGTTTTTATTTCTGTCTTTTTTTTTTTTCCAACTCGGATGAATTCCTAATCAGTAGAATGTGTTGGAGGTAGCTGAACAAAACTCTGGCCTAAATGTCAGTAAACTAGACCAGTTAATTTGTATTTTCAATTTAACTATGTTGGCTCAGAAATCTGTATTTTATTAGGTTAAGCTTTTTCTAGTTTTACATTTTCCTTATTTTCTTTTACTTTCTCCTCGATTCTTAGTAAAATTATTTTGAAATTTTAGCTTTTCTTTGTTAAGCAAGGGGCAAGATGGGAAAGAAGTTTTTGTTCATTTCTGGATCTTATAGCCAGAGCCAATTGTATGCCCCCAGAGGCTGCCGTGAAGACAAAATTGAGAGAACCAAAAGGGAGGTGTAAGTGCTTGGAAGAGAGACATCATTCATATCATATAGCCATCTTTTCTATTATCTTGTTATAATAATCTCTCATATAGACTTTTCTCTTTTCCTCATAGAGTTTTTCTGTATTTATTTCTAAAACCTGGCTGTCTATAATATTATTTTAGGAACCTGGCTGCATAGCCTCACTAAAATAGAATCTCTAAAATTAGGGATCCAAATCTGCATCTTTATCAAGCTCTTTAGATGATGCTTAAACAGCTAGCAACACACAGTCTACAAGAAACAGTGAAGTAAAACTCTACTCTGAATTAGTTCTGTTTTGTTTGTGCATTTCCATCAAACTCTTTGAGAGTTGGAAAGGATTCAACTTGAAGAACAGAAACCTTCAATTATTTCATGAGGACTAGGAATTTCCCAAACAAAAAGTTTTTCTCCAAATGGTTTATCACTGACAGAAAAATTTCCAATAGCTGATTTTTTTCCTTCTGAATTAATTTTCCCCATGTTCTTAAAAACTATTAAAAAAAAAGGTCACATGTTAAGTTCAAACTTGTACCTTGATTAACTAGCTAACTATCTGCCATGATATATCAGACATAGGGAACCTGAGTTTACAGTGTCTAGTATATAATGGATGTTTATCAAATATGTATCTGCTAACTAACAGGAAAAAGAGAAACATTTTATAGAAAGGAAGAGAAGACAAAATTGAGTTGTGTTGTCACTACAAATAGCCAACTTATAATTTGGTTCTAACCTTCCAGAAATGTTGCAATGTGTTGCCTGTTGGTAGCTTTCTGATATAATTCTATCTCCTGTTTTTTGATATAATCTTTATACAGTGGAATACACTAATCCATAATCCATAAGCATAATGTGTATGACAAGACAAATGCATGTGTTTCTAGAGTGTACTACAAATGCATACACCTGTGTTACCCCCTCCTACCAAAACAGAACATTTCTACCCCCCAGAAATTTTCTTCCTTTCCTTTCCCAGTCAATTGATCCCCCAGAGGAAGTTACTGTCTTATTCCTATCATGATGAATTTGTTTTTTCTGTTCTAGAAATTTATATAAGTGAAATATTTTTTAAAATCACCCAAGTTCTTACATGTATCAGTGTTTCATTCCTTTTATTACTAATATTCCATTGTATGAATAAAAAACCATTTGTTTATCCATTTTACCACTGAGCAATACCTGTGTTGTTCCAACATTGAGCTATAATGTATAATGCTTCTAAGAATATTCTCCTAGAAACTTTTGGTTGGCATATATTTTTATTTATTTGAGTAAATACCAAGGAACAGAATTGCTAAGTTAAAGGGTTGATGTGTGTTTAACTTTATAAGAAATTGCCAGTGTTTCACCAGCAATGTATGAGAATTTTTGATGTTATATGTCTTAGTCCATTTAGGCTGCTATAACAAAATGCCTTAAACTCCATGGTTTATAAACAACAAAAATTTATTTCTCACAGGTCTGGAAAGTAAGAAGTCCAAGATTAAGGTGCCAACAGATTCAGTGTTTGATGATGAGAGCTCACTTTCTGGTTCACAGAGAGCACCTTATATCTGTATCCTCACCTGGTGGAAGGGGCAAAGGAGCTCCTTGGGGTCGCTTTAATGACACTGAACTACTCATTAGGGGTCTGTCATCATGACCTAATCACTTTACCAAAGGTGCCACTTCCTAGCACCACAATGTTGGTGATTAGATTTCAAAATATAAATTTTGGAAAGACAAACATTCAAAATATAGCACTCCAAATAACCAATATTAAAGGTTGTCAAACATTTTATTTATAATCATTCTGGTCTGTATGAAGTGATATCACATTGTGACTTAATGTGCATTTCCTTGGTGACTAATGATGCAGAATACTTTTTCTCATGCTCATTTGCATTTTGTATATCTTTCTTATCTTACTTTGTGTGGTTTCTGTTCAAGTCTTATACCCATTTAAATAATTTTGGTTCTTTTCTTGTTGTTATTGAGTTGTAAGAGGTCTTTATGTATCCTGGATATTAGTCCTTTGCCAGATACAAATGTTCTGAATATTTTCTCTAGGCTGTGGCTTGTCTTTTTACTTTTTTAAGAATAGACGTTTTTGTATGAGGAACTGTTTTAATTTTTGGTAGAATCCAATTTTTTTCTTTTTGTGGTTAATGCATTTTGTGTTCTATCTAAGAAAATTAAAGGGCTTGAAGATATTGTCCAATAATTTCTTGTATAAACCTTATGATTTTTGTATGTACATTTAGAGCCAAAATCTATCTTTTATTAACATTTTTATTTGGAGTAAGGTACTTGTGGAGGGGTCAATGTTCAACTTTTCTCCATATAAGGGTATGCCTATTTTAGCACCATTTGGTGGGAATATTTTTATTACCCTATAAATGCAATGTAGTGCCTTTGTTGGAAGTTAATTATTTGATTGTACATTTTGAGTCTATTTTTAAAATCTCTCTTTGGTTTTATTAAATAAATCGATTTGTTTTTTCTTACACCAATCTGAACTGCCTTGATTAATGTACCTCATTTTATGTCTTAGTGTCAAATAATGTGTAAGTCCTTCAAATTTGTCTTTGTGAAGATTGTTTTAGACTATATACTTATTATTATACTTATCTATATACTTATTATTTCCATATGCAATTTAGAATGACCTTGTTGCATTCTACAAATAAAATGCAAAAAAAAATTTTAATGGGCTCATATTGAATCCAAAAGATACTTTGGGAAATTTTTGACATCTTAGCAATTTATTAATATATCTTTCAACTTATTTAGGTATTCGTTCATTTATTTTAGCAAATACTTTGCAGGGGTTGTGTGTGTGTGTGTGTGTGTATTGGTGTTACAGATCAGACACAGAGACAGATTGGCTTGCAGGAAGTTTATTGTAGAGTGCTCTCTTGAGTTAAATATATGCCAATAGTAAAAGTGATAGAAGTGGGATTAGTCAGAAGGGGAAGTTTTATTAAAATTCAGTCAAAACAAAGGTATCAGTTGATATGATGGGGGTATGAAAATCTGGAATAGCCCTTTAAAGTCCTGCATTGGAGCAGTGACTAGACTTTTCTGGTCCTTTATCAATCGATGATCAGTTTTAGACTGCACTAAGAGGAGGTGTAGCCTTAAGTGGAGTGGCTCTCGTTAGCTTAGAGTAATTTCAGAAATGGCTCGTATCTGAGAACTATCTGCCAGTACCACTCCCGGAAGCTAGCAGAATAATTCCCTTAGCACTAAGGGGCTGAAGTACTGGGGTGCTGGGCTGCACAGGACTGTATACACTATATTTCATTCTTTGTGCCACTTTGATCCCCTTCATAGAATTTTTTTTTAAAAAAGACCCATCAGGGCCGGGCGCGGTGGCTCACGCCTGTAATCCTAGCACTCTGGGA
>VBSM01000272.1:89861114-89874099 GCA_008086735.1 Cheirogaleus medius | reverse complement strand
TTCTAGATCTGCAAAAAATGATGTTGGTATTTTAATAGGGATTTCATTGAATCTATAGATCACTTTGGGTAGCATAGACACTGTTATGAGAGCAAACAGACAACCTACAAAATGGAAGAAAATATTCTCATGTTACATATCCGATAAAGAGCTGATAACTAGACTCTATGTAGAACTCAGGAAAATCAGCAAGAAAAAATCAAACAACCCCATTAGAAAGTGAGCAAAAGACATGAACAGAAATTTTTCAAAATAAGATATACTAATGGCCAAAAACATATGAAAAAATGATTAGCATCTCTAATTATCAGGGAAATACAAATTAAAACCACAATGAGATATCACTTAACTCCAGTGAAAATGGCTTTTATCAAAAAGACCCAAAACAATAAATGTTGCCATGGTTGTGGAGAGATAGGAATACTCATGCACTGCTGGTGGGACTGCAAACTAGCTAAACCTCTGTGGAAAGTAGTATGGAGATACAAGTAGAACTACCATTTGATCCTGTAATCCCATTACTGGGCATCTACCCAAAGGAAAAAAAGACATTCTATAAAAAAGACACCTGCACTCAAATGTTTATAGCAGCATAATTCACAATTGCAAAGATGTGGAAACAACCCAAGTGCCCATCAATACATGAGTTGATCAATAAAATGCGGTATCTGTATACCATGGCATTCTACTCGACTGCAAAAAACAATGGTGATCTAGCACCTCTTGTATTACCCTGGATACAGCTAGAGCCCATTCTACTAAGTATCATAAGAATGGAAGAACAAATACCACATGTATTCATCATCAAGTTGGTATTAACTGATCAACACTTAAGTGCACATATAGTAGTAACATTCATCAAGTATCAGGCAGGTAGGAGGGGAAAGGAGTAGATGGTTATATTCACACCTAATTGGTCTGGTGCGCACTGTCTGGGAGATGGACATGCTTGAAGCTTTGACTCTGGTAGGGCAAAGGCAATATATGTAACCTAAACATTTGTACTCCTGTCACATGTTGAAATAAAAAAAAGTGAAAAAAGATATTAAACCTCAAGGAGAGTAACATATTTGGTCTAAGCCACCTGAATTGGTATCCAGTCTTCTACTTTTTATTTTAGTCCTCTGCCTACTATGAAATATTGTCTCAAAAAAGACTTCATTGTTCTTTAAGTGTATATTTTCAGGAATTTTGGGTTTTAGTTTAAGCATATGATTTCTATTTACAAGTTAAAATTTATCAGAGATCTAGTGGTGTTATATTATTTTTTTTTCTTAGACTTTTCCTTTTCTGATTTTTCTTCTTTCTTTCACCCTGAGAAATTTGACATCAGATGTATCTAATTTTCTGGGTGACGTTTTAATAAATTATATGAAAACACAAATGACCACTAGTTTTATTTCAATAAAAACTTTAATGTGGATGTTAAAAATACAAATATGATTTTAGATTTTTATAATAAAATTATGATGTCCAGAGATAAACATTTGATTCGTTCTATTCTGATTGTATACTTACCACAGTTATAATTTAGTATCAATAGGGTTATCTCTACCACAATTCCAGCACCATCGTTGACTGGAAGCCTCCTAAGGCTAGTGAATACTATGTCTGTCTTATTTCACCACCAGTGAAATAGCTACAATAGCTGTCTTAAAGCAGACACTCATTAAATATTTATTGAAGATGAGAACAGTGAATGCTGATGAGTTTATATTTGTAACTCTGTTAAATTCCAAAGATCACAATTCAAGAAGGTCATGACAAATTAGATACAGTGGAGGAAAAAATAATTTGGATGGTAAAATGTGTGGAAAGAACGATTGAAATAAGCAGAGATTTTAAACTGAAAAGAGACCCCTAATAGAGGACATAATGACTGCTTTAGGGTATTTGAAATTATCCTATGTAGGTTGGGTGGTAGGATTTCTCTGTTATGCTTCATAGGAAATCACTAAGCCTGATAAGTAATATTTCGGAGAGGCAAATCTTTAGCTCTATATAAGTAAGAATTCTTTTCCAGGTAAATGTATACATAATAGAATCAAAGGCCTTAAGGATATAGTGGAATCCAGACACTTTCTCCGTTCTAGCAACTAAATTTGTTTATTGGGGAACATAGAAATAATTTATCTATCATTTGGGATAGCAGATCAGGTGAACTTTAAGTTTAATCCCAAATTAAATTTATAAAATTACAATTCTACCGCTCAACAAATGTTCATTGAGCTCCCAGTATGTATAGGCCCTCTAGGAAATCATTTTATATTGTACGGAGGTCTTATTTTCAAATAAGAAATTCAGGTATTCTTTTCCCACCTCCTTATTTGGATTTGTGTCTTTCTTTGAGAGACGTTACTGTTGAGAGAGTTCGGTGCATGAGCATGAGCACACACAAACTTAGGAAAAGAAAAGACAACAAAGAAAGGTCTAGGACAACTATTGGTCTGATCTGTTCTTTGCAGAAAATTAAAGTAATTGTATTTTCAAAAGATTCTCTAGATTTCATAAAATAAATTATTAGGACAAATGATAACTGAAACAGAGATTATGGAAAGCACAAAACATTAGGTAAGGAAAGACTGCTCCTTATGACATAAGCTAAGAAGAATCTGCATAGCATGTTTGGGATCATCTTTCCAAAAGTTTTCCATCCTCTGATATGCTTTACGAAAAATTAGGGGAGGCATTAAAATTGCCCCCTGAACTGCCATTAACAAATATGCAGCACAATGCAATACAAATTTCCTGTAAGTTTGAAAATGGTGACATCATGAAGTTTGAAATTTCACAGCCTCACCAGCTCATAAGTATACATGAAGTCATATACATAGCTAATTGTAAAGATCATTACCAACATCTACTGATAATAAATGTACTTTAGCTTCTTGCAAAGACTCTGAACTCATATGCATTTGCCTCCAAGGGTCTGTCAAATGTTCAACAGTAAGTAAAAATGTGAAGACATAATTGGACAATGCCCAAAACTGTTCTGCATGTCATAGTTGTTTTTACCGCTATGACCACTGTCTAAGCCTTGGAGTCCTCAGATCTAGAATGCTCTGTTACTTTTTGCCTGTTTTGAGCTGAAAGTTTATCCTTTGATTACTGCTCCAATTCTACCAGTCCTAGAGGGTGTGGTGGACACCTTCACTGCTCTGTGCTACCCAGATCCAGCATTTCATCTCTGATGTCTGCCTCCACTCTGTCAGAAGCACAGCCACTATCACTCCGACTCTTGGTGCAGCATGCACTTGTGTGACTTGATTCCACTTCAGGGTTTGGTAGTTTCTCCTGTTCTACTGAGCACAGATGTCCTCAGTCAGTTTTTCCTTGAGCCCATGAGATCCTAAAGCTGTGTGGATATCATGAGGAAGTTAGAGAAAAATCTCCTCCTCTTTGTAAGATCTGAGCATTTTTCTGGGGGGTAGGGGCGGGCATTGGTATGTGACAGAATTTAGTAAACCCAACCTGTAGGCTAGGAAGAGAGAAGCCTAAAATTATACTTTTAAAATATACTCTAGGAAAGCCTAAAAGTATACTTTTACGTTCCTCTCTTCGGTATATAGCTATGCATGCAAGTTCTTGGCCCAGAACTAGATTTTATAAGGGCCATTGTGCACTGTACTCAGAATTCCTATTCCCTTCTGACAAGTAAGGTCATATAACTAGGTCAAACTCGGGATTCCAGAATCCAGGTTACCTTAAGAATAGATCTTTCTTAGAAGGATTGTTACTCTCTATGCAAATAGATGCTTTTATGTTCTTTCTCATTAGTAAACCCCAAAATATTCAGTTGGGTCTGAATGTCCAGAAGTAATCACAATACAGATACACCCTATAAGGCAGGGTATAGTAATACTTTTGGCAGAAGCTGCGGTGTTTGGAAATCATTACTGTAGTATTTGAATTTCCCACTAGACCTTTCAAAAATGATCTGTAGTATTCAAATGAAGCTAAAAAGAAAGAAATATTTCATGCTATGGAAAAATAAAGTGACTAGGATTGACTGCATGGAAATAAGTATTGACTGACCTTAATTGTTTCTCCCCTTTCTAGAATATCTGCAGTGTTTTGCCACTTGTTTCTACAACAAGCACTAATCAGGTAAAGAAAGCATTGTCTCCTATCCCTTATGATTCCTGCTCACTCTTTGGGAAGATCATTTTGGAACCAGTGACTTCCTTCACCATGTGTGAATGAATCATGGCACTAAGCAGGAATGTGATCTTCAGTTAAGTGATTTTCCTACTGTAAAATTTGAACATATTGCATCTTAACAACACCTTTGTTTAAGTCAGCACAGCTTGTATTCATTACTGGGAGATTTTATGAGTAAAATTTTAGTTTGAATTCATCCAGAACCTATAATTCATACACGGGATTATTATTTTTGCAGATACACTGTTGGCCTTTTTGGACATCAACACATCAAGAGGCACCAACAGGACACTGGACCTCATATAGTTCACAGATGTAGGTGTCTAAGAGGGAGGGACATATTGAGCAGGGCACATCGCTTCCTGAATGCACTGATAATGTCTTTCCACATCTTATGCAATGAGGTATGATCAATATCCTAGTTTCTCTAAAATTCTTGCCACAGAGCCTAGGTGCTTGCCCCTTGAATAAAACTTGCTCAGGTTGACTGCTTTTGTAGTCCTCTCCCCCGGCTGTGACTGTGCTGTCTGCTTGAACTGGATATACCCTTGATATCTGCACCCCTCCTCTTGCCTTTTCTCTGCCCACTGCTTGCCACACAATTTTTGGGCTAAGATAACAAACGGACCCCATCTGCGATAATATAAGGGATAACTCTGGAGAAAAGGCATAAATGGCATGTCCCTTGCCATAGTCATTTGGGCCATTCACGGGTATTCTTATTCATTTCTCCTTCCCAGTCAACAGAATGATTGCACATCCTGACCTCTTAGAAGTTAGTGTTGACTATATAGTTTTACTCTGCCCAGCAATATTTGAGTGGAGATGCTATGTGTCATTTCTGGACAGAAAATTAAAGAAGTTATTTGTTTCACCATATTCCCTTTTCCCTGTCTCAACCACATGAGTTGAGGTCATGTGTTGAGACAGAGACTCCATCAACCTGGAGCATGAATGGCTGTGATGAGCAGAGTCCCCATGCTAACCCTCAAGGCATGGGCAAGAAGAGTGTGAAAAATAAGCTTGTGTTATGAAAAGCCACTGAGATTTGGGTGTGCTTGTTAGTGCAGTACAGCTTCTACTGACTAGTATATTCATTAATGTAAATCAGAAAGCTAGTTTCTTGGCATGTGATCCCATTTAATTTATAATCAGTTATTGAAATCTTCTGTGTATAAGGAACAGCACTAGGTATTTATTTGAAATGCAGATATAGAAATTAGCAAGATTCACTCTTTTCTCTCAAGATGCTCAGAATTTATTCCCAGGAGAGTTTTATCCTTACTAGCATGGTACATGTCACATTATTATGTGCAATTCTATTCTGCATGAGGGAGAAATAAGCATAAGAATCATCAAAGGGTAAAGTATCCACTCTATGTGTGTGTGTGTGTGTGTGTGCATATGTGTATGTGTGTGTCTGTGTGTGATGAGGGGAGCAAGGTGGCTTTCCAGCAACAAATTCCCTATGTGCAAATCATAGCAAATGCAAATTCAAATGGCCCAATATCCAAGGCATATAAATCAAAGAAGCAAGGTGGAATGTGGTAGAAGACATTACTAGAGATTAGGTATCTACCTAGGCAAGATGGTGCCAGCGGAGAATACTAAGGGAAGAAACAAGGCTGAGGGTACATAGGTGAGCCTTTCAGTTGCTTCAATCCACAATACTAGAGTTTAATGCAAATGTAAGTATAAAAGGGGACCTGGCTTGAGAACCAGACATACAGAAAGAAAGACAATTGGAAGCATCTGCCATGTAAAAGGTAGGGGTTAGACAGAAAAGCTGCAGCCCAAACTCACAGAAATATTCCAGGTAAGAGGAGATCACAAGCTCAGGTAAGGAGTGGGCATCTGACATTTCCACAGCACAAGACACTAAAGTAAAAAAACAGAGATTCTACCATGGTACTGCCATTTTCTTGTTATGCAAATTTGAACCTATTACATAGCTTCTATGTGCTTTAATTCCTTAATCTGTACAATTGGAATAATTTAATTTGATGTTTTGTAATGTGAACATTAAATGAGTTAATCTCTATGAAGTATATAAGATAGAGACTAGCATATAGTAAATGCTTAGCAAAATCAAGCTATCATTTTCATTATGGATATTGTTATGTGATTATTCCTTCCCTGAAGTTCTAAGCAGTGAATGTATTGGTTCACAAAATTTAGGTGATTCCATTAAAACAACATGTTAAATAGTATCAAAGCCAGGCTGATTTGGTTGAGCCAATGTGCAATGTTAAGCCTGGTAATTTAGGAATTATTTTTTTCTTTATATGCTTTAGTGTCTAGTTTCATTATCTTGGTTATATGAAAGTATATATTTAGCTTTCATGAGAGGACTTTAGCAATTCTAAAAAGGAAAGCAAAGCTTTTAGTGAAGCCATTGCCAGCATTACTCTTTCCAATTTTTATTCCTTCCTCTTTAATCCATAATGCTTTTTTTTATTCATTCAGTTCAAATTGGTTAAAATTCTTTCTCCTTCTCCCCAGTGACTTCCAAAAAATGCATTTGCTATTAAACCTATTTTGTAAATGTGATATATTGATATGGGTTTCCTTCACATTTTTATGATGCTGACACTAGAAAATGCTAAGAGGAGGTTGAAACTGTCAGGGTTTTATGTGACTTTGATGACAGGTATTTTTAAGGCTTCCTTCTGCTATATAATTTGAGCAGGGGTATCTCTTTTTTTTTTTACAATGTATAAATAACTTTTCTATAATGTTAAGAAAAAGAGTCAGTGATTAAAAAGATTAAGCAGACACCCTGGCTCCATGAAATGAAGACATGAGAAAAATGCAATGTACAACTTAGATTTAGCCAAGGGTATTTCAGAGCTCATGGCTGTTGTTGTCAATGATTATTTGGTAAGAAATGCCTTGTCTTCTCTTATAATGAGGTCAGGCTAGTTTCTAAGTCAGACATTCTGGTAAATAATGAAGAAGTATTTTAAAATATTCTTTGCTCTCTTAAGGTTTCTGAAAAGGAAAATGACATCTAAATGTTTGCATTTATTTATTCTGAAATCACACTACAAAAGACTATTATTTGGAGGAAGAAGGGATTCTTGTAAAAGGAGGCAGATGGGTAGACAATTATTAGGATTGCATAGAAACTAATTTGTGCAATAAGAGACACAGTAATATATAACAGTGACATTCACATTTATCAAAAATGTATTCCTCTTATGCCTATCCTCTCTCTTTCTAAATATTAGGCACTTTTGTTTATGTGCCTATTTAAAATTCTCTTGTTTATTTACATGAATCTTCACCCTTCCCCCACCATTTTTTAAAGATCCACTCAAATGTGTTGCATGCCTGTGAATTATACCCCAAGTGTGACAGACGATGACTATTTGGAGGATGCCAAGTAGCAGTTGCCCTAGCAACAATAACCAGGGGCTGCTTCTTAGAACTTCTGCCTCCTCTCTTCCTCATCATTTTCCCTGTTTTGAGAGCTAGATAACATGGTTACCAGAATTAACCGAAACTGGTTCCCACTCCCCTTGCATAATGAAAGGGAGAAAACTTAGACATGTCTGTATTTTTCTTACTATCAGGGGAAATTCTGCATATCTCTGCAGTCAAGACTGAACAGAAAGGGGCCCTTGAGAAGGAGAAGAGCTGCGTTCTATCATCTTAATAAATGATGGATAGTGGAGAATTAATTGTCACAACTGTGACTGCATCACTTGTGAGGAATGAAAAAAATCATTGGTGGATTTTCTGCATGTAGGCTCAAAGAACAGTATTTAAATTGCATTGCAAGATGCTGTATTCTGTGAGAAGAAATTTTTGCTCTGTTCTATTGAATTCGATATGGCAGATTTAATTTTACTTTCTCAAATGAAGAAAACTAATAAATGGGAATGTAATCTAGATAGTGAGATGGAAAACTTCTTTTACTTACTGATGATTTCATCAATATTTACAACCTTCACTGTCTCAAATAAATATTCAGACTAAACCAGAGAATGAAGTTTAAGGAAATTTGCTAAGAGAAGCAAGGTTTCTACAAAGCAAATAAACTCCAGCTTCAGGGACCCTCTCTTGCAAGGGACCCTTCTAAGGCCCTGCACTTAAATTTCCACTTGTAAATTTAGTATTTTTATCCTTAAGCTTCCCACCGAATTATGTAAGCTTTAAGCTCCACAAATTCTGAATCCATGCCTGAAGAGAAGGGGGAACATGAATGACTTATGTGATCACTTCTTATTGCTATTGTTTTGCTTTTTATGACAGTCAGATTTCTAACCCTGTAGCTGTGTTTTGAATAGTCATATCTGGGTTTGGGGGGGTATTCTAGATCCTCCATCAATCCCAGGCTGGCACATATTTAAACAACAGTAACAAAGAATGCACAGTTTGCATGCATCATTGTACTTCAAAACCATTTAATAAAATTATGAGTAGTAAATGAAACTGTAGATAATAGGAAAAACGAGGACAGACTGAGTTATTTTATAATAGTTAATTTATTTGCTAACATGGTTATTTGGAGTCTATTCTATGTGATTTCTGAAAGGCACATCAGATAACTGACTGGAAGAAGTTGTGTAAAATCTAAACGATTATAATTAAATAGGGGTTTAATGCAGGTTTTTAAATTTTTTAAATTATTATGAGTACATAACAGTTGTATATCTTTATAGATTACACATGATGTTTTAATACAGGCACACGATGTGAATTAATCAAAGCAGGGTGATTGGGGTACCTCTCACCTCAGGCATTTATCAATTCTTTGTGTTAGGAATATTCCAATTTCATTCCAATGCCACTCTTTTAAAGCATACCCTAACTTATTGTTGATTGTAGTCACTTTGTTGTGCTATCACATATTGTTCTATCTAACTATATTTTTGCACCCATTAACCATCCCCACTTTATCCCCACTTCCTGCTACACTTCTTCTCAGCCTCTAGTAACCATCATTCTACTGTCCATCTCTGTGAGATCAGTTGTTTTTAATATTTAACTCCCACATATGAGTGAGAATATGTGAGATTTGTCTTTCTGTGCTTAGCTTATTTTAGTTAACATAATATTCTCCAGTTTCATCCATATTGCTATAAATGGCAGGATTTCATTCTTTTTTGTGGCTATATAACATTCCATTGGGTATATGTACCATAATTTTTTCATCCATTCATCCCTTGGTGGACACTTAGGTTGATTCCATATCTTGGCTAGTGTGAATAACGCTGCAATAAACATGGTAGAGCAGACATCTTTTTGATATACTGAATTCCCTTTCTTTGGATATATTCCCGGCAGGAGATTTCTGGATCATATGGTAGTTCTATTTTCAGTTTTTTGAGGAACCTCCATACTGTTCTCCACAGTGGTCACACTAATTTACATTCCCACCAGCAGTTCACCAGGGTTCTTCTTTCTCCACATCCTCACCAGCATTCATTATTGCCTGTCCTTTTTTTTTTTTTTAATTGAGCTGCAGTGAGATGATATCTCATTGTAGTTTGGATTTGCATTTCTCTGATGACTAATGATGTTGAATATTTTTTCATATACCTGTTGGTCATTTGTATGTCTTCCTTTGAGAAATGTCTTTTCAGATCCTTTGCCCATTTTTTAATTAGATTATTTGATTTTTTCCTATCGAGTGGTTGAAATTCCTTATATAATATATTCTAGTTATTAATCCCTTGTCAGATGGGTGGTTTGAAAATATTTTCTCTCATTCTTTTGTTGATTGTTTCCTTTGCTGTGCAGAAGCTTTTTAGCTTGATGTGATCTCCTTTGTCCAATTTTGCTTTGGTTGTCTGTGCTTTGCAGGTATTACTCAAGAAGTCTTTGCCCAAACCAATGTCTTGAAGCGTTTTCCCAATGTTTTCTTTTAGTAGTTTCATAGTTCAGGTCTTAGAATTAAGTCTTTAATCCATTTTGATTTGATATGGTGAGAGATAAGGGTATGATTTCATTCTTCTGCATATGGATATCCAGTTATCCCAGCACCATTTATTGAAGAGACTGTCCTTTCCCCACTGTAAGTTCTTGACAGCTTAGTCAAAGATAAGTTCACTATAGATGCGTGAATTTATTTCTGGGTTCTCTATTTTGTTCCATTGTTCTGTGTCTGTTTTTATGCCAATGTCATGCTGTTTTGGTTACTACAGCTCTGTAGTATAATCTGAAATTTGGTAATGTGATTCCTTCAGTTTTGTTCTTTTTGCTCAGAATTGGTCTGGCTATTCTGGGTCTTTTGTGGTTCCGTATGAATTTTAGGATTATTTTTTTCTATTTCTGTGAAGAATGTACTTGGTATTTTGATGGGGATTTAATGCAGGTTTCTTTAGAATTCCTTTGCCACAACCTTTAAATAAATAGCTTTCATCACATATATGCCAATAATATTCATAGGATCCACCACAGAATACTTTTGGGGTTTACATAAAATAAATTGAATTTTACAAATAAGACACTAGAAATTTTTATTCAAGCTCAGTACTTCAGGGTTGCTCTAGGAAAGTTTTGAAAGGCATAATAAAACTTAAAGTTCTTTATTCTACGAATTACATTTTTCACACTTTACTTTTTATATAAAAACATCTGGTTCCTCCATTGGACTGTATTCTCTTGAGTATAAGGTATTTATTTTAATATTATATCCCAAGAACAGAGTACCTTGAACCCAATAGGTTCTGATGTATATATTTTTTTTAGTTGTCTCTGACAGAATCAATGAATTTTTCAAGAATTTGCTCTTAAACCCTACAGCTTATAGAAGTGGTAATGAGAATCTCACAACAGATACTACTGGAAGTTTTTTCTTTACATAAATATTTAAATATTTTAAAAGAGATAACATATTCACAGAATTCAAATTTTAAAAGGAACAAAAGGAAATATGTACATTGCAAAAAACTCTCTCCCACTCCACCTTCAGAGATATTTTAGGCATGTACAAACAAAAGTGTTCACATTCTTTTAGCATCTTATACAAACTGTTGTGAATTTTAATTTTTTTCACTTAACACTATCTTGTTGATAGGCCCATATTTGCAAACAAGCAAATGAACAAAAAGCTATGTTCTTATTCTGTGTTATGGCAGCATTGAATTATATTTTATATTTGTAGTATAATTTTTTAAGCTGGTCTTTTATTGATTGATCTTTAGATATTTTTCCAATTTCATGTTACTAAGAATAGAATCGCAGTGAATAATCTTGTACATGACACCATTTTGTACAAATGAGAACAAATTTATAGGCCATACTTCTATTTCTGAATTCAAAGACAAAAGTTATATGGTTTTATATATTGATATGCTATTGCCAGATTGCCTTCCATACAGGATGAATTCATTTACATTCACAATCAAAATGCCCTTTTACTTCATTCTTACTTAAAGAATATGCCATCAAACTTTTCAATCTTTGTCAATAAGATAGGTGAAAAAAATTGTCACTATAGTTTTTATATTTCTTTTCTATTTTTGAAGTTGAGATTTTTTTTTCATATATTCAAGGACATTTAAATTTTTTTTACTCTAGCATAACACTGTTATCTCCTTCCCTGTACTTAATATAATCTGTAGTTATTTTTTAAAGTAATTAGTTAATTTATGTCCTTGATCATTGTTTTCTCTTCTGTTATTGTGCAGGCTTCTTAAAGGTCAATACTTGACTTTCTAGTTCATCACCAATTCACCAGCTTCTAGCACAGCATCTTCCCTACTAGGCATTCAGCAAATATTTGTTGAACAAATGACAGTGGAGTAATGTGAGACCACCAGGAAGTTTCCAGTATACTGTCACAGAACTCTGTCCATGAATCTGTGCCCAATTGCTTCTGAGTCTCCTAAAACAGTTGGTTATTCTTTAAGATTTTTTGAAAGCCTGCTGAGCTATTCAAAATGGAATTGAGAAAGAAGCATAATACTTGAAGAGACTCATACTTAATATTTTAGAATGTGATTTCCTTATGGTTTTTCTAAGATATCTAAATTACGACTACAGTTCAATTTTCCATAAGGAAAGGAGTTCTCTAGTACTAATTCTTGATTAACTTAATTTTGGAAAAGGAAGTGAAGCTGAATCTATGAAGTAGAGAAAGAATAAATATGTTTGTTAAGGATCTCCATATTACACACTGGACACTGCTAAACTTTTCTGTTAAAAAGTACGCAAAATTCGATACACTGAGGTTTGTCACTGAAGGAGACAGTGCAATTCTCAGAAATGGAAATTATTTTTAAAAGTAACTATCAAAACATTTGATTAGAATCATAAAATGGATAATGATTTAAAACTCATCTTTCCACAGGAAGTATCATTCCCTGTGTAAATTCTTTTAGCAGTTACAAATACATAACAATTGTTGAAATGTTGGGCAGCTTTGTAATGTATTTGAGTGACTAAGGTAAAAAAATGAACAAATATTATGGCATTTTTAAGCCGAATATAACAAAGAGTGTTTAGGTTGTTTCTCAGTTAAACATTAAAGATGCTTATGTAAAGAATTATTGTGGTTTTAGGGCCTATCTAGTCTTGCTAGTCATATTAATTATTAGGAGCCCAGAAATAAAAAGTCTTTGTTTTCCTCAGCAGTGCATCAGAATTACAAATAAAGAAGTCCCAGAGCTTACTCTGTAGGAAGTGTTTGCGTTGAGAAGGTTTAAAGGGCTCTGCCAATGATTTAAAACTCTGGCTTCATTCTGAGCAGAGCCACACATCTGAGATGTTGTCATGTTAACTGATTTTTGGATTTGCACTGAAGAAACGAGAAGTGAGCAACACATCTTGTATTTTCCTGGATAGAGCTGGAACCCATACTACTAAGTGAAGT
>VBSM01000272.1:89807080-89861014 GCA_008086735.1 Cheirogaleus medius | reverse complement strand
GTAGATAAAAAAAAAAGAAACAAGAGAAAGGAGGTTAGAGATTTAGGTAGTAGGAAGAGAAGGGTCTCAGATTCCAAGGAAATATAGAAGAGCCTTGGGATATAAAAAGCATAGGCATAGCTAGTAGACTCCAGGACACATGCTACTTTATAACAAATTTTTAATTTCTTTTATTTTTTGTAATTCTTTGATGCAGTCCTTTAAAGTTTTAGGTGAATTTATTAAACCAATACAATCTCAAGTAAGCTGCTGTAGGGAAGCCAATGTATGGGTATGTATCCATGACTTGGAGGTGAAATTGCAGAACAGGCTCTGCAAAGAAAACCAATAATTGGAGGGGCAGAGACAATTGCTGAAGAATCTCAGCTCTGTAGTCAAATTTGAGAGGTGACAAGTGACAGCCTAGATATATAAGTATAGCCCACATTGAGGGGATCTCAGAAACAGCAGAGCTAGGATTTGATTTCCTGTACTCATGAAGGTGAATCTTGGATTTTAGTTACATGATAAAGGGTAAGCTCAGAAGATTGAACAAGTTGAGGAATAATCAAATGTAACTTAAAGATATGCTTACAGATACTTGTTACAAGTCCTCAGTGTAGTTCAAGAGGGATTCTTGTCTCATATTTTAGTGCTTACATTATGTATTTTCAAAAAGTTACTGCTACATGTTCATGTGCATTAATATCTTCTCCCTAACCAGATCATGAACTCCTTGAAAAATAGGGATTAATTCTTATATATCATGTTTATCTCTCATAATATCTAACACAGTGCTGAGCTAATATTATGGTGCTAAGCATATATTTATGAAATGGACACTTTATTGGACATTTCTTTTTAGGACTATATAGTCTATAGTCTGAAATGACTGTAATCACATGAAATGGGATGTTAAATGTGTTTACATTTCTTTTCTTTTTATAATGTGGACTTTCACTTTGGTTTTTTTCCTTTATTGCCATCTTTACTGTGAATGTTTTAGGCATCTCAATAGCACCTGATTTTCAGGATTCCTTATAAAGAATATAAAGATAATTCTGAATTAAATTCTTCCTGTATGCTAAAATAAAATCAACAATTAATTCACATCTCATTTCTATACTCATGTGTTAGACATAATTCATGAATACTTAAGTCCATATGTCAAGTGACCGACCAGCTTTTTATACAAACATGAAGTACAAACATGGTTTGAACCTCTGAGTAGAACTGTGGCCAGCTGATGTTTAAAAAAAAAAATCTTTGTTTTTTTTCTCCAAAGAACCTTGTTCTCAAAGTTTTATGTATAAGTTTAATTTCTTTCTTAAGACCAGATAAACCTGCAGATTAACAAGTATCAGGAATAGCAGTGAACAAATAACACACATATCACTTCCTCTATGGAATGGGAAGAGTTGAGAGAGAAGAGATAAAGAAAACAACTGGTGGTTTAATGCTTGTGCATACACTCTCTCTACTTATAAGAATACTGTGTTGATCAGAAATGCTGCCTGCTGCAGTCCATGACTTGAGAGGACAAACCACACCAAAATGGGCATGCCATTTGCTTTTCCAACCATCTTCAGGAATAATATGTGGTACTTTCAGTCAAGCTGGGAATTTCTCATGGCTACATTATTGTTTTGAGTAGGGAGCTTCCAAGATCGGTAGCTGAGAAAATCTCTATTCAAAAAAAAAAATTATAAATGAAAATGGGAAGGGATAGGGCTTGGTTGTTCCCTCTGCTATTGCTTCTGCTTATTCACAGCACGTTCCTAAGATTGTGCAGCTGATGCTCAGCAGACTTTTAGTTTTTGTTCAGGTCTGGTTTTGATCTGTAGTGTTCAGGGATGAGCAATTCCTTTCAAGTTATTTGCAAACCTTGTCAAAGCCTGATTGCAGCATGACATTGATGACAGACTGATTATTACTTGTCTCAAAAAGCAGTGCGAGAACATATTGGCTTTCATGCAAACATCCAGCTTGTCATTAGCGTACAGTGCAAATGGCAGCGGTTTCATACCGGAATCCTGGAAGCACAGGCAAAAGGAGGGGTTTCTGCTTCTATTGGTCCTGGAAAAATTTCAATAAAATTTTAGGGATAATTTTTGTCAAGTTAAATTCCCACAACACCAAAACAAATGGTCTTGCTTTGGAATTTCACAAGTTATCTTGAGAGACATTTATTTCAGTAGGTTAGATAGAAAAAAAAATGAAAAAGACATATAAAATACTATTAAAATATAAATAAGTCTTTTTCCCAGTAAAGTAAAGCTTACTAAAGCTTAGAAGTGAGTTCAGTTGCAAAAATTTGCTTACTTAGAAGTTCTAAGTGTTGATAATTTCTCAATAACTTGATCCAGATTCAACCAGATGAATAAATTAGCTATTTAGGATGTGAATTAGACCTTGCAGTAGGTACTTATCCTTTTCAAACCACAAGAACTTAATTGCATTAAAGAAGCATATGTATTCTAAGACTCTTTTCATGAATTAAAAACTCTATACTTTCAATTTTATTTGAGGGTCATAAAAATTAGCTACATGTCTACTTGATGCTTAGGAAAGTTATTGGCTGGCAACTAGTGGTATCTATGGTCAGGATCTTGTATTGCCTCTTATCTGTGTTCTTTTGCTATTTCTTGTTTCTATTGGTAGAAAAATGAGGGGATGATCTCATTACGTCAGAGCCACTCATTCACAGAAGAAACAACCAACTCAATTTCCTTCAGAAAAAATATTAACTGTAAAAGGAGATGACTTGTTTAAAGTTAATTGGAACTTCTCAGTGGAAAAAGTATACACACATGCAAAATAATAAGTCAATTTACAAAAAATGCATATAAATTATCAATAAATCTTAAAAAATCAATAAATAACACTTATGGCTACATAAATAAACTCTCCTAATACTTATAAATAATTCTCAGGAAAAAATCCAAGTCCTCTACATTATATACAACAAAACTGCTGAGAAAAAATTTTTTAATCCAAATAAATGGAGGGATACAACAAGTTCTTGAACTGGAGGGTTCGATGTTATTAAGTTAAGATGTTAAGTTCTTCCCAACTTGATTTCTAATGTAGTGCTCTCTAAATCAAAATAATAGAAAGATATTTTCTTCTTCTTCTTCTTATTTAATAGAGGAGAGGTGATTGGCCAGCTGATTCTAAAACATGTATGAAAATGCAGAAGACAAGCAAGATAGCAAGGCAGTCTTGAAAAAGAACAAATCTGGCTGAGTTATACTGAGATCAAGTCTTATTACAAAGGTGCAGCGAATAAAACAGTGTGATATTGATGTAAAAATAAATAGGCCAAGAGAACAGAATAGATATCTAGAAACTGACCCATATAAATGATCACTTGATTTATCATAAAGATGTCACAGCAATTCAATGTGGAAAAAGATGATGGTTTTGTTAAATGATTTCATCAATTGGCTATCCATTTGAAAAATAAATTAGTCTGTACCAACCTTATACCACTTACAAAAGTTAATTTACAGTGGGTTTTAGACATACATGTGGAAGTCCAAAGAACAGCACTTGTCTAGAAGAAATCATCGGAGAATGCCTTCATAATATTAGGGTAGGAGGATTTCTTAAACTATGAACTATAATAGAAAAGATTATTAAGTAGAAATTCATTTAAAATAGTTAATTCTGTTAAGAAAAGATAGCTTTAATATTGTGAAAAAAGAAACTACCAAATGAGAGAAGATAATTGAAAAAATAGACAGAGAAAAAAATTACACATAAGTATAAATAGGATTGTCCAATACATACATATTTCATATTTAAGATATGTAAAAGTTCCAATAAATAAATGAGAAAAACAATAGCTAAACAAATGAGCATAATGCTTTAGTAGTCACTTAACCAAATAGGATATTCAAAAGGCCAGTAGCGGCATGAAACAGTGGTCAGAATCATTCATTATTCATCAGCTAAATACAAATTAAAGCCACATGAAATAACACTACATCCCAAGCAGAATGTTAAAATTCTCAAAATGTCAAGTATATTAGTGGGAATATGAATCAAATAGATTCCTCAAAAATCACACAAATTAACACTCCATAACTCAATAATCACTTTGTTGGAAAAGTGTTTGGCAGTATCAACAAAAATTAAACATATATATATACATATATATATAAAACCAATTCTAGTCTGAGTTATATACACAATAGAAATGAGTGATTATGGCAACAAATAACATGTACAGAACATTTTCCTAGTACCTTTATAATAGTTGCAAACAGGAAACAACTCAATTATCCATAAGCAGAAGAAAAAATCAATACATTATATTTGTAAAGTAGAATATTAATATTTAGCACCAGTGAATAACAAAAATTACTTACAGTGAACACTGATAACATAGAAGGAAAGAAGTTACACAATCAAAGAGGTCAGCAAGAAGACTTAGAAGGAAATTTTAGAATTCTGATTTTTCATTTATATAGTAGAGAGCATGCAGATATTTTCTAACATTGATGGATCAATAAAAAGAGGTGAGATATTAAGAATACTGTTCAGAGTAATATAAAAGATTAAAAACAACTCATTACATGGGATTTTATTCCTTTATGTTTTTATTTTCAAACAATATGTATTTGACAAAATGTTTCACAATTAACATTTTAAAATTATAAACATATTTTATATTTGAGGCTACCGAATGTGAGTTAAAAGCTGGAGGACACCCATTTTGCTAACGTTGATATATATATACAAGAGGAAATCCATTAGAAATAGAGCAGAAGCCAAAATCTGTCCAAGTCAGGAATTTAGATAGGCCTTGACTGAATGTCTTCTCACCTACCCGCCTCAGTAAAGACCATTCCCTGGAATCTTACACCAACAAGCATATGCATTAGTCAGTGTGTGAGATTCAGTGGGGAGAACTTGGCAGAAAGACAAAAAAGAGTCTCCAAACTTCTTTGGAAAGTGTTTTGCCACTTATCCTAAAGCTATAACGCTGCCAACTGGAGTCAGTGGGCTATTATAAATTTATATATGCATTTAATCTGCCTGGAGAATTTTTTTACTTATATGGTACATCAACATTTCAAAACAACCTTTTAAGATACAGAATCTTCCAAGAGGAAGGTTCTTTATATGTGAGAGGCAGCTTTCCTTCTGAGGGACAGCAATGACTAGTTTGTTTGAGTACAAAACTGACAGTTGGGAAAGTTTTAAATATAATTCTGGCTTTTCTACTTCCTTAGGTTGGCCATACAGAATAAAAACGAACCTGTTAAGGAAGCAGAATTTTGGAGGAAGTACATACACATATTAAAGAAGCACTAAAAACTCTACTGTAACAAGAGTCAAGGAAATTCCTTGACCACTATCTGAGTTACATTGTCAGATTAGGTCTGGATAGAAACCATTGGCAAAATAAGCATATAGGCTTCATGAAGCTTTGTGAAGTGAAATGAAAATATGCCAAAAGTATTCTGTGGAAAGCATATACAATTCTGTTAAATTTACTTTTCTTTTATAATCTGAAAAGAAAAAAGTTTAAAAAACAGCAAATACATGAGTTATTTAATTAATGAAAATGAATGAAAACAATAAATGAAATAATTAAATAATATAATAACCTCGAATTAAAGTTCTAATAGAAACCCCATTTTGTTGCATTCCAGAAGAGGAATCTTAGCCTTTGATAGGTCCCTTATATAGATATTGTCCCCTATCAGTATATAGCCTTTAGCCTTATGGGTCTAAACCTATCTCAGAGAAATGTAGGCCACTGGCTGAGGCATACTCTACAAGTGGTATAACTAGTCCTTTATGGGGAAGTATTTGCCATCTTTTTAGTTTAACTTTATGTAAGGGCACAAAATTGATTATAGAATCTAAGGAAATTCACCTCAAACTATAGTTGATGAAAAATGGAAATAAAACAAAGGGACTCAACAGGAAGCAACTGGAGGTTTGAGGGATTAAAGGAACAAGATGGTGAGTGGATAGAGACATCAGTAGAAAGATTCCTATAGTAAGGGAACCTTCATTTTCAAATAGGCCACCTAAATCCTGGCTTAGTAATTGGTGGAATTGTGAAGTCGATTAGTCAGTTTATTAGAGTATTTGTCAGAGACTGAATCTTCTCCACAATAAAAGTCTAGTGTTTTAAGGGATGATTTAAAGAGTCAATATTTAGCCACATCCTTCAAGTAGGCTAAGATATTAAAACAGGAAATGAAAAATAATTGACAAAATCACTTATGGTTTTAGTAATTCTAACTAATCACATATGGTTTTAGGTCCATAACTTAGAAAAGATACAGCTATGATTGTTTCACAAATTCTGAAATGAAATATTGCAACTCAATTTAGAAAATGTAGCAACATGGAGAATATATATAACTTACAGAGAAGGAAAGTTAATTATAATGATTGAGCATGTTATAGGCCTGCTCATGTAAGAAAAATTCCAAATTCTTTGTTATAGCTCATTTCCTGTGTTCATTGCAAGGGAATTCAGTAGAACATGGAGACTAATTTTGAAATATTATCTGTAGGGGGTTGCATGATTTAAAATTCCTTGAGACATGTTTATGATTACATAGTAGTATTTCCCTAGGTCAAGATTTTCAATTTCCATGGATTTTGATGGCTTCCAGTTTCTAACTGTGATTTAACTACTGAGTCTCAGACCATACATCTAACTATTTGCGTCTGCACTTAGATGTCTCAGAGGAGTGACTTCAAACTTGTAATGTTGAAACTGAACTCATTTTATTCAAACCTTGTTCTACTCCTAAATTTCCTGTCCTAAGGACTAGGATTGCCATCTACCAAACTGCTTGGAGAAATTCCTTCTCTTCCACACCGCATTTCCAACCATATCCTGGCTGAACCTGCATTCCCTTCTGTAACATAATGGGAAAAAATATCCTTTGTCATAACGATTAAATGTAAAATTAACATTAAACACTCATTTACTTTAAAACATTAAGAAAGTTAAATTCTTTTATTATATGTGTGTGCACACACATGCATATATATATACACACACATATACTTATGCATATACCAGCATACATACAAAATTATATATTTTGTGGAAGAAAAGGAACTGGAATGTCATTAGCTTAAGCAAATTACAAAAATACTGGGCATGAGAAGCCTCTCAAGGAAAACTCTAACTTGAGAAGGAAGATGGAATGTTTTATAGGGTTTTAGCAGGACAGGCAGGTGAAGTTCTTCTAGTTACAGAGAATAGTTGGTCAAGGATAGTTCTCAGAAGGGCAAGAATTGTTCTTGGGAAGGAAGAGTTAAGGGTAAAGGTAGTGTGGAAGATGTGAGTAAGACCATCTATGAGGCACAATGACATGTGGAAGCCACCATGGAAAAATCCCTCAGTTCAAGGTGTCTCACAGTTTCCAACAAAAAATAATAATAAAAATAAAGGAGTTATGGATAATTTCTACACTAAAATACAATTAGCAAGGTCTTGTATTCTGTCTTTTTTTATCATATAACATTTTTGAGACTATTAGATATAAAAATCTTCTTTGATAGTAGCCCTTACTAAAAATGGGCATTTTATATTTACATAAGTACATTTAAACTGTATAACTATATCTCTTTTACATCAAAGAATCATGTTTAGAAAACATTTCCATGACCCATTTTAAGTAGAAGTGCCAAGAATAGCAATTTAGAGAGTACAAGCAATAATATATTAATATTTTATTAATGTTTTAATATTTTCTAACAAAGCCCTCTAATATATGATTGTACCTCTCATTCTAAATCCAAAGGTAGAAATAAAGCACAATGGCTTATGTGGTTTCCTTATTTTTTTTTTAAAAAAAGACATCTGGAAAATCTTACTTCCTCTAACACATATTTAAAATATATTTCTGGAGAGTATGGGATAAAATTAAAGTGTTCTGGAATTTGTAGTAGCAAAGTTGGTATACATTTGAGTTGCAAATCAAAAATAGACATCCAAACTAGAATGATAATACACATTATGTTGAAACATTCACAACGAGAAAAGGAGAAACACAAATAATGCAAAAATCTCTTTGACGTCCAATACCAGTACTGATGTAAGAAGAGATTTTACCAAACACTGGGCTCTAGAATTGAATGAGACATTAATGTTTGAGTCGTAATAAAGAAATGATGAGCAAGTTAAAAATGTTGGCAGCTTAAATATCTGATAGAATAAATGGGGTCCTGAAATGTGTCTGCTAGAAGGCTTGAGAGATGAAAAACAGGAGAAAGAAAATGTTCAATAGATTTGCATAGATTCTAAATGAAATGAAATAGTGTATTTAAGCAGAGTATCTGGAATATTAATAGACAAAGCTAGAAGAAAAAAAGATTTAAGAGAACTATGATCTTCCGGAAGTCACGCTTCCTTCCATTTCTGTTCTCTTTCTCAATCATTCTCTCTTAGGTCCTCTCTTCCTGTTTCACTCTTCTCATAGTCTCTTATGTTTGCATCCTCAGGGGCAGTCTTTTGGCTGCCAACAGTCTTCAAAGAATCTTTCCAGTAGCTTCACCTTATAATATTTTAGCAGTTACATATTTTCTAACATGAGATTGAAATATCTGTCAGGTGAGCACCATGGATGTAAGTGTGATTTCTTTGCTTCAAGAATCCTAAACTAACAGGAGAGTCCTTCACTCAGTTTAGGCAAAAATATCACAAGAATGGTGAGCTATTTATTCTCAGCACATCACATCAGGAGGCACGTAATAGTGTTTTTACCTACATTGGTGATATGAATTTGGATAGAGCCTTTGATTAAGGTGGTGTATAGGAGGCAAACTTTTACCTCTCTCCTCTTAGGGTTTTTCAGCTGGGCCTGAGAATCAAACCAACATAAAACAGATTAGCAGCGGAAAAGCATACAGATTTATTTAACATAAGTTTTACAGGACACAAGAGCTCTTATAAGGCAATGAAGATTCAAAGAAGTGGCAAAATCTAAATGCTTTTATATTAGGTTTGTTAGGTAGTGAGGGATATTGGGTCTCCTAGGGATGAAAGTGGGTGCTGTTGCTGCCATCTTGGTCCTGCCCAACCCTAATTCTCCATACCTGGGGGAGAAGGGAATACCCTATGAATCTGCCAATCAGAACTTGGTGCGCCAGCTGAAAAAGAATGCAGAGGACTCTCTAGCCCACAGGCCAAGCAGCATGGGTACCATAAAGTCCCGAAAGTGACTTAGAACCCACATGCATAGTTAAGGCTCAGGTCATGTGACTCTCAATGTCCAATCAAAGTGGTTCCCTGGTGACATTTGACCGACGAGGGAGGTCCCTATCCAGGCACTATAAAACAAGACGTAGACCATAGCCCACCTCTCTCTTTGCCCTTTCTTTTGCTAGCCCTGCTGCAACAATGGGTCCAGTTGTCATCTGTGGCATATGTATCATGCTCTGTAAGCCTATATCTTGCTCTTGCTCTACAATCCTATCTTTTTCTCCTCAATAAACCTCATTTTCATGCTTGCCTAACTTTAGCCTGTCTGGTCATTCCTCTACGATGGGTGCGCCAAGAACCAACATTTTCAGACTAAAACCTGACAGGTTGAAAGGGATGCAATTGTGGAAAAGTAACTAAACTATCTGGGGAGGCTAGAGGAAGATAACAATTATTTTAACAAGATCTTTTTGTACACAGTTCTCTTAGTCTCAAATTCTTATCCATGATGATAAGAATGTTATTTTGCTTCTGGTACAGAGAGGATGTCTTCCAAATGGAGTTTTTATCTCTAGCTTTGAGGAAGAAAAAGGAGAAGATCCCCTTCAGGCATTTGCTGTTTTTTTTTTTTAAGCTCCTTTAATTCAAAATAACCTTTATGCCGAAGTAGCATATATTGGGGTAGTATATTCTGCCACCCTTCAGTGTTACCTACCAGGTTTCTCCATGGTAAAGTGCTTATTTTCCTAGAAATTAAGAAGCAATTTGTGGGGAGATTCTTTGAGACTCTGAAATGTCCTATTCTTCATCAAATTTTCACCCACTATTTTAGAATCCATTGATTATTAATGATGGATTATTAACTCCATCATGGTATGTATTAGTTGGCATTCTACTGTAAGGAAGAGATTTCTTTCTTTCTTTTGTTTTTTTCTCTTTTCTTATTTTGTTCTTTCTTTCCTAATTCGGAATGAATTTAGGGAGTCTCGTTTTATTCAATGTGTTAAAAATAATCATGACATTTTTCAGCTCAAAATGGCCAGATTTGGTCAGTGGGAGCCCCTTTAAGTCTTATGTTTTCATGATATGTTCAGATCATTTTTTTAAGATTTTTTTATTTTCTGGGTAAAAAGATTTCCTAGAAACCTCTTTCTTTTAGTGAGATGTCCTAGAATCCAGTCGTTCTTGCCACTTTAAGTTAAAGAAGGTTTAGCTTTGTTGGATCTCCCCTTCCTCCTTAACTTTACACTGTGTCTCAGCCAGGAGAATCATGAATCTTCCCTCTATGCCTTCATCCATATGAAATTATTTCCACTCAACCTAGAAGATTCCTTAAGGAATCTGGGAGATTTTTGACTGCTTTCTTTAGAAGATGTAGACTTTAGTTGCTTCATGTTCTATCAATCTTTGCAACAGAAATTAAAGGTTAGGCAATCTTGTTCACGATGACCTTCCTACTAGAAGCCAATTAGAATCAATCTGTCATCTTTCAGTAGATTAATTTTTTCAAGTAACTATTTATGAAAGAGACAGAGAGAGAGAGGAAGGAAGGAGGGAAGGAAGACAGGAAGGAAGGAAGGAAGAAGAGTGGGAAGGAGGGAAGAAAGGAGAGAAGGAATGAGAGGAGGGAAAAAAGGAAGGAAGGAGGGAACAAAGGAAGGAAGAAAGAAAGGAAGGGAGAAGGAGGGAGGGAGGGAGAGAGGGAGGGAGGAAGAAAGAAATGCTTGTGTTCTTTATCATTAGGGTCCTAGCAGGATACTGGATTCAACTTAGATAGTGTACATGAAAAGTTTTTAATAGAGGAACCCCAAATACAGTGTGAGCAGAGATAAGAGAGCAAACAAGAGTTGGCGAGACACCCAAATACAAGCAATATTAGGGGGACTTAACTACTCAAAGGTCAAAGGGACACAGGAAAGACACAGAGTTATGGTGTACCACTGGAAGCAGGACCACAGAAGAGGCTCTCTGATGGATGCATTCACTGTAGAGGGACACAGCCACTGCCACATCTGGCTTTGAAGCAGGAAGGAAAGGGAGAGTAAGTGCAGGTATTTCTCCCCTCCTACCCTGCTGATGCTCTCATCGGCCAAACCCAAATAAATCAGTCTGCGGGAGAGCCAAAGACACAGCAATCATCTCTGGGAACACAGAGACCAGAGAGGAGAGGTAAATAGGTTTGGTGGGCAAAGGAAGAAGAGCCAGTGCAAATGCTCAGACATCGTCCTCTTCACTACTGCCTGGGATTACCCTGAAGAGGTAATCTCCTCTTCAGCAAGGTTGTAAATGCTGAGTTTTTTATGCTCAATGCCTCAAAAATGCACGTTCAATCAGTTCAAAAGATTCTGCCACATACAAGTAATATCATATTTATTTTATTAGAAGGAGCTTGTACTTCTCTCCTGCTCTGGAAGAATCCAATTTTTATTCCACTGAGAGAAAGTATGTCAGGTGCATATTTGGGCAAGACAGTCATAAACAAGTCTACATTCAGCTCACACAATCTAACCCTGTTAGAGGCTATCAGTTAGGGTATTTTCAAGGGGACTGAAGTTGATTATGAGCGAACAAAGAAGCAAAAGTCATACTACATAATAAAAATGGAAATTAGTTTAAATTCTCAATTCCATTTCCTGAGCCAATCAACATAAAGTTCATGTTCTGCACATCTGTTTGCTGAGATGGATCTATAGTTATGTTAAGGTAAACTAAAATAAACCCCAGATAGGTTTCTAGGGTCACCCTCAAAACTGAAAACATATATCTTGGTCTATCTGTGGGCAGATTTTGGGACATACTACTTGGGGGTTTTTGTGCAGGTTGTGATTTTCTCATTTTAACAAGAACTATAAAATTGCAGTGTTTCCCCATTATATTTTCCTTTTTAAGCTTGGCTAGCAAGCTGTACTGATCTGGTGCCAATAGTACATCCACGAGATAGCTAAGGCCAAATGTCTGCATTTTAGAAAATTTAATTATAAAGAAAAGAAGAATTTATAAAAAGCCTGCTACCAATAGAAATGTTTTCATTACATACATTTTCATCCAATTATGAGCCAAAGCAGCTTTCTCTTTTCTGATTCATTTTCCTTTTCCTGAACCATTTTGCTGCTGTGTTTACAGCCTGGGACTGCAGCGCTGTGCTAGCACACGGAGACGAGGAAGCAGACGTGACCAGACACAAGGGTGATAAAGGCTCGTCTCATTTCAGTGTTCAACCAGAGTGGAATGCAAATAGCAAGCAGTGCATGACAAAAAGTAAATGAGATCTTTAAAATCCTTCCTTTAATAATCTTAGATGGTATTGGCAGCTCAGGTAAGGCTTTTCTACAAATATAGGATTTTTAGCTCAGCAAAATCCCCTTAAAAGCCAGATAAGAGGTAATATAACTTTGTCCCTTCCCTATAAATGACATTTCTTCTTTTTCCACACTGCGTTTTAAACACGCAAACACAGATATGCTTTTTCTAATGGCTTCTCTTTATAATATCATTTAATGATACACTACATACTCATATCCAATGTTTTTGCATACCTATTATTTTAAGACACTGACTTGGATGCTGGAAGTGCAAAGATCAATAAGATATAAAATGTGTTCTCTGGGTGATCACAAGTTGCCTGAAGGAGGCATAGCCAGAGACAAATTATGATCCAAGAAATCCAGTGTGATATGGCAAAATGCTTTAATACAGACACAAATATAGTGCCTTCTGGAGCACCAGGAAGGGAGTAACTAGTTCTGTCTTTTGGAATTAAAGAGTGTATCCAAAATCATACATCAGAACTAGATTATGAAAGATGAAATGTAAAGAATTAGTCAGAGAGACAAATACAATTTCAAGCAAAAGAAATAAATTATTCAAAGAAAAAGTCAGTCTTATGATGATACAGTCCATTCAAATCTGTGTCCATTTTGTTAATTTCAAGATGACATAATAACTTTGAGAGTGTGTAAAGCATATAGCTCTTTACATTCTCTTGAGTTGAGGTCAATAGAATTTGGGGACAAACATTAAGATATATATTGGAGTAGACTCTTGTTTGAATTTTAGCCTAGCTTTAAGTCAGCTTAAGAGCTTTAGTGTTCTAATATCTGAAATACTGAGAATAATATTCCACCAAAGGACTTATTTTGAGTTGATTAAATGGCACAGCTTGTGGAAGCACAGGACACCTGAGAGACCCTTGCAAACTGACTTATTTATAAATGAAGTTGTAGCTTGGTGTAATGTGATTAGTGCAGGCTTTGGAATCAGATCCCCTTGGATTTAAATCTCTCTCACACTTATTTGCTGAGTGAGCCTGGGCAAGTTAACTAACTGCTCTGAGTGTCGGTATTCCCATCTGCAAGATAAATACAACAGGGTTTAGTAGCACATTTGGGAGGATTGAAAATCCTGAAGGTCTGACTTCTAGCATACCGACTAGACCATAGCAGCTGCTCAATTAATGAGTAATGGGAAAATAATGCAGAAAAGAAAATTTATTTATTCTAAATCATGAGGTAGGCAATAAAGGCAATACTATATATGATAAATGATCCATTCCATTTTTTAAGGAAACCATACTATCTTGTTGCCTTTCTAAAATAATATTTTGTAGCCCTCAAAACTTCTGAGATGGTCTTAGCATCTGTGCTCTGTATTCCACAGTTTGTGGGGAAGAAAGTGGTGAGCAATGTGTTAAGTGTCGAGTGGAGGGTAGAGATAAAGGTGAAAGTGGTGGACAGGGAAGCAGGTTCTTGTTTTTGCCATTCTAGAACCTTCTTCCCCTATGCTCACCTTCAACAGAACAGGTTTCTGATAGAACACAATGGTTTTGATATAGCAGATTCTTCAAACATTCCTATGAGATAGATTAAAATCAGGGTGGGAATTTTCTCTTCTATTTTCCTCTTGGAGCAGGTTTCTTTGTCTCTTGCGACCACGCTCAAGCTGAGCGTGTTAGCAGCGGCAGAGGGAGATTTGTGATCTGAATCTCGGGCTTGAAGTTGTTTACCGTTGAGTATATTCAAGCATCATTGCATTTGCTTCTCTCTTTAATATATTACTGGCAGTCGGATGGCTTAAAGCATCTCTGTCCAAATGGAATCTTTTTTTGCTTTGTTCTCCCTTCTCTCTGCCTCAGACACATGGCCACCTGGCATATGCTGTGTGTTCTCTGTGCAGAGACTGCCAGCAAGCAAACAAAGCCCGTGTGGACACGCATGGGCAGAACAGCCACGATGGCTGTGAATTCAGTCAAACCACTGGTCATTTGGTCAAATATTCAGATCAAATGGTTTCGCTGGCTGCATTAACTGTAGAAACAGTAGATCCTGTCTTGTATAGACACAGAAAAAAAGGGTAGTAATTCACAAGCTTCCTTTCAATGCCCTGCATCATAGAAAGACAATTCCCTAACAACTTTGATATTTTAAAAAGTCAAATTAAATAATTATTAGCCTAATGCTATCCAATTACTTTAGAATTTGCAGAGGAATGAGAGAGGGGTAAACCAAAATAGTTGATTTAAAAGACAGTCCCCATATTTCCTTAGAAATTACAAGGATTTTTTAGAAAGCTTTGTAATAGTTATTATAGACATAACAGGCAGTATTCAAGATTCGTACATTGCAGGAGGTCACTTCTCTTTATATCTAAATTATAATGAAAACCATTTAGAAAGAAAAGGGAAGAAATGTGCAAATAAAAGCAGCTAATAGAATTTTTTAAAAGTGGTAGCCATATATACTTTTGCATTTCTTTTTTCTCAAGGTGTTACTTTATATAGCACAGCTTGTTTTCCACAAAAAGAAAACATAACAAAGAGGGCATAAGAGATTCAGTGTCTTAATTTCCTTGGTTTGCTAAATTTATGTTTCACTATTTGAAAAATAAATACAGTATTTTTTGAAACTTTAAGTGCACAATTGTTGCTATTTTTGCTAAGAAAAATTTGTTGGCAAACATGGTATGGCTCACTAAATTTAGTGTAAAGTTGTATATTTACTGTTACAATAAGACAGTGCTTCCTCAAGCTGGCACTTTTTTTTTCCCATTTGCAGTAAGATTAAGCAGCAGGGGCCACTGAACTATAAGAACACATCGAAGCCATGTCCTATAGTCTGAGGTCTTCAAAAGGCACAGTGTATGGACTTGATATGTGACCAGGCTTTATAAGATAAACCACAAACAGGTACATTTAACATGAGCCATAATCTCATCAATCTCCATCTATGGTTGGATCCATTCAATGTTTGTTGATTTCCCCAAAATAAACCATAGCCTCTATTGAATGATAGGGTTTCAAAATGGATAATGAAGGGCCCTACCTTCAGTAAACTTATCTGGCTTATACAAGGGAAGCAAATTAATGGCATAAGATAATAGATAAAAGTTGCCCAATCAATAGGTTCTTTGACTCATATATTTCTGCCAAATTAGGTAGAGTTGTGTCTTCTAAAACTTTATATATACTCTGAGTTGCAATTATCCAAATTCAGGTTATTAAAACTATCCTTCTACACTGTGTCTATAGTCTACTATTTGATTTCCTGGCCTTAAATTTGTCAAGATACCAATGTCAATGTCTATAACTGTATCTACATATGCAACTATAGCAGTATCATTTATTTATCCTTTAATATAAGCTTAATTTCTAGAGAAAAACAATTTTATATGAACTTCCATAATATCTTCTCCAGCTAACTTTCCTATTTAATTTATTATGGTTCCTTTTCCTGATACAATGTGTGTATGTATATGTATGTGAACACAACCATCTTTCAACATATACATATTTTATTTCCTAGAGATAAAACATAAGCTGGATATTTATGCTTCCAAGAATCTATTCTCCAAGGTAACTTTTCTACTTTATTTATTAAATTTTTTTCTTGCCCTCGTTCTTTCTCTGTTCAAACCAGGTACTTTTTTTTACGCAGCAGTTTTTTTTTCAACTTCCTGTTACTGATCATGCAATTCCCTAAGCTAAGCATTTTCTCCCTTCCATTTCCATGTTTGCAAATTCTATGAATTCTCCTGTGTCTGGCTATACAACTTACACCAGGAGTCTTTTCTGATTTCCTCAGCTAATGTACTCTCTCTCAACTCAGATATAACTACTAAATATTAAAGTTATAGCATTTTCCACATGCTGTCTTGCGTTATTACTTTATATGTGCATGGTTTAATTCAATAGTTATTGAGTATTTACTGCGTGTCCAGTATTGCACTAAGAACTTAGGATATGAACATGAAAAAAAGCTCATGTTATCCCAACCTTCAAGAATTTCACAAACTAGTGGTGAGACAGACATGATAACAAATACAGTATCATGTTGAAAGGTGCTGAAAGTACAGAACAACAGATGCTATTATATAGATAAATGGCTATATTACTATCTAAGGCATTAGGAAATATATCACAGAAAAAATGCTTGGACCAAGAATGAAGAGTGAACAAGAGTTCACAGTGAACCAACCACAAAAGGTATACAGTGGGGTGGCATAGGGCATTCCACATAGATGAACACATGCAAAGACATATGCTGAAATACAAGTTTGAGGACAGCTAAATACCTCAGAGTGGCTGGAACTTACATGGCATGGATGGGAGTGATGAGAACTAAGATAGAAGAGGTGGTCAGGAGTGAGATGGCAAAGGGCTTACCTTCCAAACAAGAATTTGGAGATCAGCTTATAGGCTATCAATAAGGATGAGGATCATATGTTTATATTAGAAATGTCATTTTGAAGAAGCTATGGGATGAGGGGAACCAGTCAAACAGTGATTCAGGGGGGGAAATGAGGTTAGTTTCTCACCTAAAATTTGGGTAGCAGGGATAGAGAGATAAAGGCAGAAGGAAGAGTTAGGGAGGTTCCTGCTTGCCTGTTTTGGGTGTGGGGGTGCCATTACTAAAACAGGAGATGTGTGGGAAGGCACTGGTTTGGTACCAGTAAAATGAAGATGGCTCTAGATTGGGTGAGTTTAGTAGATGCTTGTATGTATTTATTACCTCTGCTCATAGACTATTAGATTCTTCTACATATTCACATTGCACATAATTCAGAGTGCTACACTTAGCAGTTGAATGAGGAATAAATAGGTTTGGAAGAAAGTTCTGTATGTCTCAAAAACTGTTCTGTCCAGCTATTTGAAGGTACCTCAAGTCTAAACCAGAGCACCTCTCCAACAGCAGGGGCAAAGAGGGTTCAAGTATTTATTACCTTCTGCCTTAGGGGTTTTTAATGAACTTAGTGGCTGACATGAATATATTCCAGATAATCTGTGTTCTCTTTCTGACAATATGAAATCTCAGAAGGCTTTTGCTAACTTAGGTGTCCTGTGGAATAAAAACATCTGGTTGGTTGAAAATTTTGCTGAACCAGATCATTAATTTCTAGATCTAAGATCTCAGGGAATACTGAGTGGTTTTAAGTGATAAAAATTAATGTAGCAATGTCTCAAAGATTATATCACCTCTGAAAACACCAAAGTACCTAATTTTAAATTCAAAATATCTTGAAAATGTAATTCATAAAGGTCTTCAACAAAAATAATATTTGAGCAACAAAACCAGGACAATTTCCTATTGATACAATAATACTATTACATCTTAAGAGTGCAAAATAAGAAAGCATTAAGAGTATTTCTAGTATAATATTTTTTTCAGTTTGAGTCCCTCTTGGACCAATGTCATGATACATTTATGATCTAACATATTTAATATCTTTACACTCAGTTTGATATTCTTGTGTTTGTTTCTGGTCTCCTATGGAAATGCCTTATTTGCTTCTTATATTAACTCCTATCCAATTTTAATAGCAGTATAAAATAACATTTTATTTTCAGTTATTTCTCAGGAATAAAAACAATAGTTTTTGGATCGGCAGGACTTAAGTTTCCGAAAAACAACTAATCCAAGTTATGATTTTAAAGCATTTTTTTCTACAAAGCTGCTTATCCAAACGAAGATATTTTATAGTTCAATTTTATGTCATATCTGAAAGCTGAAAGCAAGAAAAAGAAAAAATGTATAATTGAACAAATTGAAGCACTTTTCTTTAGTTGGTTAAAATCTTATATAACTTGAGAGAAGGACCATTTGTTAAATTATTATTACAGTATTGCATTTTGAGGAATTGCTTTTAATAACATTATCCCACATTATTCTAGTTTGGATATAGTTATAATAGGTTTTTACACAGGAATAATATAGTCATTTAATACAATAAAAAGAGTAGAGAAGAAAATATAAAGAGAATATTTACATACATTTTACATATCGTTGTGCTACATTTAAGCACAAATAAATTCTGCAATGGAAAATTAATAAAGGTAAGAGTAAGAAATTCAAAACAGATGATATTCATGATAATTGAGAATAATTAGGACAGAATTCCTCCAAGTAGAGCCACCCAAACTTCTGTTGGCTCATGTGATAAAGCAGCTGTTTCAGATCTAAACTTACAAAGAAGTGAGATACAGTTTTATTGCCCTGACTTGATCTTGTTTTTATTAACATGATCTTCTCTGACTAAAACATTTTCAATTCTGCCACTATGAGTTTAGGGAGTTATACAGTTTTTGATAACAGATATTGATTTTTTAAAAAAATCACAAAATACACATTTTTATGTATGAGGAAAAAGGATAATGTATAAACTCCCATATAGGAGTGGGACTATGTGAGACCATTTGTTTAGGGAATGCTGATTCTGACTGCAGTGCAAGATCTGAAATAGTTATATCATTTCTTAGATGAGAAACCCACTGTTTCTGGAAAGTCCCTATGGAAAACAAAAAGTACACCTTAGAGTAATGAAAGAAGAAATGTAGGAAGACATTTTACCAAAATGGCACACCAGCCAGGTATATTCCATGTGTCCACAGGATATATGGAGATTGTACAAATTGTTGCAATCTTGCTCGAGGAGCTTCATTCAATCTGCATTTTGAGACAAAGACTATTTATAAATGTCACAATCATCCTTCCCTTGCTGTTGAGGGAAAAATCTACGTATCTAATCCCCCTTGGATAGGAGAGCTAAGATATCATTATTGTATTTTGTGACCATGCAAATATTTTCATTGTATAAATGGTAGGATCTCACACTTGGAGCACTGATTCACTTTAGGAAGGGCTGCTAGCCTGGTGGACCAGAAAAAATTTGCCTACTTTGCCTATTTTTCTCATTTGCTCATTTACATCAATGTAGGAGAATTCAGAATTATCCTTTAAGAGGGCTCCGCTTACCCTGCCACCTCATCCCCTTCCTCTTAAACATATTTGAGCACATACATGACAGAGCTCTACAGCATGTGTGTGGAAGTTACTGAGGAAGTAGGAGGTTTCTTGCTCTGTATAAGGTGCAGGGATAGGACATATAGTTTAGGTATATAACTGTAAGAGTAACATAAGTCATGTTACATCATGCATTGCTAGACAATGAGGGAAAGAATATTTCACCCACAGCTTTAAATGAGCTTAACCTTACAATGAACAGAAAATTTCCTGGGGTTTACCCAAAATCTGTATCACAATCTACAAAAGAATAAAAAGGTATTTTTTGTAGATTTATATAAAATATATATTAAAATATGTTTATGATTTTATTATTATTTCTATGATGTCTAAAAGGATAATTTGGTATAATTATTTCAGGGAATTTTCCTGTTGTCATTTTGTTTTGAATACTTTCATAAGGGTGTTGTTTCTTGAGTTTTCTAATGTTTATTCTTTACGTGATTTGAATTACGTAATTTTAGAATTGGGGAAACGGTTATTCATTATTTGTGTTTCAGGAAAGCAGAGGACAGAAGTGCTGATAAAAAGGTTGAATAATGGCTAGACTCCAAAACTATTTTCCTAGGCCACAGTTTGGTGAACACTGTATTAAATCATAGACCCACAGAATATTAAAGGAGGAAGAAACTTGAAGATTGCCTAATCCAACCCCATCATTTTTACAGATCAAGAAACTAAGCTCAGGGGATTAAATGGCTCATCTACAGTCACAGGCAAGTTAGTAACCGAACCTGAACCAAAACTCAAATATTGTGTCTCACGATTCAGTTTGTTTTCCCAAATCATGCTATCTCTCCATTTTAATTTTCTAAATTTTATGAAAAGACACTATAATCACATGGTTCAAAATTTATAAAAAGGTCGAGAGTGAAAAGTTTATTGGAAGAAGGAGTTTTTGTCTATTTTGTAAAGCTCATTGATGCTTAGTGGGAGCTCCATATTTGCTAGATTGAGTTACATGAAAGTAACTATTTTAATGCTGGCGTGGTTGATATGTTACTCCTTAAATATTCTATAATTTCCACTTTCTGAATAATGGCATTATGCTACTTAGTACATAAATATTCATAATTGTTACATGTTCATTGAGAACCATACCTTGTACAATTGTAAAGTTCTCCTTTTGTACCACTTCATGTTTTTGCCACAATTTCTACCGTAGCTAATAAAATAATGCTCCTATGCCTTTTGGATTTTCATTCTTTTGGTGTATTCTTGCCCATTCTTTTATTTTCACATTATCTTATGTTTTCTGGGGTTTTTTTCTCCATGTTTTTTTGTACACTTTCACTATGTGTTCCTTGGATTTTGGTGTGTGTATGTATGTTATGTGTGCATGTATGCACATGTACATGTGTAAACAGGCCTTTAATATTTAAGAATATTTATTAATTGTTTTCTATTGCTCTAATCATAATGTTAACACTCTTATTTTTTGATTAATTTGGAAAGTGTCTATTAGTTCTCTATGGTAATAAAATCCATACATTTTTCTTTTTTTCTTCCTTCTTTTAATATTTGATTATTTTTATTACTCTTTACCTTTATACTGTTAAGTATGCATAAATTTGTATCACTTGATTTACCATATTTAAATGACATATTTAGCATTCAAGTATTTTAGATGAAACAATTAGTAAAACCTGTTGCACAGCCAGTTTTTTCTCCCTTCCCCAGTGAATTTTTGTATCGTCTCTAATATAAGAGGTTGGGAAATTGGTGAGAGAATACATTATCATACAAATTGGAGAAATTGGTGACCAATGTATATTGGTTTCCTATTGCTGCTACAGCAGATTATCACACACTTAATGACTTAAAATAACTCAAATTTACCATCTTACAGTTTTGGAAGTCAGAAGTCCAAGATCAGTCTCACTAGTCTAAGCTCAAAATTTTAGCAGGGCTGGTTCCTAATGGATTCTAGAGTAGAATCCATTTCCTTCCCTTTTCCAGCTTCCAGAGTCCGCCTGCATTCCTGGGCTCATGGCCCCTTCCTTCATCTTCAAAGCCACAGAGTATCATCTGCAAATTTCTCTTTGCTTGTGTCATTATACCATTCTTTCTGACTCTGATCCTTTTGGCTCCATTTTATAAGGACACTTGTAAATACACTGGGTACACCCAGATTATCCAGAATGATTTCCTATCTCAAAATCCTTTTTAATCACTTCTGTAAAGGCCATATTGCTTTACAAGGTCAAATATTCACAAGTCTTATGAATTAGGATTTAGACATCTTTGAGAAGGCATTATTCAACCTAACACACTATGTTATACAATGGTAAGATATTTGGTAATACCTCCACTTACTTAAAATTGAAAGTTATAAAATGTAGCCAATGATTTTGTGTTTCCATGCAGAATGGAAGTTTGGGCAAGATTGTTTCAGGTAGAATGTCAGAAGCATATTTTGGTTGCTTTTAGTAGCAAAACATTTGATAAGGTGCTGCAAGAAAGAGATGAGCTCAGAAAAGTAAGAGTTGTTTTAATGCTAATCTTAAAGGGCCTTATGTGTTTCCATTTGCCCTCTTGAGCCTTTTCCACAACCACATCATCATGCCTGGTTAGCTAGTCTGCTATCCCCAAATGGATTATGACCATATGGAGAAGACTTGGATTCACAGACTTGCTTTCTGAAGCAGAGCTGCCCCAGCCATGCTACAGATTCTTGAGAATTAGAGGTTACTATTTTAACTAACAATTTTTTGCATCATTCTGACAATTAGGTTATATACATATATATGTAATATTATAAGTATATGTTTTATTTTATTTTTATCTGTAAATGATATTCTTTGGGTCCCAGATATTTCAAATAAGACAATCAGGAAATTATTCTTCTTTCAACCTCATCCTACCTTCTCTTTCCCATTTTTTCTTTTATCATTATTTTATTGTCAGGGAATATACCTTTGCCTACTCTGACTTAGCCCTAATCATCCCATTTATTTTGCAGTTAAATATATTTAACGTTTTCTGCCTGTTCTTTTGTGATGTTTTCACCAATCATTTCTTAATTAGCTGAAGTTTTTGTCTTAAGAAGTTCTCTTGGGAATAAAATTCCAGGTTTCTTGCATGTTTAAAATAATTATCTGTAACTTTATACTTGACTGTGGCTTGTCTGCATATAAAATCCCTGGTTCCTGCTTTCTATCCTTAAGTATCTTTTGAATATTGCTCTACTGACTTCTGAGGATGAAAATTTCTGGAGAGAAATTTGAGGCCAGCTTGATTATTTTTCCCTTTACAAGTGTCTTAATATTTTTCCTGTGTCTTTATCTTAATGTCCAATATTTTCGATAGAATATGTCTTGGCCTGCTCTGGGTCAATTTTCTATGGCACAAAGGTGTTCCTTTTTGTTATGAAAAGTCAAGTCTTCTTTCATGAATTTTTTGTAGCAAAATAAACATAACATTCTAATCATTTTGAAGCATACAGTTCAGTGGCATTTAGTACATTTACATTGTTGTGCAATCATCAATAATGTCTGTCTCCAGAACTTTTTCATCTTCCCAAACTGAAACTCCACACTCATTAAACAGTAACTCCCCATTCCCTCTTCTCTCAACCCCTAGAAACTACCATCCACCATTCTACTTTCTGTCTTCTTGAATTTGATTCCTTTATTCTACATGAATGGAATCATACTGTGTTTGTCCTTTTGTAATCTTTCATGAATTTTTAAAAATTATGCCTTTCTTTGTTTTTTCTTTTGTTTTGCTTTGCTTTTTCCAACAGGGTCGCCAATGATGCATACTTTGGAGGTACCACCACCTAATTTACATAGCTAACATTTTAAGGTACTTTTAAGTCCCTCTCTTTCCTTTTTACTTTTCTATTATCTATCTCACTTGCTACATTTTTCATAACAACTCTTCTTTGTAGTCTTCATGATTTTTTGTATTCCTGCAATGATTTTTTTTCTACTTTTTCACATTTAAGCTCACCTATTTCCTTGACATCTTTACCCGAGTTCTTTGTCTGTCTTTCTAGTCCAATGTCATGGAGGCTCTTGTTTCATGAGGTAGTTTCTCTCAATATATGCTGAAATATTTGTTCATAATTTTCATAGGCACCATGATAATGTCTTTACTCTGGTGGCATTATGCTTCATTTTGTATGTTGTCTTTGTATAGAAGGAATTGAAATTTTCCTGGAAAAATATTTGTAAGAAGTTTTTGCAGGATTTTGTTTTCCAGAATATCTTCTAGATTTCAAAATTAAAATTTTATTTTCTCTGCTAGCAACTATCTCTCCAGACTGCTTCTTGTTAAAATATCTCTTCTAAGAGATATTTATTGCCTAACCCTCCCATCTATACTTTTTCATCCAAACCATTTTGGATAGGGATGTGGAACAGAATTCTCATCAGCACTGCTCATACCAATTCCCACTCCCATTAATGCAAAGAAGACATATAACTTCACAATTCACAGTGAGTCACTCACCTCCAGGAAATACACTTTTTGTTGATGCTTTCTGAAATATGCTACCACTGAGTAATTTTATAACTCTTATATTATTCCCTGTAATTTCTTCAATGTAGCTCCTGCTCTATACATAACATTTCAATTCTGCTTTCTAGTTTCCCTGAATATGCAGCTAGAGAGGTCTTTATTATCATTATGCCTTTCGCATTATTTCTAGGAGAGAGAAAGCAAAGGCGCTGACATATGCAGGGAAATTCCCGTTATAGTTTCTTATCTGAACTCCAAAAAGTAATATAAGTTTCAAATTGGGAAATAAATAACCCTTATGTTGTACTATACACTATTTGAGGTTAGGTTCTATGACATTATTGTTGTGTGCTTCATGCATCACTTCTTATATTTATCTTTGTACTTATCTTTTTATTCATCCCCCTGTATCCCACAGAGAGCTTACACAATATCTGCTACATAATAAAGGCTTAACCAATGTCTGTTGGAATCTAATGGATGAATGAATAGTGGATATTATATATATAAATGGTAGTATAATTTCTTCTGTTCATCTTGGACAAAACATGAGAAATTCTCTACCTACTCATGAATCTTTTGCCTAGTCAATTAACTCTACCTAATTAGTTAACACTTTGTCTGCCAAATTATTTTTAATTGATTTTTATTTAAATTGTAGCACAATAATCTTTAATATGACTATTGATAGGCTACACATTTTGGCAATAATGCTGACATATAAGGATAACTCCTACATACTATCTCATTATATATATTTAATTTTATATGCAGAATAAATAAAACAATGGTATAGCAAATGTTTTATATCTGGATTAGAGAATTAGCACAATTATCTATTTGCAATATTCGAATTTATGTGTTCCCTTTCACCTAGCTCAATAGCTTACAAGGATTCCCACCATGGAAATGAGCTGATCAATAAAGAATTGAAACTCTTTGATATTTTCTCAGTAAAAAACACAATATGCCCTTTTTATAGACTTTTCCCCAGCAGTAAAATGGTTGTTTATTTTTAACTTTTTAGCTTTGTTGCTCTATCTTTATGTAACATTCAAATTGACATGATATTACAGAGGCAATTTGTGTAATTACAAAGAGTTTTCTAATCTCTGGATTTATACTGATATGTAATCTTCTCAAGATGAAATAAAAGCCCTTGGTTAGTATGCTGGTTAAGAAGATGTCAATTTTCAATTATAATCCAGTACAGAGTAGCCCTACTGAGCATGAATGCTGTATTTAGTGCTAATTATCTTAATTTAATTGCTTTATTTATTAATCTTAATACTTAACAAATGGGATCATATCTGAAATGAATTTTTGAAGAAGCTTTATGGAGGTTTATCATTAGTCCCCCTTGAGTTTTATTATAACAAATATGAAATATAAAAACAATTTACATTCTTTGCATTTGTATATTTAAAAAAATTTCAATTCCCATTTCTTAAGAATAAAAAGTTCTATTGGTGAAAACTAAGAATATCAATTCTTAAATATAATTATTAATATTTATTATTCCTAGAACATTTAAAATGTCAAATATAAAGATACTATTTGATTTATCTTTATGTAAGAAAAATATAGTATTTCCTCATATCCCATTTGCCATATTGAAACTGTATATATACGAATATATATACATACACCTATATCTATATCTATATATCTGTATTCATCTATATATTTAGCTGAGCTTTAAAAATAATATGTTTCAAATTGATGTATAAGTAACCCACATGTTTTAGCAAAAACGATTAAGGGCCATATTCCATGACTTATTTATATTTATATTCCACAAGATGCATACCACAATATGTGTGTATGTGTATATATATATATATATTTAATATTGATTGTAACTTTTAAAAAGTTTAGAACCAAAAGAGAATTTAAATATTCTCATAAATATGCATTAATATCGTTAGGATCACTGGTGATTACTGTAATCTAAATGGACTCTAAAATGGTCACACAAAATCCCTGCCTCAGGTAGCTCCAGTCTTGCATAATCCCCCCAACCACAAGTGGACTGGATTTACTGATTTACCTTTAATGAATAGAATACTGCAGAGGTGATGGGACGGCACTTCCCTCAGGTTTTAAAAAGACTGTACCTTCTGCAATGTTTCTTCCTCTCTCTCATGCTGGAGGAAGCAAGCTGCCATGTTGCCAGCAGCCCTGTGAAGAGGCCCTTGCAGCATGATGAAGAAAAGAGTCCCTTGGGTTGAAAGGAATTAAAGCTTTCTGATAATCTCCCAAACAGGTTGGAAGCAGACCTTCGCGCCCCAATTGAGTTATGAGATGCAGCCCTGTAGCTTAACTGTGACCTCCTGAGAGACTTTAAACCATAGGAACCCACTTAAATTGACTCAGATTCCTGACCCATAGAAACTATAAAATAATTAGTGTTTGTTGTTCAAAGCCACTAAGTTTTGGTAGTAATTTGTTATGCAGCAATGGATAGCTAATACAATTACCAATAACCTAATCTCCCTAAATCAGGTAATTCCTCTGAAGTAAGATTACTACCTAGCTTTTCAGAGGCTAGATTATCGGGAACAAGTGTTTCTTCACCAATATAGGATTAAATGGCATCATCTATTCTAAACACTCACAATTTTAAAATGTATTTTGTTTGATAAAATTTGAAAGTCAATAAAATGGAGGGACCTTACTTTTTAGCACTCGAGATTATTGCAAGCTGTTTTAGAATATGTATATATTTTTTCACTTGATATGCAGCTGGTTTTAAAACTGTATCAATGGAATAGTTCAAGTATATCTTCAGCTCCATCTTTTTCTTGAGCTCCATAGCCATATATACAGCTACCTACTCAACATCTCTACTTGAATGCTTTAAAGTCATCTCAACTTAACTTGTTTATGACTAACACCGTGGTCTTTCCCTCTTCCTAAACTATCCCCTTCTACATTTTCTCTCTTACTGAATGGGCTCCTCATGCCTTCATTTCTACACTCCAGAAAATGATGAGTTATCTATGACAGATCTTTATACTAAATAGGGGACGAGTTAATTTACTATATAACAAATAGTCTCTAATTTACTGTAGATTAAATAACACAGAGAAGCACATTTCTCTTCCACACGGCTTCTAAATAAGTGGTCCCAGGCTGTTGAGGCAGCCAGCCCTGCTCTCTTCAGTACACAACATTCATTTCTTGGTTCAGGACAGTTCTAATGTTCATCAGCTCTCAGTGGGAAAAGGAAAGGGGAGGGGAATAAAACATGATCCAAGTAGTGGCATATGTCACTACTACTCAGTCAGAACAAAACATCAAACTGCAAGGGAGCTATAATCAGAGAAATGTAATTTCTACCCATGAGCCTGAATGGGCTCGCATGGTCTGGGGCTAAGATTACGGACTCTTCCTGGGTTCAAATACCTATTCTACTAAATCAACCGTATGATCTTGGAAAAGTTATTTTTGCCTCTTTGTGTACCAGATTCATCATCTGGAAATTGTCCATAATCTTATCTACTTTATAGAAAAATATTTACTAAGTATTTAGAACTGTGCTTGGTATACTTACATATTTTTAGGTTAAAATGAGTGTTATTAAGGCAGGAGATAATAGATATTGATGGAAAAGAAACACTTGATTTTCAGTCCCTTTCAATTCAATTTTTGTATTTAATCTATCAAGAAGTTTTGTAGATTTTACTCAATCTGTCTCCACGTCTATGGTAACCACCCTGAATCCAATCCACTCCTGCTTCCCTCCACCCTAAAATGTTCTCTCTACACTGTAAGATTATTTTCAAACTGAAAGGATGGACACTTTATTTTATACACATCATTCTCTGTGATTTCTCATAGCTTCTTATAGTTTTTAGAAGGAAGGAAGGGAAGAAAGAAGGAAGAGAGGAAGGAAGGCAAGGAAGGAGGGAGGGAGAAAGGAAGACTCTTTCTTATGAACTAAAGGTTCTGCCTACCTGGCTCTTGCCTATGCTTTGAGCTTCCCATTCTCTACGCTTACGCTCTTAGCACTCCAGCCCCAAATGCCTTGTCTTAGTTTATTTTGTAGGCATACCATGCTTCCTTTGGTCACAATTTCCTTGCACACATTCTTCCCCCTGTGTGAAATATACCCACTTCCCCTTCAATTGACTCCTATTCTTTTTTCGTATTTAAATTAATTATTACCTCTGTCAAGTCTTTGGAACCACCTAGGTAAAGTCAGGTCTGCTTTATTTATACTCCAAATAATGTGATCTCTTCTACAAAGCAGCTATTATAGTTTGTGACAATGCAAGTTTATTGTTGAGATGCTGTTTTTTAAAACATTTGCCTCTCTCACTATATTGCAAATTTCTTAAAGGAAACGAGTAGGTCTGTTTTATTGCTTTATTCAAAACTCTAGCTTCTAGCACAGGTCTGGCACGTAGTAGGCTTTCAAGAAATACTTGCGATGTAAGAAATAAATATGTATGAAGAAAATTATGTTATATTAATGACAAAAACTAATACGAATAAGCTGATAAGAACAGACTCAGGTGTGTCTGTTAGCAGGCAAGAGCCAGAACTACACCCTGAGACAATCTATGCATAATAGATTAAAAATGACTCGACAAGAGTTTTATATTCAGAAATGTGCTATGACTTTTAAAACATTTCTCCAATAAGCAATCAGTGGTAATTATAAAATATGTACATTAGTAAAACAACAGAAATTTTTTTCTTTATTGGAAAATGTATAATATAAACACAGTCAAGGGTAGAAAGCAAAACAAGCCCCTCACATGCACATCATCAGCATCAGTCATCACCAATATTATGTCACAATCACTTTGTCTATCTACCCACTTTTGTTAGCGGGGTATTTTAAAGCAAATCCCTAAAAGAATGTCAATTGATTCATAAATATTTTAGTATGTTTCTTTGGAATAACAATAAAAACATTTTCTTATACAACCATGATGACCATTATCACATCTAAAAAATATTCAATGCCCAGTCTATATTTAGATTTCTTCTCCTGTCTAAATTTCTTTTTACACACATTTTTCTTTGAAAACTGTGCTTGGTATACTTACATGTTTTTAGGTTAAAATGAGTATTATTAAGGCAAGAGATAATAGATATTGATGAAAAAGAAACACTTGATTTTCAGTCCCTTTCAATTCAATTCAGGATATAAACAAAGTCTACTCATTGAATTGGTCATTATAGAAATAGGAATGTTTAAAAAATAAAAAGTATAATATATGAGATTTATGTTCAATATTGGGTCTCATAACTTATGTCTCCATATCAGATTGCTACAAATATATCTGAATATTTAGTTTAGTCATGACAAACATGACAAAATAAAGATGATTGCAACTTTTTGAAATAACTCCCATTGAGAAGTGGAAACTTATGTCCTTTCCCCTAGAATCTGCTTTGACAAATTAAAGATGGTGGAAATGATGGTCTGCCAGTTTGGAGGCTCAGGCCTTAAGAAACGGGAAGCTTTCAGCTTTTGTTTCTTGGAACATTCTCCTTAGAAACCCTGAACTACCATGTAAGAAATCTGACTACCCTGAGAATACCATTATGGAGAGGCCACAAATAGGTGCTCTAGTTAAGAGTCCTAGCTGAACTCAGTGTTCCACTCATCCCAACCAAAACACCAGGCATGTGAGTGAAGCTGTTTTGGACCCTCCAGATAAACCCAGATAAACCCATCTGCCAGATGAGTAGCACTGGGTGACCTTAGTCAACATCATGTGTATCGGAAGAATTGCCATGCTGAATGTCACTACATTCTTGACTCTCAATGCTGTTACTGTTTTAAACTGCAAAGTTTTAGAGTAATTTGTTAAGTAACACTAATTACCAACAACCTAATAGGAAGTATGCTTTTCTTAGAACTGCCCTGAAACTAATCTTTCTTGAGTAATAGTAGGTCATAATTCACCTAAAATTTAGGTAAACATGTTTAGTGGAACTCATTAATATAACCCAAGAATATAATTATTTAGCTCTGCCATTTTTTTTTCCTCATCTGGAAAATCTCCCAAACTCTTACTGTGGAGTGCGTGGAAATCTAGTTTATTTAACCTCATCTTTTGCCAATAATTTTACTGATCTTCCTTTTTGTTTTCAAGCTCAATAGAGGTGTGTTTTAAATATGTATTGGATGAACAACAGATAAAGTGCCCATCCAGATAAGTTTCAGAGAAAGATGAAGGAAAAGAAACAAAAGCTAGTAAGACATTAAATGTCTAACAGCTTCTAGTCTAGAAGCTTTATGCTTTATGCTAATTTAGACCCTTATATGGGCTTCTATTTCCTTTAATTTCCAAAGTTTAATTTCACATTGTGAATAAAGTTTTTAAATCTGTGAAAAAAAATCAATTATTCTAAAACTTGAATGTTTTAAATATTTTTTCCATGTAAAGATAAGATCTACTTGGAGGATACCAAAGGGTTAAAGTTTGAAAAACTAGTCAAGTTGGAGATTTTTCAGGGTGCTCCATACAGAAAGTGAGATTTCAAAGAAATTCTTCACAATATCTAAGTCTGTCATTGTATTCCACTGAGAAGACACTCTGGTGCCCTTAAGCATCCTCTGAAGCTCATCCAAAGAGAATTTTCACTTCAGTATCTCTGTAAATACAAGCATGTGTCACAATTCCATTTTTAATTGTCCCTGGTGAGTTTAATTTTTTTCTCAGAAGCACTAAAGTCTTTCCTTGAATAGTCATGGCCAATTTCTTCCTTGTCCTGAGAGAACATCACATGTAACATTTCTGAGGACAAACTAATTTCTTTGAGTCACAAATATGGTATTTTCTAAGTTCTTGTCTTACAGTGCTCCTTTATAAGGTACTCTTTTTTTCTCTCTTTTTCAAGTACTATTCCTTGAATTTCCTACAGCTTTTAGCCCCTTCATTTATGTGCATATAAAACAACTTCATTTATAAATCTGGTGACCAAGCATAGGGACTACAGCCAAAGCACATTGTATCTGGTTCTCTTTCGAACAGACAAGAACATATTTCTCTTTGGAGTGATCAAAGGGACAGGGCAGTTGGCAAATTTCAAAGCATGATTATGGGTTAAACATTATCCTGTTCCCTCGAAGGCCAATTGTTGAAAGAATTCCTTGGCTAAGAAAGAGTCTCAGTTACTTTTTTCAGATGAGGCTTGTGTTTTAATTTTATTTATCTGGACGGTTATAAAAATGCAATTCTTTCTTGTGGTTCACAAATAATAAATTTCAAATCTTTATGTCAATGGCAGAATGAAAACATCAAAATATATAGTACATTTTTCAGAAACCAAATAGCTGGCATCTTGCTGATGTATCCACAGTTAGAAACCACAACTGAAGGCTCTGTGGTGATTCCCAACCAATAGCAAGTGCTAACAGGTTTTCTCTCTAACTGTCCCTCTTGAAATACAGATATAGGGCACTCCATAATTGTAGATCTCTGCTTGCCTTCTAACAGAAGCATCTGGAAAGCACCAAGATAGCACCTGCAGACAAAATAATCAGTGATCTAATTTATATGATTTAAAAAAGAAACAAAACATCCTAGCAAGCTTCCAAATGAGTCAGCTACATCCATCTTCAACAGGCAGGCAGCTGACTTCCTTCTCATTTAAGGTTAATATTTTACTGCCTTTTTCAAGTCAGAGGCATATTCATAAACTAGGACAAAAAAAAGAGTGCCTTTAATTTTAATTTAGATGTTTTTGATTAAAAAAAGAGCAGAGAGTAAGAGTAGGAAGGCCAAGAATTTCTGTTCTATTGTACTTCATTTATAGTGGTTAGATAGCATTTAACTCGCTCTGTGTATGCTAAGGAAAATTAGTATTAGATGCTTAAGTAGGCATTTTGGTCAAGTAGCAAAATACACCTAGGCTTTGAAGATGGGGCAGCAGCAACAACAAAACCAAACTAGAAGAACCTACGCCTTCAACGTATTTTAGAACAGAGACATCTTTATAGATGACAGTACATAGGAGAGGTTTTTATATGATGACTAATTCACTCAGAGGCAGAAAAGAGAAGAAATTAGAGACATCAATTGTATTTAACCTAGACTTACATCTTTGGATGCAGAATAGCCTGGAATCAAATCCTCTCCCCATAGCAGTTGGTGTTCCCTGGGCCTGTTACTTAGAACTTCTAAGCTGACTTTCTTTATCTCCCTATTGGGGATCAAGGAACACATTTTTCAGGATAACTGTGAATATTATACTACTGGAGTAAAACAAATTCTGAGCAACATGTTTTACATGACTAATTTTGAATTTAAGTTATATAAACTTATTAAAATGAAGTTATTTTACTGACCTGGAATGGACTATACCTTAGTAAAAATTTAATAACTAAAATCGAAATGGGAGTTTCCTTAAAACAGAATCTTTACTAAGCTGAAATTGTCAAATTACTAAAAAAATGCAGTTGGCTTATACTAACATATAAAACCAAAACTTTAAAAAGGTTTCAGGATGATTGAGTTTCATCTGATTGTTTAGTGGGATGATACAGCTACCACAGGGCACTAAATTGAAGGCACAGGTAATAAGCAGTATCTAAATCATGCCAATGACAGATGTTTGCAATCAAACTAAATTAAATGCAACTTTCTGAATTTCCTGGATTTGCTTTATTTAGTAAAAAACCAATCTGAGACTTTGTTAAATGTGTGAAAATTGTTTGGAGTGATATGAAAGGATAACAAAGTACAATGTAATAATGACATTGTAATTTGGATAAGTTATAGCTCAATTGTGCTTGGATCTTTTGTATATTGGTACTTAAAATTGAAAGTAATATTATAAATATTTTATAGAACATATAAAACATTCTTCCATATGATCTCAAGGTGAGTGCTTTTCAATTATCTGACATGTTCTTCCTGATTATTCCTAGTACTAAATTTATTACACTTTAGCTTCATAAGATTATTCGAAACAGAGGTATTAAATATCTGTGTACATATATTGTAGCTCCTATGAAGGATTAAAATTTAATACTGGAACTATTGAGGATAAAATGATAATAACAGGAAAAGCAAAATATGAAAGAAACAGGGAACTTGATTTATAGAAATAAGTTTATATTCAGTGTACTACTTTGCAATGGGAAGCGGCTGGAAGTGTTTGTTCAGGGAGCTAGTCACTATTAAAATAACGTTAGCTAGCGGATATATCTAGACCTTTATTATTATTTATTTGTTTATTTTAATGTCTGGACCTTTAAACCTAGGAAACACTTTATGCTGCTTTAGCCACTAGCCAAAAAGGAATAATATGTGAGCATCAGTCAGTAATAGCATGTTGTACCCATGCATTCTTATCTAATTATAATTCTTAGTAGTATTAGCATACTACTTTTCCCCAAAGCCAGAGTAGGATAAGAAACAGGGAAAGGGGAGGAGGATGACTAATGAACCATAAAAATTCCTTTATGATTTAGTTAAATAAAATCTAATCTTACAACAACAACAAAAATTTCTAGATCTTTGGGGAAAATTGTCATTGAAACACATGGCTTAGAGTGACAATATGTAGCATGGGGAGAGAGAAAATCACTGAGATCAAAAAGAATATGTGAATGAATTTTAAAATCTCATTAGGAAAAAGAAAGCAAATGACTAGAGAAAGAGTAGTTCATGACTTTAAAAACTGTCACCAAATAAACTACATTACTTCTAGAATTACTCGCCTATCAATTTAGCACCAAATGTTTGTCCCTTGCAAAACATTCCCCTGAAAGGGATGGAGATTTATTTTAAAGACCAGAAAAAGAAATGTGTCTAAAGTAGATTTCCAAACCTAGTAAGAGATCTAAAGGTGCCAAATTAAAACAACAAAAGTTTGATTTTGGCCAAAAGGAAATAAATAATTTTTTTAAAGTTTTGATTTAATAGTTAAAATCAAATAGTGACTCGGTTAACATGAAGCATATAAAATGTATTTGTAATATAAAGAAAAAAATTACTGTAATGAGATGAATATATATTTTATTGATTTCAAAATAAATGGGAATGTTAAGCTATAAAGGTGCTCTTTCATAATGTATTTATATCTGTCTATAAAATGTAGATATAAATTTATCTACTTCTGTGTAGTTGAGTAAAGATGAATATGGAGAAAAGTAAATAAGCAAACCAATTCCAGAAAATGTATAAAATCAAGCCAGGAAAGAATGATCACCTCTAGTGGTCATATACAATAATCAGGTGGGAAAAGCATTCAACCATGTATAGCAAGATGATGAATTAGCTGGATTAGGAAGAATGTAACTGCATAGACTCTAACTAATCCACTATCCTCAAAGATGAAACTCCTGAATAAACATTGTTATTGTAGCTAGTTGCTAAAAGGAACCAATTAATGAGGGTAATAATGAACTGAAGTGAACATCGTTTGTGCAGCGGTTGATCGATGAGACAGTGATAAAGGGAGGGAGTGGGGAAAGCAACCACTGTGGGGTGGAGATGGACAGAGAAAGGAAGGGACTCCTGGATATCTGGACCATATGTCACTGGAATTGATTCTGAGTTCAGTGAGCCTCAGAAGGACTGGAGACTCCTTGGTGAGTCATGGAAAGAAGTAAAAATAGCTGTTGCTTCAACTTTCCAACTAACATAGGGAAGGTAGCTGACTACATGAGGTATGACTGGGAAGCTGTCCTTTTGGTTGAACTGATTTGGTTAGAGTAGCTTTGGATTTTGTAAGGGTGTAGTGCTTGGAAAAGGTACCATGTGGAGGAGGGTCAATATGAGGCGTCATTTATGAAACATTGACCTCTATTCCTAGTACATATTAGGTTCTTAATGTCTAATTCCCTTCCCTTTATATATATGTACATATATACATATATTTCTAAGCAACCATTTAATCTTATAATCCCTAAATTTTCTCATCTAAAAACTTATTATTACAGTGCTTATTTATGATGTGTTTTCCAGGAATCAAATATTTGGCAATTTTTGAGGCACCTATTTTATAATTAGAAATCATAAGTGAAAATGCTTTGTGTTTCTCCCAGGAAAGAGTCACTTTAAAGTGCAGGCAAAAAAGGAAAAATAATGACAGCAAAAACAGCAAAATAGCATTTAAGCTTGGCTCCATTACATTACTTAAAGTTCCTCTAAGAATAATAGACACCAAAATAGTACAAACTACATAGACATTAAGGGATCATACAATATTCATTACCTTGGCTAAAATAATGCATAATGGAAGCATTCAGCACTTTTTACACCAGTACACTTTCAGTTTGGCTGATAGCTTTTGAGCCATTGTTTATGTAAGTGTACCAACTTGGAAGGAGATAATGCATACTATTAAACCATTATCTGTGTATCTGGATAAGCCACCCACTTTTGAAAGGTCTAGCAGCATTGGGCTTAGATATTTCAATTAAATTAACCATTTTGAGTTCTAATCTATATATAATTATTTGAAATATCAAAAACCAAAACAAAGTTCATTCTATTTTAAATTGTCCTTTCATTAAAAAAAAGAAAAAGAAGCTGATTGGGGAAATGTCAATGTTATCAACATCCTTTGGATTACTAGTTAACTAACAAGCAGGGTATAGTTCTATTCAGGTGTAATGTAATCTGATAGTAAACACAAGGAAAAAAAGCTTCCAAATAATTTGATCCTTACTTCTCACTCTGATATATAACAAAAGAAAGAAAGCAATAACAGAAGAAACAAGCACAATGAAATGTGTTAAAACATAGTGCAATCTTACACAAATCATGTCATTACAGACAGTAAATAATGATGACTATTTCCTTCTTAAAATTATAAAACTATAGAATCAACTGTCATAGTGCCTATATTTGTCACTTACAGAGTAAATCTATTCAATGACTACAGAAATCCTGAAGCTTTAAACTGTATTTTGAATAGGTTCTAAAATATCAAATACATCGGGGTCTAGGTCATACTTTCAATGGGGGATACATAGACAGGGTTATGATCTGGCTTTCATTTTTTTAAACCTTAGGTAGCCCACACTTTCTCTGGGCACTGTGTAATAAAAAGGAAGCAGGGAAGGGAATTAAGATAAAGAGAATGGGCTTCTTGGCCAAACTGGCAGGATAAGTGAGACTATAAATGGAGAAGTTGGTGATACTAACAACCAACTGCACTTAGGAAAAAGAAGCAGGAACAGAGTGTAAACCAGTTGTTATCAGGCATTTCAGGACCCAATCTATGACTCTGGGCCTTCTCTCTATGTTTGTTTGATCCAGTGTATCTTATCAGAGTTAGAGTAGCTCCTTTTTAAAATATAGTTAAATCTGTCCAGGGCTAGGACAATAAAGGTGTTCAAAAATATATAGAATGCACTCTCCAGTGATAACTTAAGCTGGGGGAGAGTTTAATGCTAACTGTATGGAAAAAGTAGGTAAAATCTAATAGGTATAGCATATGGAGAGAAAGAAATTTAAGTAGAAATTGACAACATGACTTATTAGGTTTAGTTAGCATTCTAGTGTCAAGATAAGTTTGACCATAGTAAATGAGAGAAGTACTGTTAATATTTTGCCTTCCATTCACAATTTATGTGCAAATAAAGTCATATAAATAGTTTTTCAAGGAAAAGATAGTAAAAGTGTAGATGTATGTTTGAATGAAGTGCCAAAATCTCTGACAAGATTATACCATTTAATCCTAAATTCTTCCTTCTTTTATTACAAAATTAATATCAGGTCCTGGACTTCCACAAGGACTAAGTTTCTATTTGTTCAAAAATCATCAAATACATGACTGCTAATATGGCATATGATTGTTCACATAAAATGGAATAAAACAATATTGAATTAAGTGATCCTTCAGAGGATTAATGAGAAATACTGTTTGGCTGATAATGCCAAAGAATAGAAGTTCAAAAACTCCTGGCTGAATTAAATTGAATCATGGTAATGTGTTTGTTAGGTAATCTCATTTATTCTCCAAAGTGACTCCTTTTTGCATACTGACCTTTATATTTATTACTTAGCAAAACTGTACATCACAAAATGGGCCTCCAGAGTTTATTCTGAAGAGTCCAAACCTCAATCATTAAAGCAATAAATGTTGTGGTCCACTATAAAGTATTACATTCCAGAGACTTTTTATAAAATACATTTTACATCTCACAAATCAGTTTATAATAAGAATATTCTCTGAAAGATCATATACTATATAGAAAAACATGTATTAAAAATTACTTCCTGAAAGGGAAGTGATGTGAGCATTAACATTAGTTCATTGTTTATTTAGACAATTTAATAAAGTTATCTAGGTGACATTGTATTTTGTTTCTGTATTTGCAACTTTGTGTAGGAACACAGTCACATACATGTATACATATAAATATATGTTAATATAGTGTGTTCAATATATGGTTGTCTACTGAAGTGATTTTTTATTGGATGCATCCTGAATGATTTCTCTTTGGCATAGATGATGCTTCTTTCCATAACTACCTTTAAAAAGAGGAAAGAATCTTAAGGTCATCTAGTTTATTGGCATTTAGCAGGCTTATATAATACCATTTATCCCAGGTAGTTAGCCATAATGTCATAAACTATTAAATTTAAAAATAATACTCGACCCCCTTTCTTCTGTCTAAAGATTGAATCGTAACTGCAACATTCCAAACAGTTTTTTATCTACTCCTTGAACATATCCAGTTTGTTTTTGAGGAAAATGTTCAATCCTGTGAGTCAGAAGTCTAAGAGTTTGAGGTCTAATCTTCAAGTTGTCAGTCTCTGACTTTTCTTCTTCTTGTAAAAGAGTGTGTCAGAGAGATAACTACTAAGATCTGATCTGTCTGATTTTATGAATATTTCACTCTCTGGAAGCCACGGAGTTCATTCAAATCTTGCACTATTCTTGCTGTTAGAAAGTTCTTCCTTGGGTATAGCTGAAACTTACCCCTCTGTAATTTCAGCATCCACTCTCTGAGTTATGTTTCTAAGTCTTTAGAGTCTCAATTGGAATCTGAATGCTTACACTGCTCAGGAGCAAGTTCTAAATTCTAATACTCTTTAAGAGCCATGGCATTCTTGTTTATGTGTAACTTAATATTCTTTTGATGAAACTGAAGTCAATCTTTGGCTCTCTTCTTAAAGAAGCTAAAACAAAAGGGGCCATCAAATACACTCTCTGCTGGATTGCCCAAACTATTATGTATAATGGAGTAAGCTCCCATCAGTAGGCATGGAGATCACCTGGAATGTCCAGATGGTTCCCCAGAATGGGGGTTTTCAAAAGACCATTGCTAGACATATGTGTCTGGTTAGAATGTTTAACCTTCATGGTCTTTAATCATGTAGCATTATGTGAAATGCCACCGGCTGAATGGCTTGATGAAGTGTTTTGAGGCATAGAGTTTCCAATCTCCTGACCACCACCAGAGGCCCTGCAGCCACTGGGAATGTGGTCCCTATAGTCTGAATGCCTCTCTATTGGTCTATGAGAAAAGAGGGCAGATGGGAATCGGCCCTCACATTGTGTTGCATGGGCGTAAGAAGTGCTGTGATCAAACAAATGGGGGGAGGGGGAGAGAGAGAGAGATCAACTGATGGGATGGACAAGGAGTACCACTAGGACAGAAGAAATATCTGAAGTGCAGTCATTCTGTTCCAATTCTTCCCTTATTGTTGATAATCTCAAAGATTTTCTTTTTATTCATAATTCTCTGAAGGCAAAATTTAAATCAATATAATATGTCATGAAAGTTCATAGCTCAACACATGGTAAGTGCTGATTAAAACAATGAGGATGAAAATCCTGTAGTTGTTCATTTTAAAGGCATCTGAATGATATGGGAAGCAAGGTTGTGGTAGGAGACTTTTAAATCAGCCTGTTCTGAGATCGAATCCCAGCTCTATCACTGTCAGCTGGAGCAAATGTCCGGACTTCACTGAACATCTGTATTCTCATCGTAAAAGTGGAATAATTTCAGAGTTATGCTGAGAATTAGATAAGCCATGTAAAAGCCTTATCCCAGTGCCATAAATCTAGTAAATACTCAATAACCTATTAATTATTTGTTAAGATTACAATAATCATAACATGCTTATGAGAAATGTGGATAATGCCTTAGCAGCAGAACTTGACAAAGGACCCTCCTGTGCATGTAATTGACTTGTCCTGTATGTGGTGATGATTTGGGCCATTTCAGTGTTTATCTACCTGACATGAAGTTTTTCTAGCTCGGACTGATTTTTTAAAAATATACACCAGACCTCCGTGTAATAATTCTGAGGAGCATTGAGCCTTGATGGAAACATTTCTTGCTTGCTTTTTAGAGTCCAGAGTCTGTCCAAATAGAAGCATATGAGCCCTCTCTTGCATTTATTTGGGGTCAGCATCTTTGCTGTTGTTGCTGAAACTCTGGAAAGAGAGCAATACATGGAGCTGTGCTAGCCAATTTGGCAGCATGCTTTTTCAGCCCACTTGGCTGTGCACAATATTCTGTCTGAGTTTGGGAAGATCTGTCTGCTTTTTTCTTTTGTAGAGAGGCTATGTGAAATGAGGCAATGGATTTGCCTTATACAACAGCCTGGAAAAATAGGCCATGGCCTAACAAATAATGAGTTACATGGCCTCCTTCCAGGGAGTTCCTGGCTGGAGACTGCAGGACAGGTTGAGACGCCTTCTGATAGATTTCGCACTAATTGTCTTCTTCCTTAAAAGAAGTTCTGTTTAAAACAAAAGGCAGGGGGTGTATGGGATGAGGCATGGATTCTTACATAGTATGAGATCCTTTTAAGAAGAATCAATTTTATGCAGATTTTGAGGTCACAGGTCAAACCATGCATCCCAAAGCATAACAGTAAACCAGATAATCTCCTATACAGCAGTGAAGGGTGATAAGGTACAGGTTTGACCTCACACTACATGCTCCTCATTTGAAACTGGCCTCAACCTTTTCCTTGTCATAGAACCTCAAATGATTGCATGCTATCCTGCTTTGCTATGTTTATCTATGCAAAGCCCTTTGTCCTTATAGGGTCTGCCTGTTCCAGGTTACTTATGACAGTTTCCTCTTTGTTGTTTTCCTTTTCAATCAGCAAAGAAGCCTCAGGCAGGAACTGTAACTGGATGTTTCTCGCCCTGTACTCTGCCCACCTCTGTGCACACACGGCCATCTTAATTGCCTCTCCCGATGACTGAGTGATGTCTTCCTATAGGGCACTCTTTGTCATTTTGGTTTAGAATTCGAGGAATGGGAGAGGCTGAAATATCCTCAATCTTGAGAGGCAGCTTATCTGATGACTCAGCGTCTGCCCCAAAAATTTTGTTCTGAAAAAACTGTAGTCCCCTCACTTCCTGGCTCTCAGTAAGAGTTTCCACATACCCCAGGCATCGTTCACTTAACCCCTTCCCTGCTAGCACAGATCATGATGGCCATGGACAGAACCTCCATTCCTTCATCTCAGAATAATGTTCCCCAGAGCTGCTTTATGGAGCTATTCATAGATAAGAGCAGTAACAAGCCCAATGGCATCACTTCCTTTTCTGTATTCTGTGACATTCTCATCTCAGCCGACAGTGTCTGGCAGCCTCACAATGAGGCCCTGCGTGTGTCAGAGAGATGGATGATACGCACAGTGTCTGCATCTCCACGCTGACTCTATGAGCTCCTGCTGAACCTTACCTCAGGGATGTGAGCTTTTGTGCCATGAATTAGAAAAACAAACCTCCACCTTTCAAGAAAAGTCTTATTTTCTCCCAGTACAAAATACCTTAATGGAAATAATAACATGCATTAGATATTTGATGGATAGCACATTGTACTTTCATCCTCCATATTCCTGACTACACAACTCTTTGTTTTTGCCTTGTTACTCTGTTGTTATTTTTTCAAAGCTAAAACAAAGAGGTCCCTTGTACAGTGAGTGGGCTTTACATTCTTTTTTACCCATCTTTGCTTTCTTCAACTGAATGAAAATAGGAAAAATAAATTACAAATGATAGTAATGAGCCCCTATTTTCTTATCAGAGAAGTGGCTAGTTAATTTTGGGAAAGTCTGCTCTGATCTAAATTGACTGGTTTTTGTTTCAGCATGAAATCAGCTCTGAACTGTACACAAATGTGCCGCAGTGGGGTCTTTGGTAATGGATTCTTAGTAAGGATCTCAGTGCTACTAAGGCCACTCAGGCACATCTGAGAGAAGCAGTATTATGTGGGAGGTGAATCAAAAGACTACTAACAATGACCACTTTCACCATCTGTTTTCTAGAGTCGACTGCATGGGCATGCAACCTGTGCTGCTGCATGAGACCCCAGACTGACACCGGCAGTTTTATGCTCTGCTGTTGTCATCTTGAAATTCTTCATAATTTGAGAGCAAAAGGACCTGACTATTCATTTTACACTGTGCCCAGCAAATTATGTAGCCAGTCCTGGTGCCGAGCTTTGTCCTGTGCTTTGTCAATAATAACAGGATTCTAGAATGGGAACTTCCTTCTCAGTTTTGATTGAGATACAACAGGATAGATATCAGGGTACAAGTCAGGATGCCGAAGTGAGCATGAGACAGCCTGCCCAACCCCTGTGAAGGGTTACAATGGAAGTGGCAGTGAGAACCTGCTTTTTATGTCTTGGGTCCTTCAGCCAGATCAAGGGTCTAAGAAAAGGATTAGAGAAAGAAAAGATTTGTGAGGATTTCTTCTAACACTCTCTCTTCTTTTGTTTGGAAGATCAGGACTTATGGGGGACACGAACGACTGATACATGACTCATGCCTGAGAAAGCCACAGCCCACTGTGTAGATCCAACTCAGACTTGGAAAATATAGAAGCTTTGAGCAGGGGTAAAATAGGGAAATCAAAAGGCAGCGATCTAGTTTGGCAGAAGAAAGGATGCATGGGAGCTGGCTATGAGCCATATGGAAGACAGCCCTGGTATAGAATTACTTGGGTCATCCAAGGTCTATCTTGGGGTTGCTGGGGACATGAAGAGACCTCAGAGGAAGGATGTTCAGCTTGTGGGTATGAATTTGGGCAAGAATCTTGAGACCCTGGAATACAGATGGGCCTGTTGGAGTCAACAGAACTGGGAGACAGACTGTCTAAAGAGAACATTCAAAGAATCCCCTAAAGCAACTGCCTTAGTTAGTTTTGGCTGCTGTAACAAACTGTCATACGGTGTGTGGCTTACACAACAATCATTTATTTCTCAGAGTTTTGGTGGCTGTAAGTCCAAGATCAGGGTGCCAGCATCATCAGGTTGTTGGTGAGGACCTACTCCATGGTTTGCAGACAGCTATCTTCTCTCTGAGTCCTCACCTGGTGGAGAGAAAGCTCTGTGCTACTCATTGCTTTATATGGACCCTAATCCCCTCAAGGGGACTCTACTCTCCTGACCTCATCTAAACCTAATTACCTCCCAAAAGCCCCACCTTCAAGTATTATCACATTGGGAATTAGGTTTCAACATAGAATTTTGGGGGTATGCAAACATTCAGTCTATAGCAGTAACTATGAGGTCATCTGTAATCACCTGTATGGCTCTTCCACCAAGAGCTGCCAGCTTTATACGCTAGAATCCAGAAAGCATCAAGCCACCCAGGAATTTCCTCTTGCTCTCTGTGACTTTGATCCTGAAGTGCATATGAGAACCAGAAGGGATGGTGAGCAGGTAGGAAGAAGGGGCAGAGCCCTTTCACCATTGGAAGTTCCACCCTCAAACAGGCACCAGCTGGTTGAGGGGTTATGTTGCAAGTTCAGTGAGATTTGGGGTTTTCACTGTTATATCAGACTGAACATCCTGGTGACTGAATTGAACATGTGTTTTCAATTTAAAGTAATAATTGGATTTCCTTTTTACCTAATAATGAGAGGAAAAGCCAGGGAAGCTGTCTGAGTGTTCCTTTTAGGGTTAGGAGATGTTTATATCTTCTCCCACTATCCCACTAAATTTTATTCAGTGATCACAGTGCACACTCATCATGCTTATTGACATATTGGTCATATCTTTATTATCCATCCAGTCTTCTCAATTTTTTTGTTTTGCAGAAAGTACTATCCAAATTTTGTAAATGAGAAAAATAAGGAACATAGGGGTTAAGAGACCTTTGCAAATTAATAAATGATAGAGCTAGAATTTGAAGCCAGGTTTGTATGTTTGTTAAGATTTGTTCTCTTAATCATTAGACTGATTCTCTCTCCTTAATTAGAAAAAAATACCATTGATTAAGTATTTACTATAGGCCAGGAATAATATTAATGACCTCACATATATTATGTTATTTACTCCTACATAAGCTATGAGTAGACTCTATTCCTATTATCTGTAAAGGGAAATTGAGGCTTCGAGTGTTTCAGCAAGTAGTTAGTAACTAGTCAGTAATTAGTCTGAAATTACATGGGTAGGTCTTCTCTGCCTGACCCCCAAATTTGTGCAATTCATTGAGAGAGAGAGTGAGAGAGAGAGAAGAGAGAGAGAGAGAGAGAGAGAAAGATTCTTTTCAGTTTTCTTGTCAAATAACTCACACCTTTGCTAAAACAAAATGTATATGGAGGTCCTCCTAATTATGTAGCCAGTAGCAGGAACCTAAAACAACAACATAATTATTAGCTGGACATGTTCCCACCAAAAAGTTATTATAAATCTGGAAAGAGAAAACTAATAGTCTTGATAACCTTAGCCAATAATGAAGTGATCAACCATGTGTAACTCACTCTAGAGAAAATGCTACTTGCTCCTGTTTCCAGGAAAATTCAGCGAAGCCTTCATGGAAAAGGTGAGTCATTAATAACAGTTTTATTTAAATAGTTCAAAAGCAAAATGAGAGCATTCAGCTTGGGGTGGCAGCAAAAGCAAAATCACAGAACTGGGAATAAATATAACCAATACAGGGAGAAGGCAGAGAAAGAGCTATCCTTTCAGGAAGAGCGTTGTTTGTTCTAAAATAGTGAGACACGTTATAGCTACAGTATTTATGCAGAGACTTGAAGTCAGGCTGGTTGTATGTGAACAGAACGTGGTGGGAAATGAAAGTTCATTGCAGGTTCTTCATCATGTGATTAAGCACTGAAAGTTGACTTCTAAAAATATTTGTCTGCAAGTGGAATGCTGGCTAGATTGGAGTGAAAAAGAGAACACAGCGAGTGAGTGACTGTAACAATTGTCCTGGTACAAAATATCACCTCATTATGGAATGGACTCTTGAAGTCTCTTGGCTTTCTTTCCTGTATGAAAGTAGAAAAGATGAGGGTAGGAGTAGAGATATCTGGAATGCGCACACACACACACACACATACACATGTATATATGTCTACAACTCTATGTCTACTTATAAAAATCTGCAAACTTTAAGAGAAGAGCTGTAGCTCTGAAACCACGTGAAGAGTTTTTATCATTGCATATTCACTAATGCACATAAAGTTCATAGCTCGATTAACCAAAATAACAGCAAAGCACATGGCACATTTCTAATATCTGTAATTGCGTGGAGAAAAATCATCACTGTAGTACTTGGAGGCATGATGTGGCAGTGGAAATAGCAGTGATTTTAGAATCAGAATAACGTGTTTTCTTTTGGAGCATGATACTTGCTATAGTGAGGAGGAGGAAACTTCGTCTTTCCTTTTGTCTTGACCTTTTAAAATCAGCACACAATTCTAGTTTGTTACCTACTGCACTTGTAGACATCAGAATGTTCAAAGAAAATCTTATGAATATTCTGAACACTTGTAGGTAGATGACTTTTATGTAAAATTCCCTAAACTTCTTCCTGGAGTAGGAATGCTAAATTAACACTTATCATCAAAGGTTTTGTTGGAAAATGCCTGGATGCCATTGAATAAGGTAACTGTGAGGCAGGTAGGGAACTCTTAATGTGCCCACACTTTCTTTTACCGCATCTTGATAATAAGCTCTGATGTACTCTGGAGGGGAGGGGAGGAGGGGAAAAGTGGAGGAGGGGAGGGGAGTGCGTTATTGATGTACATTTTCCAAATCTCTCACTGGCAATATCCATATCATGGTTTCTATTTGAAGTGTTGACAATGGAGAAAATGTAACTAAGAATGGGTGTGACAGAGGAGCCCATAAAGCTCGAATCATTCTTTCCTTTCACATCCACTTATCTGGTGTGTCTCTGACGTGAAACAGAATCAACTCTGAAGGGGCGAAGTAAGGTTACCTAGAATCCCAGACAAATTTCTTTTAAGTTTGGCTTATTCCTTTGAATGAATTCTTAAAAACTGACCTTTCTGTTGAGGCATTTTCTAGAACAGTAGGATGTCTTATTGAAGCATGCCTGTTGAGAGTCTTTGAACGCCTTTTTTTTTTTCCACAGCTGCACAAGTCTACTCAGGCTTTTGACAGGAAAAAAACAATGTGATATTATTTTTACTCAACTCTGGAATATTTAATTTTCATTCTCGTGAATTATAATTTGTTTGAAGTAATGAAATAGAAGTGTATCTTTGGAATCAGATGTGATTTTGTGCTCTCCCTTTCAAAAACACTTATTTTGGTTGTTTCTACACGAAGTATTAGTCAGCTATATCCCTGTGGGTACAATGAGCACATGGCTGATTTCTTCAAGGATTTATATATGGAATAAATAAAAGCTGCTCCCACAAACATGCTCTTGCATTTGTAGAAGATACAGTCAGTGATTTGGTTAAAATTGAGGAGTCCTCAGGAATGTTATATGTTGTTCTTTACAGGTACTTTTTCTTATCCTGGGATGATGGATCTCTATGAAAACCTTTTAATTGGCTCAAACATTTTTCTCAAAATGCAACACTTCCTAGGCCTTACCTTTTAATTTTAATTTTTACTTTATTTCAGCATATTATGGGGTTACAAATGTTTAGGTTACATACATTGCCTTTGCTCTACCCGAGTCAGAGCTTCAAGTGTGTCCATCCCTCAGACAGTGCACACTGCACCCATTAGGTGTGAATACACCCATCCCTCCTCCCCCCATCCCACCTGCCCAACATCCTAGGCCTTACTTTTTTCATAAATTTTTTTTATCCCCCCAGGTTGAAGTGAGACAAGATTATTAAGTACTGATTGGAAAATCTAACAGCACAAATAAGTGAGTAAACTGTAGTCAGAACAGAGTGAAAAAAAAGTATTGGAAAATATTATGTTTGCTCTGAAGTCTCTTCCATTCTCTCCCTTATACTTTAATATAAGGGTATTTTCCAACATAGCGCCATAAATTCCTTTGTAGAACATAATGCAGATATTATTAATAAAAGAGAAATTATTTAGACTAATGGTCTCTAATGTAATATAACAAAGAAAACTTTTATTTATATTTAATTTGCATTAAAATAAGAAATAAAGAAGTTAAGTTTTACAGAAATTTAATGTACAAATTGACATGTGTTTTCCCATCTGTCCATGGGTGGGTCAGAAGGTCTCATTCACTGACTTGGCTTTCAGGATAACTTGAAGGAAGATTGTGGAAGTTCAGCAGCTTGGTGGTGTCTTTAAATTTACCCACCTGCAGTCTCCTGAAATATATATTGCAAAATACTTATCAACGTGTGGTTTAGATTATATCATTTTAAAGAATAAGATTGTCACCTGCAAAAAACAAAACAAAACAAAAAAACCTGTCTTATCTGTAACCTTAAAAATTAAACTAAATAACAGAATTTTGTAACTAATTTTTTAAAATATCTTCCAAGTGGACATTTTAATGTGATTTAACTCACTTGTGAAAAATATTATAACAAAACACCTTCCAATTAGTTTATAAGAACTATTGATTGACATTAAGGTAAATAAAACTTTTTAATGTAGAGTTCACTGAAAATCCATGGAAGTACTTCATTAGTATTTTAGAGTAATATTTTGTATAATTTTTAAGCACTGAGAGATGAACAACATTTAATACTGCTTATTTTATCTGAACATTACCATTTTAAAAGGAGTATATATGGAAATTGACTAACAAAATTTCTACCAAAACCTAGCAAATAATAATTTTAATAAAAGAAAAAAAGTCCTAATAATTATATAAAATAAATTATATAAAATTATTTATGTTACTTTATATTATTACCTTTTAAACTCTCCATTGTCAGTATTTTAATTTGGATATTGTATTATCATATTAGAACAGTAGTACTCATATATCATCTATGAATAAATAAATATGAGTGTGTGCTCAAAATTTAATATGGATGGATTTGCATGACCAAAATGCTCGAATACCATTGATATAATTGAATATACTGAATGACTATAACTAAAATCATATTATATTGTGTGTGTGTGTGTGTGTGTGTGTGTTAAATGACATTTGAGATATTAGGTAAAATTTCTCCCTGTGCATAGTTTAAATAACTAGTCAAATGCTGTTCTCCCTCCCCAGGCTTTCTCTTTCCCTGCAGGAAGAGAACAAGTCAGGAAAGAAATGAATACTCCCATGCTGGTATATCCCTAAAAGGCACTGAGTTCTCACCCTCTCTGACCAGGACCAACTGCTAACAGGACCCCAGGTAATTACAGAAGAAGAGGATCTATACAGCCCTTTCTTGAATGAGAGGACTCTTAGCTGTAGTCAAAATCTCAGCACTCTCCTCCTTCAAGCCACTCTCACTCTTCCAGCCATTATGGTGAAGGGGCAAAAAACAAACAAAAAGCCTGAAATACTGAAATACCTGCATATTGATTCTGGGTGGGTGAGACTAGAGGAGCCTCAGGACATTCCTGCATCCATTAGCAGGACATAGGGAACAGTGGGATGGTGTCTGTGCTCCTAAAGGTAGCACAGAGTGATGAAGAATTGAAGAGAGTCCCATCAAATGCTTCACTACTGCAGACTGCATATGAGCTGCTGAACATTTCCTGAGCTCTCTAACGTGTTGCAGAGGCAACTGAGACAACCTAGAAAACTGAATGGGCCACAGCAAATAGATAAGAGGAACAAATCAGCAGCTGCCTGTGGCACTAAGGAGAAAGGGCCCAGAGGGCCCCCTGTCTTCTCAGTGGAAGCTACTGTTGGTAGGGATGTTGCAAGCCATGTGGGATCTCTTCCTCATCCCAAAGCTTCAATAGATAAGCCAACTGGAATTTAGACACAACCCCACAGGAAACAGTAGTGCTTTACAAAGTAAGATTAAATTTTTACCACCTAGAGGAATGGGGCCTTCAAAGAAGAAATGCATTGTTATAAAAATGAAGTTATATAATTTGTATATCTGTATTTGTGAACTAAGAGTCATCTCCAGTGGAGGTGTGGGTGAAAGTGTGGATGGGAAACTGGAGAACTGGAGAGGAAAGAGTGAGAGGTAGGGACACAGGCAAAGGAATGGATTGATGGAGAGTAAGGACATAGGCAGGCTCGCAGCAACGATTCAACAACTGTGCTTCAGGTACCTATTACATGCAAACACATTGTGAACGTTTTGAGAATATAGAAAAGAACATAAACACTTTCTGGGGTCATGAAACACATGGTTTAACACTGAGATTTGAGGTTTCTAATATTTATGTTATAAAGTATTATGTTTCAAAAGGAGCAATTCATTTTCTCTGGAGAAATCAGGTGTGTTCCAAACAACAGAAATGTTGGAGTTAGCTCTTGCTGAGTGAGAACGAGTTTTCCTACTGAAAAAAAAAAGAGGAAAACGCATACAAGCAGTGGGCAAATCACAGAGGTAGAGAAGGGGATTTTTGTATAGCAAAAGTGTTTTCAGTGTAGGATGAACTAATGATATTTGATGGAATAGCTAGAGATCTGGGATGTTCCATATATTCTGGATTAAAAAATATTTTTAATTTATCGTACATTGAGAACCACAACACAAATAATCTAACCACAGTTGAGTTGACTGTCATATCATTCTACAAACCTCTCATAAATGAAACTGCTCTTTGGTCCTAGAGATATATTGCTTCAAGTGTTTTGCACTTTATGTTGCCTACCCTTTACTTCTGAGTTCAGCAAAATATTTTGATTTCAGCTGGTTTCTTCTAAAGTATTCTCATTTGTACATTTCTAAGCAGCAACTTGCATTCCAAATCTTTCAGTCATTTAATTCCACCACTTGACTTTAAAAGCTATTTGACCTTAATAGGAGATTGCCAGCTCTCAGAAATGTGTTTCTGTAAAGAACAACCTATTTCTGAGACATATAACCACAACCATTTTTCTCCACAGATAAAGGGATCATTTTAGATAACTGTAATAATACTTATTTAAAGTAAATATTATTAATATTAGAGCTTCAGATATTTTAGAAACACAAAGTAAAAAAGATATATGGAGCAACAACAGCAACAAAACACACATACTAGATTTTTAATATCTTAAAATTTTTCAGAGGAATTATTTAATTTACTTTGAAAGTTTTTATTAATAATTTAGGCCAAATATACTGAATATTTGTAGCTTGAGAAGGTCAAGTGAGTATCACAAATTGTCATGATTATGAAGATCAGTCTGTCTTGGAGCAAGAAATTTGTATAGGTCTCTGGCACCAAAGAGGATTTTGTAAGAAATATGTTGTCTGGATGTCATGACTGCTTACTCAACTTTCAAATAATTGTAGTAGAAAGTATGCATTATAGAAATAACTCAGCCAGAAGGCCAGAAGGGTGAGAGATTCTCTGCCCTCAACAGGGTGCTCTTCCTCCCAGCTGCCGTCCTGTCTCCAGCTGGGTCAGGTCAAGTTCACGAAGAATATCTTTCTGAGACACAGAACTGCTTGGCATTGAGAAATCTGTCATGCCTGGACACCTGGTTTCCCTCCCATGTCAGGATTTAACATCGAGAATATGTCCATGCCACCACAGAAAGCAGAGCAGATTATTTATAAATATTTAGTTATTCATGCCAATCTTTTGTCTCATTGGCATGGATACTTGAGTGACTATTTAGATTATTTTAAAAATACTTAAGCCTATGCATGGATGGCTTTGCTGTCTCACATGAATGAACCTAAATTCTATTAAACTTCAGAGAATATATCAAAGACTGCATTCTATATTTCTGAGTTTAACTGAGAATATGTTAAGATAAATTGATAACCTGTAAGAGAAAATAGAGTTTTTAAATAATCAAATAGTATTTTGCAAGGACCAAAGAAGAAATGGGGAGGTTTTGTTTTAGTTTGCATATATAAGAAATTAAAACTTTCCCAGTCATAAAGTTGTGATTAGCTCACCTGTTCTGCTGTAAATGTACCAAAATGATTCCATTAATAAATTTCATGAATAAGAAAAAAATATAAAATCTTCATAACATGAAAATATAAAATGCCTAAATTTACATCATGGGAGATTTCTATGGTGAAATTGAAGATGAGAATATAGTTGTGGGGGGAAAAAAACATGTTTAAATTACTTTATGCTGTAAAATGAGCTTATTACTGCAAGCTCATATCTTTCTCTAGGGCCTTCACAGGGAGATCAAGAATGGAATACTTTATAATCTGATTTTTATTGAATATAACATGCTTACTTACATTGTAATTATGGGGAAAACATATAAACAATAACTAGGTATCAAACCATCCATTTCTCTTTAAATAGTACTGCCCAAAGTCTGTGACTTCAACAGGGAAAAAAAGAGATGGAACAGCATTTAAGGTAAAATGATCCAAGTCCCTATTACCTCTTCCCTCTCCAGAAGCTCCTTACTGGAAATTCATTCAAAAGAGAATATACAAAAATGGTAAAACTACAATCCTTTAGAAATATTTTTAACACTACCCAATAAAATTCCTGAAAGTCCAGAAAGCATTTGGTCATATAAAAAGGGAGATAATAAGCAAATGCCTTATGAAATTTAGAGTATCAGGCATCTTAACTGAGCTATTTATTCAGTCAGGGAGGAACAAAAACAGTGTTCCTTTTTGCAGGAGAAATTAACTAAGATGACTTAAATAAAATCCTGTGAAGGGTAGGAGGAGAGAGCTGATATGTGAATAGGACTTTTCTCAAGAGCTAAAAGCAACATAGTGTCTCATGCTATAGCTTGGAGGAATTAGTTTTCGTCTTCTGCAATTGTTTTCATATTTATATGTAGATGCATGAACACAGTGCAAGCAGTTTAGGTGGGTTACAATGATGTTTTAGTTTAGTAACAACTGTTTAACTGGAATGAGTTTCTTCATTGAACCAATTCTTGAAAGAATAAGGTTGCAGTAGAGTATAGTAAATTGTGTAGAGTAGAATATAGTGGAGCGGAATAGTGTCCTGTACCGTGTGGGGGAGAATGAAGTGAAGTACGGTGGAGTAGAAGCAGTTATTAATATTATAAACATGGGCAAAACCATTGCAAATATTTGTGGTGTCTAGGGCAAGAGTACAAAGGGAGACACACAAACATTATACTCAAATATTTAAAAGTTATATTTCTGACTAACCAACTGTTAAAGTATTTTATTATTTATGCCTGAATAATAAAAAACTAGAACATATCTTCAAATCTATGGTTTTGAATGAATGAGTCAGCCAAATACCAGAGATTACTAAATTCAATTGTTACTGCATGTGGCTGGATATTTTGTTGATGGTCTGCAATGTCTACATAAGTATAAAATAAATATACACAATTCATAAATTATCTCCATATTCCATAAATGTATGTGTTCCTTTGTTTCCACAAAATCATGAATTGTGCCGTTATCAAGATTTTCACATAATTTGTGTTCTAATGCCATCTAATGATGTAAAGAAATAAAATAATAACATTTAATTATATTCAGAGTTCACAAGAGTTGAATTATTTTCAATAAGAAATATAATTTAAGGCAAATGTAAACATAAAATTAAATAAAATTGTTTTTCCTATGTGCTTTAGAGAGTTATTTTTCCTCTAAAAGAAATTTTAGTCAATATTATCTACTAAAATTGAGGAACAATTATAATGGATGAATACAATAATTTCAAGCCTAGATTTTATATACGACTTGAATTTTAAATTTAATTTTTAAAAAATTTAATTGAATCTTGTTAAGTAATTTTATAAAAATAAAGCTATTCATAATTCTAATATTCAGTAGTAATCCAGATGTCCATGTAGAGAACTGATAACATCAAAATGCCCTTTACACCTTATATACAACTATTACAAATACTACACTCCTGAGAAATGATATTTTATTAGATAAGAATGTCTTGTAGTCATTCTATCTGAGAGAAGGGATTGAGAAATTACTTTGTTTTTTTCTCTTGCCTAAGTGCTCTCGCTGATCATATCTTCCCCACCCTCTGAGTCAGTGTCCATCTTCCATGTCAACAGCATGAAGAGTCTCAGCCCTAGCATTGGATGTAGGACACAGGGAAAAGATGTGGCGAAGCATTGCCCTGAAGCTAAAGCAGCTTACAGTCTAGGGAACAGATGTTTTGGCTTACAGGTCAGGTAGTGCCAGAAACAGACGCATCCATGTGTTTTTTAATAATTTTATTTTTTGTGTGTCTTTTTGACATGTGGCTCACCAAAGCACTGGGAAAAGGCCACTTTGCCCAGGCTGAAGAGCAGCACTGATTACAGAACCTGGAGTCAGACTTCCAGCATTTGTATTAGGGTTTCACCATTTGTTAGATGGACATATCAGACGTTTCTTGTGCATCTCTGCAGATGATTTCAACCACACCTTCTCCAGGGATTTTGGCTGCCATTCCATCCAGGACATATCTGTAATAATGAGCTATGCATGGGCTTCAGATGGCTGCAGAGGGAAGCTAAGCAACTCTACCTTGCATCATTCACCTGTATTATCTACTCCGTGCCTCCTTCCCTTGTGCATCTCTGTCGATGATAAAGCATAAAATGCCATGGGATCCTTAATACAACCGTGCATGCACAATCCAGAAATAAATGTGGGAAAAACTTTGACCAATGGGGCATATGAGCACATGGGTAGTTCTCCTGTTTTCTCTGTCAATGGATAATCCTGAGATGCATTCATTACAAAGCCTCTCAAAAGATGGTCCAAAGAGATCCAGATCCATCACAGTTGATGCCAAGTGCTGATCAGCTCAGTAATCCTGCCCCATATTGACTCTTTTTTTTTAGTACCAGTTCCTTTTTCCCTAACTTCTGCTTCCCTGTTTTTGAATAACCTAATAAAATTTTAGCACATACATCTTTGTCTCAGACTCTGTTTTCAGAGGAACCCAGGCTAAGAAAATGATGAGGAGATGTGGCAATGGGTAATAATAGTTCTTATCTCTTAGGATGGTTGCACTTGTCAGATGCATTGATACATGTAAAACACTTAGAACATTTCCTGACACACAGAAAGCATAACCTGAAATGAAGAAAGCATAACCTGAAATGAATTGGCATAACCTGAAATGCCAATCACTTTTACATCATCTTTCCCCAGCTACAAAATTTCTTCAAATAGAAGGCAATGTTCTTGGTTTCATGACTATTTTTCCTTCATCTACATATGTTTAGCAAAAATCTTGAGCCAGACACTATGCTATATACCAGATAAAGAACATAATCTATCTTTTAAATGTGCTTATAGCCTTGTGGAAGAGGCAGAAAAATAAAAAAAACAAAAACGGTAAATACAGAGTAATAACTGATGGAGATAGAAAGTGGTCACCTGAAATGAGAAGTCTGAAAACTCATTTGAGATGAAACTATAGCTTAACTAAATTTTGAGGGGCACACAAAAGTTAACTGGGATGAGTAAAGCATAGAGACAATTTCAGAGAGAAAACAATGAAACAGTGTACAACATTCAGGAGACATGGAACAGAAGAGTGCTTTCAAGTATTAGAAGAAATCCTACATTTTTACGTGTAAAACTCAAAGTGGAGAGAAGGAAAAGATGAATCTAAATAGTAGTGAGATAGAGAGGAAAATGGTGGTTACCAAAGGCTGGGAAGGGTAATGGGGGGTGGGGAATAAAGAGGGGATGTTTAATGGGTGCTAAAATAGATAGAATGAGCAAGATCTAATACTTGATAGCAAAACAGGGTGAATGTAGTTAACAATAAGTTATTGTATAGTTTAAAATAACTAAAAATAATGGAATTGGAATGTTCCTAACACAAAGAAATGATAAATGCTTGAGGTGATAGAT
>VBSM01000272.1:89789257-89806980 GCA_008086735.1 Cheirogaleus medius | reverse complement strand
GGTGGAGGTGAGAGAAAAGAACTGACTCGAATTTGATTAAAGAGCAATATAGACATATAGATACACACATAAATATATGCTTGATAGTGAGAGATATAAATCTATATATGTATACATAAATAGATAGATAGATAGATGTGGTGACTTATAGGGCCAGAGATTGAGAAACAGAGGCTTCTACACCATTCTCAGATCATGGCTCAGAAGAGGTGGTGGAAAGTGGTCCCAATAATCAATATAAAGCATATCAGAGGAGGAGATATTAGGAATGGAATTTAGGGGGCATATGATGGGTTCAGTTTTAAACATGCTGAATTTGAGAGGTCTGTGTGACAACCAAGAGCAAATAGTCCGAGTTGTGGAGCAGAGAAGGTAAGCAATTGCACTGAGTCTCTGGTGGGAGAAAGGAAAAAAGGAAAGAGTATTTGAGATAAAGAACACTATCAGAGGCTTTGAAGATTTGTTCTTTTGAAAATCCTCTTACATACATGAATACATAACTAAATATAAATAATTCTAGTTGTTTTTTATGTTCTTTGGCCTTGTATATTCAGCTGATAAAAATCAGAACAAATTTGCTTTGCTTTCATTAATCTTTTCTAATATTCCACAGGGTCAGGAAAGAGAACAACTTCAAAATGTCAATAAACAATTACCTGAATTATCCACCAAAAGCAAAAACAGTAAGAGCAGTTGGCAGTTTCCATATATCTGGGGCATATTAAAAGTATAGGTTAATACTAGATATCACAAATGATAAATATATTATAACTATTTAAAATAATTTCAGATAGAGAATGTTCTGGTAGAAGCTACATAGGTTCTTTAGAAAAGGCTGTTTGGGAAGAGATATTGACGCTGAAATCTGGAAAATGAGGAAGAATCAACCATGCAACGGCAAGGGAATGTTGCAAAAAGAATAATGTTATGCAGAATATTGAACTAAAATATCTCTAAGAAACACACTATTTTATGGAAATTATTCCCTCCACAAGAAAATGCTTAGAAACCAAATGATTTCAGTAGCATGGCTTCTAGGAACTGAAGCCAAGTACTTAAACATAAAATTCAGCCTTTTAATCGTATGCAAGGATTGAATGCTTGGGCAAAAGACCAACCCTTGGGCAAAATCCCTAGACTTTGGTTAATTATGAAAATGTCAAAGTTGCACAGACTATGGCATAAAAATTATCCATGGACTTTATTAGACTAACTTGTGGTATCCATTAGCTACTGAAATGTCTCAACACTATGGGAAAACACAAATTAAATATATTTTAAGACATACAATTTTACATCCCAGATTATATGCCATGAATTTCATTTGTATGTATAAAAACCCAAGACTTATTATCAAATGAAAATAAAACCCTATGACCTATATAAATTCTGACTCTTAAATGTGCAGTATAAATAATTAAATAAATCTATTACAGCCACAAGTTCATGGCAGCCAAATCTGGCTGTTTGAATATGTGAAGTTTCAGTACTGCCATTTTCTTTGGCAGGGATCAGTTCTGAAATAAATACTGATAAACAGTCTTCCCCATTAATTGCATGTGTAATCACCAGCTGTTGGTCCAAATTAAGGTCTATTTTCTTTCAGTTTTCTATGCCCTAATCTCATAATCGCCAAAATAACTGGAAATAATTGAATAAAAATAACAGTAGTATAATACTCAGATATATCAACATACTCCAAACAGCAATGCAATATAACATACATGCTTTTGACACCTACTCCACATCCAGGTCTAGTTTCAGTGGGTAGCTATTAGATTAAAGTACATATACTACAGTACCTAGCATATTGTGGGTGTTTGTTCAGTGGAACATTAAGGCAAAAAACACACCGTTGTAGCCCTTAAGGAGCTTCCAATCTAATTAGCTTCACTTGAAGTTCTTGGGGCCAACCAACTCTTATAAATTTAATAAAAGATGTGTAGTCTCTCCCAGAATATGAATGGCTCATTAGTAATCTTAGAAACATTTTTAGAAACAAATTCAGTAAATTTACTTAGATACTAGCCATCTGAAAAATTGAAAATATTAGATTAAATAATTAAGAAAGTCAAAGTTTGGAGGCAAGGAGATTGGATTTCCATTGTAAAGATAGGGGTAGTGAGTTAATCTGTGCCTTCGTCTTTCCCAGTAAAAAAGCCAGCTGCAATATACATTGCTATCTATACTGCAGAAAAATCTCAAAATCCCCCCACACAAATATCCACCCCACCTACCAAGACTATTTTTAGATGTTTTATGCATTTTATTATTTTGGGGGCTTAAAAATGACCTTTATGATTTATAATAATTTCAGATCAGATTTTTATCCTTCATTCTTACAAATCCTCAATCACCTTTAGAGTATTCTTCTGTTAAGCTTTTCCTGACAAATTCTTCCCAGCAGTGTTCTCTCCTTTCCTCATTCACAGCTACTTACTTTTATGGCCTTAGCCGATACACATTGGACTCTGCCCTTTACATATATGTAAATGATATATTGATTCATCAGACTCACTTAGATCACAAAAGGTGGATGCATTATTGTTACCCTCATATTCTAGACGGAGAAATTGAGGAAGAAGTAGCTTAAGTAACTGGTCCAAAAGTATCCATGTAGCGAGTAGTGAAAGAGGGGCTTGAACACAGGCAAAATGGCTTCTGAGCCCATGCTGTTAGTCACTACACTCTACTGCCTCTTTCAAACTTTTGCATTTGCACATTGTATTGCAATAATGTCTTTTATTTACATCACTATCTCCTCTTCTGGGAGTTTGTAACAAAAATTTCTACTTTCTTATGTGTCTTCAGAGCCAATTATGCTATCTGGTACCCTGTAGATGTGCAAAAATATTTGTTGAATAAATGAATACATAATTTGGATCAGAAGAAACTTCCTTGTCAAAGAAACATAATTTTCAAGGCTTCCATAAATAAGTGAAATTTACCAATATAATAATACCATCAAAATAAATTATTGATCCCTGAATCTTTTCCACATTTCTATCATGCAGTGGTAATTTACTGATGGTCAACTTTCTGTAAAAGTAATACAATGTGGCTGCAGAAAAAAGTCCATTTGCCAGACAAGCACTCATTTCTACTTTTTTTTAATTGATGATTTTTTAAGTTGTATTTCCAGTCTGACACCAAATCTAATTCTTTTTGGTTCCCCTTAAGCTCACTATTAGTCTACACTCTGTTCAAGAAAAGCCATTCTATTTCCAACTACTATAAACCAGGCTAGTTTCTTTCTTTCCTACCATTGTTATTTACTCAGCAGGGTACAGCTGGCATTTTGTTGCTTTTAGCTGTGATATAGGTTGTCTGCTACCCAAACCAGTTGTTCTCACTCACTTAATCATGGACCATCTGCTTGATTTTCCAGTATTGTTCATGTCTTACATACAACTTCTTCGATGAACTGTGTAGCTTCTCAACCCTCAGCTCTTTATTATGTGAGAATTTTTAGAAAAATGAGACAGAAACTAAACCAGAGAGGGTAATATGACTGTGTTGTCATGTGACATTATATTCTGATCCATGTTAAATGGCCATTGAGTCCTCATAAAACTAACAACAAAATTTCCTTTATAGTTTTCTAATACTAGACACAATTTCTTTCTTAGCAAATAAATAATTCTGTATTTTTCCCACACAAAATGTGTTAGGTAACTGCATAACTTTTCTCAACACTCTTTCATTTATGGCTCTTCTGTTTCTGCTGAATGAATCAAGAAAAAGTAATTTAATTAAGTGAATATGCTCTTATCTACACTGAAACTTATGCAGATCTCCAAGCACATAGTATTGCTTTGTAGGATCAATTAATGAGAGATGGGAGAGGCTTGAGTTGGGGCTACATCACCAAATCACAGATAGATAGTCAAAGTTATAATGGGGCACTAGGGTGTATGTTGAATATTTGGTTGAGAAAAGATTTTGCAGTGAGTCCATAGTTCACAAAACTTGGACTCCTAAACAGTGGAACTATAGAACAGATTCTATGCAGTGGGATTTTTTTTTTTTTTACGCTGAGTTTTTAGTCACTAAAATACTACATGACCTTTGTAAACTATTTAGAAAATATGGAAAAGTACAAAAGAGGAAATGAAGATAACCCATAATCCTGCTATCCTCTAAAAACCACTGTTCATATGTTAATATATATTTTCAAATGACTTTATGCATATGCATGAACAATTAAGATCTGTATACCTTTATTATCTATTTTGCTTACTTAATATTATGCTCAATTTTCTGATATATAATATATTTTTCTGAAACATATTTAAGTGGCTACAAAATGCTTTGTCATGTAGGCTGGCTATACACTATAATAACCAAACTCCATTTTTGTGTCTATTTGGTTTATTTGGCCACTATCCAATTTTTGAACATTATTTAAAAATAGCCATCATAATTTGTGTATCAAATGCCTCTGATGTCCTACCCCCAGGCCTCAGACCTCCCCATTGATTTTGGCAAAAACCCCAGTAGACAGTTTTGTTTGAGCTTCAATTCCCTGTAAGCTGACAGCATCTCTCTTAAGGCAGATTTTTTCCTCTTGCTTTTTGGCCAAGAATGACCAAGAATTGGCACTGATCTATGCAGATAATAAGGGGAGTTGAGCAGGGGTGAAGAACAGAGGTGATGCCTGCAGTATGAGCCCTCATGGATGAATGATCTTCAAGAGAAAAGCTCTGATAGGCATTCTGCAGGCTCTCAAGGTGATCTCAGGTGGGGTAAAGCCCCCATTGTCCTGTGTAGTGACCTGGACAAGAGACACTTATAGCTTTCCCTCCTTCCCTCAGTCTCTCCTGTCCTTCATTTCTGCTTCCTGATATCACTATACCAATATAAGTCTTTATCTCTGGCTCTGCCTTGAGGGGTGGGAAGTGCCAAGCAGTTAAATTAGTGTCCTTTCTGTAATTCTTTGTGCATATCATTATTTCCACTAGACTTATTGTTAGAAGTAGAATTGCTGAGATGAAAGTTATGAACAAGACTTAAGCCAAGAATTTTGATACAGATTACACATTGATAAATTTTACATAAACAGAAAAATACCCATTTCCTGATTACCATGTTTCTCCTCAATGCATTTATTTTTACTTTAAAAATGTTTTTAAAAACCTTTAGTTCTATGTTCATTTAGCAAATAACTATTTTATTACCTTTGGGATAGTCTTTAATCTTAGAAAAGCCATCCAAGGAAGAGATATCTGGTTTATATGAAATCTTTTTCTCAGTCAAGAATTTTACTACCGTTTCAGACTTGAACATAGCTAAAATCCTCAGAAAGACTGAAATGCCACAATAAAAGCTGTCAGCATCCATTTCCACTCTTTGGAAAATCAGTAGGACTCACTTTTATTTAGAGACATCTCTTGGTAGAATTTCCCATTTGCCAATTCACAATCACTTACAATTTGGTGTATGGTATAATCTCCCTGTGAAATCTATTCAAAAGAACAATATTTATTTGAATAACTACATAAGTGCTATGCTTCCTTTGCCTGTGGAGGCCTAACCTAATCATCCCCAGACAGCTTAGGTGCAAACACCCTAATTTTTAACCTACCTGCTCTGGCTCACATCCAGTGGTTCTATGATTATTCACATATAGTAACACTCAAAATATAGCAGTTGAAGAAATACAAAGAATTCATGAAGCATCATTTGAGGCACTTTTAAATTTTTATAAAATGATTACTTTCTTATCACTTTAGTCATCTGATATCTTGTTTGATCTATTAAATAGGATTAGCTCTCCATTTAACTCTTCCCTGGGCGTTCACCAAATCTTTTTTTTTTTCAGCATATTATGGGGGTACAAATATTACGGGTACGTATATTGCTCATGCCCCCCCTCCCCCCTTGAGGCAGAGCCTCAAGCATGACCATCCCACAAACGTTGCACATCTCACTCATTATGTTTGTATATACCCATAATTTTTTTCTTTCTAATACAAACCAGTTGAAGATTTTTATTGTTTTGTCACCTTGATTTGATCACCTTCTTTAATGCTTTTATTTTCGTAGAATTGTCCACTAAGAACATTAACATATATGTGTTCCAATGACCTTCATAAAACATTTTAAACATCTTATATTCTATTAATTCCTATATTCCTTTGTGAAGAAATAATCATACAACTATGCAAACATGCTCTGATATGACTTTTGAATGATGGAATTATCAGGAATATGTAGAGGTCTCCGCTCAGGGCCAGAGTTAAGATGTTATTAAAATACCTGACAAAGAGTAGAATAGCACTTGGAACTGGAGGACTGGCTTAGAAAAGAGAAAGTATTTTGTAATTATTTGTGAAATTAATGTCTTTATAAATTTGGAATTAAGGTGCAGTAATGGGATTATCCATGGAAAAATAATTGGATTAAAATTAATATGTTAAGAACACAGGAAATAACTGTGTTATAAATCTAACGTAAATTATATAGAACACAAAACCAGGAAAAGAATGATAATGGGGTTTTCTTTAGTCAACTTACAGTAATTTTAAATAAAGGCGGAGAAGGGTTGACAGGCATGTATCAAAATGAGAATACTGATGACAAAGCAGTTCTGAGGCAATGAGATCTCATAGCTTGGTCTTCTGTGATAAAGGTAAAATTTCCCAGGGCAGACGTCAGATTTGATTCTTGCTCATAGGGAAAAATTAGATGGGCTTCTTATAGTAGAAGGAAACCTTGAGGAAACAATCACAGGTTGATGAAATTGAATTCCCTTCCCTCAGGGAAGAGAATAGAAATGTCTGCAAACTTATGAAAATTAACTTTAGGAAGTTAATTGTGTCAAGTTTGAAAACTAGTACAATGAATCCTTAGGCTTCTCTTAGAAAGTGGTGTTCAAGGAAGTTGACTATCAAAAAGAGCATAGTTTACTCACTCAAAACAAATTATACCGGGATATTTGAAAACCAAGAAGGGAAACAAGAAGCCAATATGACTAAACCCAGAACTTTGGATGAAGTTGAAAGATAAGTAAGAAGGTCACACATAGTTAAATTTAGAAAGAATATTACAAAAGGAAATAGTAGAATCAGAGTAAATTAAACACCTAATAATCAGAAATAAAGTATTTAGAGAGAATTCTCTGTTTTCAGAGAAGAATAAAAATAACAACTAAGGTGATGTAAAGATTTTCTTCATTTTTTCATTCCACAGATATTTATTGAGAGCATACTTTGTGTAAGGCATCATTTTAGGCACTGTACATTCACCAGTAAACAAAAAAAATCAACATGCCTCCCTTGTGAACTTACATTTTTAAAATATAAATATATCATACAAATTTATTACAACATCTTCTAATGTATTTCCTGTTGTTGTTTGTATTCAACTCCATTATGTACATTTATTATATGTGTATTTTTAGTATTGATCATTCATGCTAATCCAAAATAATAACCCTGAGGACAAAATCCTCTATAATTCTATTCACTCAAGGAGGAAGAACTAACATGTTTTATAATATGTTTTTGTAATAACATGCATGTACTGATATGCATTGATAACAAGGGTTGAAATAAAAATTGTTATTGTTGCTATTTATTCATTTAATGATATCATCAAGATATAATAGACACTACTTCACAATATCCACTCCTCCTTTCTGTACGAGAAAATCCTGACTTTTTTTTCACGTAATCACTACCTCATGCCCAATACACATAGCTAAATATCTTGATGAGGTAAATCCTGCTGTTTCTGCAGGAAGAGATTAATAATTCAAGGAGTAATCCCATTTAGCCTGCTAGTGATTGGTTCAGGAATGGACATATGGCCCAATTTTGGTTTATAAGGTATTTTCTATTAGAGGCTCCAAGTTGTTCTTCAATATTTAAGTGAAACTATTAATGATAACACATGTGTCATCATCTAAAAAGAAAAATAAGTACATAAAATAAGAAAATAAAATTCTACTTTTAATCTTGTTCCTGAAAACAAGGCAGGGGTTATTTTAAAAGCCTTATTCTAATGAGTCTTTTGATGTTTCTTTTTTCACATCTGTCATTTAGTTAAATTTTGAAAAAAATTGCAGCTGGTAGGAGAAGGTCATGATTACTCAGTGGAACTGCTTTTCTAGTGATTTAAAATTGATTGATGTTCTATTTGACAGTCTTTTCCTAACTGACTTTACTCACACTTTCTAAATAGTTTCCAGAAGACCTACGACTCAAACCTTGGCCCCCGCTTAAGTTTCAGACTTACACGCTCCACTGTTTCTCTGAGTGTAAAATGCATGTTGTGCTCATACGGCAAACCTAAAATGTCTCAAATTGAGCCTATTGTCTTCTTTCCCTCAATGTGTGCCAATGTCTTTGTTTCCTGCCATAGTTTATACATCATCATCGTCCTCTAGGTTAACCAATCAGAAATCACTCCCTTAACTTCGTAGGTCTTATTTATTCCTGAAATAAATTGGCTATAATGACCAGCTATCTCTAAATCTAAATTATCACCCAAATTAATTCACTCGTTTCCCTTTCTGTAACCAATGCCTTGCACAGGAACTTATTCACTCTTCCCTGAATTTTCCAGTAGCAATCTAACTGATCTCTCTGTTGCCTCTTCATGTTACTGTCAAGTTATTTCCCTTCTAGGGGTGTGTGTGTGTGTGTGTGTGTATTTAATTACTAAAAGCCTGGCAGAACTTCATGGCCATCCATGATCTGACCCTTTTACACTTTTTCCAGACTTGATCACCATTTTATTTTTCCTCATGGACCCTGTGCTACAGTCAACTCAGGACATTCACCGTTTGTTGAACATGCTTTCTTTCTTTTCCTTTGTTCACAATGTTCTCTGGGATGACATTTCCTTAGGTATCTACCTGTTCAAATACTATCCATTCCTAAAACCCCAGCCCAAATTTTTCTGATTTCCAAGGAGAGTCATCCTCTTCCTCCTTCTTTTACTGTTAGGTTTTAAGGGGCTCTATCAGAGGCTTATCTGCCTCCTGTGGTACACATATTGAATACATACTGAATATGAATCACTAATATATGGTTATTAGGTAAAAGCCAGTTTATTTCTAGAAATATGATGTTCATAAGCCAGAAAATTAATTCTTGCTCCATATACTACATTATTAAAATGTAATTGTAATCCCACTTTATCAGTACATTTTGTTAAGATGACCAATAAACCAAAAAAAAAAAAAACATGAAAACTAAAAGATAAAAATATTAAAGTTGTGGAACATGTAAAGAAAGAACAGCTTTAAAGAACTAGGATCATTTACCTTTATGATGATAAAAGGTTTAATAGGACCTGTTTCAGATCTATTAATACAAATTGTATCTATTGTATCTATTAATACAAATTGACTGGACTCCACAAAATCTGTGCCTTCCCTCCCTACTGGCCTACTAAAGATCTAGATCTGAGAATTTGGTAGCTTTGTTTAGGTTTAGCTCTTTCTATTCCTAGAACCAAGATACATACCGTTTTTGATAGTTGTGACTCTATCTGAATATTTGGACTACTTGGCATGACTTAAGACATGGCAAGGCCTGTCTCAAGAAACAAAATATTTAGCAATCTCAGCTGATTCCTGTTACAGCATATGACTTACTTTTTTTATTTTATTTTTTATTTCAGCATATTATAGGGATACAAATATTATGGTTATGTATATTGCCCATGCCCCCCTCCCCCCTCGAGGCAGAGGCATATGACTTATTATATGGGTACTTGTTTGTGCATTTATTTTCATCCCTTCCTCTACCCCAATAAGCATGAAACCTCTGAGAACAGAAGGACTTTATCTAACTATTGACTGTAGTATCCCCAGAACCTAAGACAGTGCCTGTTCCATGGTGAATCCCATGAGTCAACATATAGTGATTTAATCAATTAAAATATCACAACCCACCCATGACTGAAGGAGAAATGTTTACAGATATCTTCTAAATTCTGTTTATATTAGCCCAATCCTACATTCTCCTCACATTGTCTCCCTCATAGTTAGGCATGGTTACAGGCCTCAGTTATAGCCAAAGAAAAGTCATGTGTGCAAATTTGGGGGACAAAGTTTATCACCGGGAAAAGATATATGATTTTGACACTATAGATTTTACTTTATCCCATTATATCTGCAGTTTTAATATCAGCAAAATATACGAAAACTGAAACGCCACTCCATGCTCACTTTTCTCTCCTGCTGGTTTAGAGTAGACAAGGGTCAAGATTCTTATCCCTTGGGCATGAACTTGCATGGGAACAAATGATATGTTTATTTTAACTGCCTCTAACTTAAATTTAGCATTTATTTCACTTTTGATAGCAGTCAACAAGCCCCAGTAGTATTAGTAGTACCTGTGACTTGGCCACTGGTTAGCATCACAGTTATTTTCATATCACAGTCCTGTTGCAGATATCTCAAAATATTACTTAGCCTCACAACAATTTCAAAAGTATGGTGTGCTGCTAGATCTAGTTATTTAATGCTAATTTAAAAGCACATCTACTATATCCCAAATTAAATTTATTAATATATATATTTTCATAAATTTATGTTTATATAATTGCTTTCCTTTATAACCCTAAATACTTTATTGGATGTATTTAAAACCATTATACTCAGAAAGGGTTTTTATCAGAGTGAAGGATGGGTTTATTGCACAAAAGCAAAAATGCTTCTGGTTTGGCATAGTCACAAGAAGAAGGAGCCTGGGTCCTAAACCATCACAAGATGAAAGTTGCCAGTTGAAAAGTAACCTCTTTTTTGAACTATTAAAGGTATCAAAAATAGTTCATTGTTTGTGATCCATTATATATTTTGGAGCAGTGTTTGTTAAGCCAGACTGTCCTACCCAAACTCATATAATGCTACAATGTTTTTTTCTTCGTCTTCAATCCTATGCAATAAAACACTATAACCAAGAAAGAATCAGGAAATAACATGATGATACAAAGAATTATATGGAATAAACAGAAGAAAAAACCAAAATACTCATGCAAGTAATCTGGCTGTTCAAAGCTAAGTGACTTCAGCCTAATTTATTACAATTTCATTTGTATTAATATAGTAAGCTTTTTAAAAATAATTAATGATAGCTTTCATGATACTGGGCCTCTGAAAACTTTGGCTGTTAATTTTCATTCACAGAATGAAGAATTTTGTTTTTCTTATAAAATGAAAAAAATTGTTCTCTCTACTTCAGTTATGATTGAAACAGCTTTGACACTTGGTAACATGTATCCAAATTTCAGTTTTAGTACTTTTTGCTGATACTAAAACTGCAAATATAATGGGATAAAGTAACGTCCATAATGTTAAGATCGTATGTCCTTTCACATCCTTTGCTTCTGCACCACTAAGCCAGATGAAGCAGTTTTAGTTCTCATTTTCTTTTGAATGTTTTAAGTTGGCCACAGTTTCCAAAAAAAACAGATGTGATTCATTTTGGACAAGATTTAAACATATAAATTTCACATGAGTTTAGAGGCCACTAAAGTCACAGAAGAAGCATCTCATGACTTACAAACACAACCCATTCTGGGCAAGTGACCAGTTAAGGTGATAGGGGCAAAAGAAATATCTCAGAGCACTCACAGTGAACTATTCTTGACAAAATTATCAACTAAATTCACAATTATTTCACATTGTTATACAATTACTTTTTTAAAGTTTAAAACAGAAAAAAATGTGATTTGTTATTATGCTCTCTCTTTCTGCAGCCTCCTCAGTAGGCACCACCCTATGTGTTTGCACAAAGTCCAAAAATCCATCACATTCCAGGCATTTTTTTTTTGGCTTTGTGTATTGTTCTCTTCATCCATCTACCAGGCCTGCTTTATGCTACAAGACTCAGACTTTTACAATTTAAAGATTATAAGAATCTTTAGAAACTAGATCCTTAATAATTTTAATATCAAAACAGCTTTCATTTTGTGGGGTTATATGGAACTATTTGAAATTAAATATATACATTCATGTGTGTGTACACTATTTTTTATAATGAGAGATCAATTTTTCAAAAAGAATTTTTATTATTAAATTCCCTAAATTATACATTCAAGAAAAAATAATTGACTCTAAGATTATCAAATTATATCCCAGTTCTCTTTCTTCAGAAATAACAGAGTTACATATTTTAGATTTTTGACCAGGAATTATGTTTTTATTTCTTAGTTGCATATTTGGAGTTTAGTATATTCATTAGAAGGTTGTTATTATGAAAGAAATCACTTATAACAATTATTTACTCAAACAAAAAAATTCAACAGTAAAGTCATTATATAGGAACAAATATTTTGGAGACATTAAATATATCAGTTTATTAGTATTTTAAATCTAATAATACACTCATTAGTACAAGGATGTGACTCATGATAATGGGAATTATATCATGCCAATTGTCCATCTATGGAGAGCTATTTCCTCAGGATAAAAATGTATGATTCAGTCAGATTAGTCTTACACTATAGATGACATTTGTTTAGTGGAAGTTTTTCTGGATTCTGAGTTTTTCCTGACACAGAACAAAATACACGAGGAACACAGTTGTAGAACAGTTTAATTACCACAAACATACCATGATTCACAACTGACTTCACCTCTAATGGTTCTGTGGCATCGGAGTGAGACTTGCATGTAATAGCTGCAACTGCCACTCCTTTGTGTCATTAAAGTGCAAATAATGATCTGATGTGCCAATTAAATGAGAAAAAGAACATAGTAGGGTTGTTTCTAAGATTAAAATCTCATCTAATTAGCGTGAGGAAAAATTAGAACAGAAACGCTGAAGGATTTCTTAGTATTTTTAGAGCTAGAAGAAAACTGTTAACTTCTCTTGTAGAATTATTTGGCAGTTGTAGCTCTTGTTACATATTTAGAAAACCTTCTTTGTAAAGAATCTGGTTAGTCCACAGATTCACATGAATGCTATGAACATTCTGAGCAAGAATGAACAAATTTTCAATATAATCTGAAAAATTGAAGTATAGTCCCTGCCCACCCACACTTTCCCCTCAATTCATTGTCAGAAACAATAGGAAACATTGCAACAAATTTAGAGTTCCATACTCCAGTATGGCACCAAATGGGATGGATTTAAACGTGAATTAAGGGTATTATATATAAGTCCAGTCCACCATGTTAAAAATATTGGGTCTAAAAATATTTAAGTAATTTGTATTAATAAATATAAACAAAATTTCTCTTATATAAAACTACTGTATGACATGGAAATCGCTAGAAAACTTATTCTGTTGATTTGGGAAAAGCGTATTAAAGTCTTTAATTAATCTCCTTGTATTTTTGTTAATGTAAATTTTCTTATTACAAAAAAGTTATTTTTCATTTGGATTTTGGACTTTTTTGTTTACAATTATTCTTCTCTTTTTCTTACATTTCAGAACATTATGGGGTACAAAGGCTTTGATTACATAAAGTGCCTTTGTATTGCCCGAGTCCGAGCTACACATCCCCCAGACAGCATACACTGCACCCATTAGGTGTGAATTTACCCATCCCCTTCTCTGCCCCTCACCATCCTGACACTCAATAAATGTTACTTCTGTATGGGCACATAAGTGTTGATCAATTAGTACCAATTTAATGGTGAGTACATGTGATGCTTGCTTTTCCATTTCTGTGATATTTCACTTAGAAGAATGAGCTCCAGCTCCATCCAGGATAATACAAGAGGTAGTTCACCATTTTTTTAAATGCTGAGTAGTACTTCCTGGCATACATAAACCACATTTTATTAATCCACTCATGTATTGATGGGCACTTAGTTTGTTTCCACATCTTTACAATTGTGAATTGTGCTGCTATAAATATTCAAGTACAGATGTCTTTATTATAGAATGTTTTTTTTCCTTTGGGTAAATATCCAGTAGTGAGATTGCTGGATGAAATCATAGGGAGACCTATGAAACACTGAGGAAGGAAATAACAGAGGACATAAACAGATGGAAAACCATAGCATGCTCATGGATCAGCAGAATCAATATTGTTAAAATGTCTATACTACCCAAAGTGATCTACAAATTCAATGCAATCCCTATTACAATAGCAACATAGCTTTTCACAGATCTAGAAAAAATAATTCTGCACTTTGCATGGAACCTGAGAAGTCCTTTTATAGCCAAAGCAATCTTAAGCAAAAGGAACAAATCAGGAGGCACCAATTTGTCAGACTTCAAGCTATACTACAAGGCTCTGGGAACCAAAACAGCATGGCATTGGCACAAGAACAGAGACATAGACCAATGGAATAGGACTGAGAACCCAGATATAAAACCATTTTCATATTGCCATCTAATCTTTGACAAAGCAGACAAAAACATACACTGGGGAAAATAATCCCTACTTAATAAATGGTGTTGGGAAAATTGGATAGCCACATGTAAAAGACTGAAACAGAATCTGCACCTCTCACCTATCACAAAAATCAACTCAAAATGGATAACAGAGTTAAAGCTAAGGCATCAAACCATAGGAATTCTAGAAGAAAATGTTGGAAAAACTCTTATAGACATTGGCCTAGGAAAAGAATTTCTGAAGAAGACCCCAAAAGCAATCACAGCAGCAACAAAAATAAATAAATGGGACCTGATCAAATTAAAAACCTTCTGCACAACCAAGGAAACAATCATTGGAGTGAATAGACAACCTAGAGAATGGGAGAAAATATTTGTATATTATACATTTTGATAAAGGGCTGATAACTAGAATTTATATAGAACTCAGAAAAATCATCAAGAAAAAATCAAACAACTCCATTAAAAAGTGGGCAAAAGTCATGAACAGAAACTTTTCAAAAGAAGATAAACTAATGGCCATGAAACATGAAAAAATGCTCAACATCTAATCATCAAGGAATTGCAAATCAAAACCACAATGAGCTATTACTTAACTCCAATGAGAGTGGCTTTTGTCAAAAAGTCCCAAAACAATATATGTTGGCATGGATGCAGAGAGATAGGAACACTCTTACACTGCTGATGGGACTGCAAACTAGTAAACCTCTATGGAAAGTAATATGGAGATACCTAAAACAACTAAAATTAGAACTACCATTGGATTTTGGACCTTAAATATTATTGTATCTTATATTAATATTGCTCAATCCACAGTGATTTTTATAAACATTTACCTTTCCTATCACTTTCTATCCTTTTATTTTCAATATTTTATTGAATTTATCTCCCTTGCTTCTTTGCTTTCATCTGATGAGAAATCATATATCCTATTTCTATTCCTCTTATTTCTTGTTTGAGTATGAATATTTAACACAATTTTATATCAATATCAAAAGTTTAACACTATCTATAGTCTCCTCCCAAACAAGGCAAACATTTTTACCATGCTTTCATTTGCCTTCTATTTTGCTTTACCCCTCTCAACACTCCTGTTGAGATCATCTAGCTTTTAAGTTTCAGTTGACTTACTCAGTGTTATGCATCAACATTTAGTTGGTAATAAATGTAAGTTGTACTTGTTTCTTTGTTTATCATTTGTCTTTGTAGTCCAGTTCATCTTCTTTCTTAAATTTTTTAATTTAGTTTTTTTTGTTTTGCTCTAGAAACATTTTCAAAGAGGACTCTGTGCTTTTTTCCCCTCACACTCCTTTATCCTTTGATTTTGATCTTTTACTATCCAGGAACACTTTCTCTATCTAATAATAGCCAATATTCTAATGACTTAAAAATAATTTTGTTAAACTAAACCCAATGTCAAAACACATGAGTATGCCTTAAGATCAGTTGGACATATTCAAATTCATTTCAAAATCTTCATAGCCATTAGAAGAGTCTTCCAAAAATTGAACTGAATTTGTGAGTTGGGAGCAAGAACACTGGGCTGAAAGATACCAAGCCTCATTCCAGTGCTCAGTCTACTACCTAGCTCTGAGATGTTGAGAAAATCACTAGATTTTATGAGTTTGATTATGAATCTTCATTTGATTTAAAGAAAGAGCAGGTTACATTTATATACATTGTCCCGAGAAGATATTTATCATATAGTTGTAAGATATTTTTGCGTTAAGTAAGAATGTTGCAGAACAATGAGTAAAGATAAGATTTTTGTAGATAAAATAAGAAAAAAGGAAAAAATCCTATATATATTTCCTATATTTCTAATGTAAACATAGAGAGATTGTAAAAAAAAAAAAAAAACTGCTTGTCCAAAGGGGATTGGCTAGAGAATGGTGGTAGGGAAATGATTAAGTTTTTCTCTGCATCTCTCTGTATTGTTTAACTACAATATTTTCTTAAAATGTTTCATAGAGACAAGATCTCAGGCTGTTCTCAAAATCCTGGCCTCAAGCAATCCTTTTGCCTCGGCTTCCTTTAACTAGTCTTATGAGCATACAGTACAAAGGTCTTTTTTTAATTAAAAACACAATAAAGAGAAAATTATAACAGTAATAAATGAAATCAGTTAACCTTGATAATAGTTATCTGGTTCTAGGGGTACACATCTCGGGGTTTTTAATTTTAAAAGTTTGATTTTAAAATTTTAAAAATTATATCCAGATTTTTATTCTGCCTTGGAATCTTTGTGTTCAGACTAGTTGCTCTTGGTGTGTGCTCTCACTGAACCTTGTAAGTTTTTTCTTCTTTTTTTAATTTCAATAGATATGGGGGTACAAGTGCTTTTTTGTCACATGGATAAACTGTATAATGCTGAATTCAGGGCTTTCAATAAACCTATCACCAGAATAGTGTTCATTGTACCTGACAAGTGATTTTTTATCCCTCACACCCCTAGGATACAATTTATATAGAATAAAATGCACCTATTTTAAGTATATACTTATTATGTATGCACAGATTTACACACCTGGGTAATCAGCACAGAATTTATTATTTTTTAAAATCAAGATCGCCTATAGTCTCACCAATTCCAGTGAAATTTCCTGGCTCTTTCTCTGTGGTGGGAGGCAAGGGAAGGTAGAAATAACTAGAAAATGTTGAGGAATGACCAGTGCAAGTTTTGCTCCTCACATCTCAGATGCATATTCCTAGAAAATTTTGATCATTTGGAATAATTCTCCATGTTTGCCATGGTGCTAGAACCATGTGAGTTTGGAAAGGCCTGAGGAGGCATTTAGGCAGAGACACATCTGGGAAGGCCAACTGAAGTCCCTGCACCAACAGGGAGGCACCCAGATCTAAGGAGGAAGAGCAGTGTGGCATGCTTAGGTAAGCGGAGGCATGAGCCTTCACCGTCTGGAGGCTCCCTCTACTACTCCTCAGTGGGCAAGCCTGCCAGATCTCCATGGACAAAAGTGCCACACTGCTCAGAACCACATGCCCAGGACTCGTAAAGATCCCAAAGGAAATGTTGGAACCAAGGGCCTCTCCCCCAGATCTCCCTCCAACCCAGGCACCATCTCTGGGAAAGGGAGGAAGAGTCTCACAAGAGAGTGGAATTTATAAACCAGTTGAACATTTACCTGCAAAAGATTGTTTCATGTAGGAGGAAAAAGGAACTACTTGAAATGTTAAGAGACCAAGACACTTCTAATTAGCAATTTTAAGTATTTTCCTTTTTATTCAGCAGGATGAGAACTTCTCTGGAAATTTGGTTTGATTAGATCAGCATTTTGTAATAAAATTATAATGCAAGACGTGTGTAATTTTTAATTTTCTAGAAGCCACATTAAAAAGCAAAAACTGTATAGGACCCAGCAATTTGACTCCTACATATATACCCAACAGAAATCAAAACA
>VBSM01000272.1:89760384-89789157 GCA_008086735.1 Cheirogaleus medius | reverse complement strand
ACCCCTTTAATATACTGAAATAAAAAAACAAAACAAAACAACTTGTACATGAATGTTTGTATCAGTATTATTCATAAGAACCCAAAAGGGAAAACAAACCAAATGCCCATCAACAAAACATAGCGTATAATAGAATATTACTCAGTAATACAAAGGAATAAAGTACCAGTATATGCTACAACAGGGATGAACCTTGAAAACATTAGCATACTAAGTGAAAAAAGCCAAATGCAAAAGACCACATATGACAGTATATCATGCCATTTATAGAAAATGTTCAGAATAGGCAAATCCATAAAGACAGAAAATGGATTAGTGATTGCTTAAGGCTAGGAGGGGTTAGGGAAAATGAAGCCTGACTACTAATCGGTATGGGGCTTCTTTTTTGGATAATAAAAATGTTTTAAAATTGGACAAAAAAGGTAAATAAATATCTTTATTTGAAAAATGAGTAATTTCCAACTTAGTATTCTTTAATAGTCTTTATAAATCTTAATTAGACTATAGTATATTTGGAGAGGATGCTATAATGTATTAAAATACTATTTTATTTGGATGTCTAGGATTGGCCCCATTATAGTTTAATAATATTTCTATGACTTGATAGCCTAGATTTTGGGGAATGCAATAGTAAAAAATAAAGATGATATTGTGGCATTTAATATGAATAATATGAATTTATGAAAACTAGTCAAAAAGTTTATGAATAATATTTATTCTAAATAATCTATGATTATGTCTACAAGCAAGCATATCATGAAAATCAGTTGAAGAATTTATTAAACATCTGTCATTTCACATATATTAAAATATCAGGCTTTAACTAAAAATAGAGCAAAGAATCCTAATTGTTTAATAAATTAAGAGCAGAAAAATAATTGCATTGCAAATCTTTCACTACAAAGTTGAATTTGCAATTTTAATTTTTTCCCTTAAAAAATGGCAAAAGACATTGTACTTAATGTGAAAAAAAAAAGAAAGAAATGTTTTGTTCCAAAGAATCTATATTGATCTACAGATAGTACGGAAGTAAAATCACTCATCAGAATTAGTTTAACAGCATCCATAGAAACCAAATGAAAGGATGATATGACAGCCTTTTTTAAAACATCCGTCAGTATCATCTGCTTCCTTCTGATACGTCTTCCTTTTTCAAATATTTCCTTCAGACTCTACATCTGGAGTATCTCCTGTTCTGTAATAAATTATCCTTGTTTCATGAAATCTATGCAATTTTACAACACTCTCAATTGTCATTAAAATAGACCCTGTCAGGGTCACATAGATTGGGCCACTGAGTGAACACCTAACGTTCATTTTAGCTTTTTTTTGAGAATGATAATGCAACCATCACAAGCCTTCAGTTTATTTCAAATCTGTAGTACATCATATGGTTCACAAATCAAAATGACATAAAAAGTACCTTGCTTCTCATCTATTCTCCTGACTCCCTAGTGCAAATATTTCAGTTCTTCATTTTAAAAGATAATCATTTTTTAAATAATTTTTGAAAATCTAATATCTGAATACTTCTAATATTATTTTTATCAGTGCCCATGATTCATAAGAATCATATAATACAATTTATGATCTAAGTATTTAGAAACTTTTCTTTTTGTCAGCTCATTATTAGACCATATAAAAGGTAATGTTGGTCTTTTTTTCCCATAGAATTTAGTTTAATATATACATTTAAATAAAAAACAGAGAGGATTTATTTTATCCTAGACTATTGTAGAAGGAGAAAGAATACACTTGAAGTGAAGGAGGAAATATCCTTTCCTTCTGTGCTTGAAGAAAGGAGGTTCAAGACTTCGGAGGTCTTTGTATTAGGTCATTAAATATGAAATGTCCAATTTTGAATCAAAATTTTAGTTTATTATATCTCAAACAAGTAGCAGTACAATTAATCAAAGTATGTACCTAAACTATTGGCACAGTCTTCTCATCTTAATAGCAGTTTGTTTATGCCAACAGTGAAGAAGCATGGAGAGTGAGTGGTGATGAAATCATGAAAGGCACTTTGCACAGCTTGTTGAGAATTGAATATTTTTCCTTGCAAGAAATGGTCCAAAGCCTGGAAGCAGTGGTAGTCAGTTGGTGCAAGGTCTAGCGAATAAAATGAATGGCAAAGTGTTTCCAAGTCCAGCCTCTGTAGTTTCAGGAGCATTGTTTGTACAACATGTAGTCGAGTATTGTCTTGCAAGAGGATTGGCCTGTCTCTATTGACCAATCTCAGTTGCTTAATCACAAGCATCCTCATCATTTTGTCCAGCTGGTTGCCATAGACATCCACTGTAATCGACTGACCAGGTTTCATGAAGCTGTAGTGGATAATACCAGCGCTGGACCACCAAACAGACACCATTAGCTTTTTTTTTATTTTTGTTTTTTGGCTGAATATTCAGTTTTGGACTGTGTTTCAGTACTTCATCCTTACCCAACCATTGAGTCAAATGGTTGCAATTGTCAGAAAGAATACAATTTTCATCACACATAATAATACAATGTAGAAATGGTTCACCTTTATGTCATGACAGCAAAGAAAGGCAAGCTTTGAGGTGACTTCTTTCCGGACACTTATTTAATTCATATATCCAGCTTCTTAAACTTGCCCATTTGTTTCAAATGGTCCAATATTGTTTCATCAAAACTTACCTGAAGTCTCACTACTATCTGTGAAACATTAACTGCTATGAAAATTATCTTTCTGCCAAAAACATTTATAAAATTGGACAAAATATATAAAGCATGTGAAACCCACCTATCCAGCTTCTTTACTTTGCTGATTTGTTTAAAATGGCCCAATATTACTGGACTAGTAACATCAAACCTTGCTGCTAATTCACACGTAGGTTGAGATGCATTTGCTTCCACTACAGCTTTCAGCTCATCATTATCCTCCTTGATCTCAGGTCGCCCTCATGGCTCATTTTCAAGATTAAACTCACCAGAATGAAACCATCGACATACTGTGCATTCATTAGCCACATCCTGCCCAAACATTTCATTGATACTTTGAGCTGTCTGTGTTGCCTTTGTTCCATGACAGAACACATATTTGAAAATAACACGAATTTTTGACTTATCCATGGATTCATAAAAATTGCTCTAAAAAATGTGAAAGATAATCACAAGCCAAACTATGCGTTTGAAAGAATGAGGATGCACTTTCTCAATAAAAAGAGAACAAGAAGTGTCAAAGTGAAATGTCAGAGATATCAACTGTCAAACTTAGAAATTAAGGAAATCAGACATTTCATACTTAATTACCAATACTTCCCCCCCACACACACACAGTGCCAGGGCTCTTGTTCCATTTGGGATGTGCTTGTGTTTCAGGATAGAGTATAATACTTTTTTCCTTTTTGCATTATTTATTTATAGTGGTTTTTCAAATTTTACAAAATTAATCAATGAATGCATTTTTAAAAGATATTAAAATACTTATAATGAAATTCAGCAAATTCTTGTCCTTCCTATACTTCCCTTCCAGTCTTGAATATCAAAGACAATTGACTTCAACAATAGATTTGATGAAGAAAATTGGTGAATTCACTTTGGAATATGCTGGATTTGTCTAAGTAGAAGAGTCTAGAAAACAGTTGGATGTATGGGTCTTAAGTTTAGGAGAGAAATCTTTAATACATATGCTGGTTTGGGGAATTCTCACTATTATAGGTGGTTTTTGAAGCTGTGAAAATAATATCTACCTCAGAGGTTGCTTTTATGAAGTATGCATCTGAGAGCCCTTTGCAAAAGTGTGATATAAATGTAAAGTATTCTTAGAGAAGAAATAGATTTAAATATGGTAATAGAACCTTGGCAGGCTATCATACACCTTTAATGCAAGGAGCAAGAGACAGCAAGGACAGAGGCACCAAACTATTAAGTAGATGAAAAAATAGCTCAAAAGGGACCAGCAGGAGAAGGGTGGAGGAGAAGAAACTAACCCAATCTGATATTTTCTTAAAGCCAAACCTAGACTCCCTGTCCTGCAGCAGTTCAGAAGTTGGAAAAAAGCATTTCAGAGTAATGATTTTTTATGGAACTTTGTTGAATGGTCCATAGATTTCTCCATGGAAATAAACATGGAATGGAATGGAATAGAGTATTCTTAAATGAAAAATTGGGCAGTAAGCAAAGTTTGTCTTTTTTGCTTCATCGATAAGTGTCTTTTATTGTTATCCTATGGTTTTCCAGAATTTCCTGCTTCAATTCTCTACTCAGTTTTATGTCTTAGAACTATGCTCCTTCCTCTAGATGTCTTATAGAAATGGTTCACCTTTATGTCGTGACAGCAAAGAAAGGCAAGCTTCAAGATGACTTCTCTTCTGATGCTCATTTAATTCATGCAGAACCCATCTATCCAGCTTCTTTACCTACATGATTTTGCTTCAAACAGTCCAATATTGTTTAATCAAAACTTCCCTGAAGTCTCACCACTATCCGTGAAATATTAACAGCTATGAAAATTATCTTTCTGCCAAAAACATTTATAAAATTAGACAAAATATATAAACCAAACAAATTCACACATTGGACCATAGGCAGTACAAAACTTGATCTCTGAGATTAGCAAAATAATTAGGTGAATCCTAAAATTTCATCAGTTTTACTCAGAGGGCAGTTTACAGATCACAGTCCACCAAGGGGGATTTCAAACAGGACCTACCAATCTAGCTGAGTTGAAGAAACAAAAATGAGAGTTCAGTTAGAAATTTGGCTAAATTTTGTGGGTCAGAGTGTCTCAAAGGAGGGAATTTTACACACACACACACACACACACACACACACACGTGCGAGTCTTGGAGATCTTGATTAGAAATCTGGAATGCATAGAATAAAATTTCATGAAGCCGGCAGGGGGTGGGGGGCGGGTGCGTGCTGGAAAGCAATAGTTTGAAAATTCTCTGGAGGTCACTTAGGTCTGTGAAGAATTTGTGTTAACAACGGCCAGAGTTGTAAAACTTTGCTGTACATGCAGCATTAGGTAGAGTCCTCAGAAGAGTAATGCCTGTGATGGCCTTAGAAGACTATTTTAAAACTTCAGTGAAAAACTGGAAGACCATACCTTGAAAAGATCAAACTTATTCTAAGTAACTTAACTTATGCCAGAAATCAGTTCAGAACCATTAAAAGAGAAAAATCACCATTTAAAACCACACATTTCACAAAGTCTTGCATCTAAGAAAAAATTAGCAAACATGCCAAAGAGCAAGATTATATGACACATAGCAAGGAAAAATAAATTGCTGATTAGACACTGTGGAATAAAACATCAGTGGACTTGATGGCATACAAATAGAAACTATCCAAAATAAAGCACAGAAAGAGAAAAGAAAGAAGAAAAAGAAAGAATGGTTCATCAGGAACCTGTGAGACAATATCAAGTTGTCCAATAAAAGTGAAATTGGAATCATAGGAGAGCAGGGAAGATAGTTGAAGAAAGAATACCTTTAAAAATATATGCAACTATTATGTACCAACAATAATTAAAAATAAAATAATTTTAAAAAGGATATCAAAATATTTCAAATTTAAACAAACTATCACATTTAAAAAGAGTAATTAAGCTGAGTAAATATAAACAAAACTACTCCACGACACAATAATCGAATTACTGAAAACCAATGATTAAATAATTTTTTTAAAAAAAGAACCAGAAAAAAGGCACATCACATACATAGAATGGAAGATAATAATTATAGCAAACTTTTTATTGGTAGTAAATAAGTAAGTTTAACAAGGTTGCAAAATATAAGGTCATTACACAAAAGTTAATTGTATCTCTATACGCTAAAAATAAATAAGAAATTAAAATTAAATAAACAATACCATTAATTATAGCACTAAATTATGCAATGCTTAGGGATGTATTTTGTAAAATATGTGCAAGACACATATAAAAAATAAGCAAGACATCCACTGAAAACTATAAAATATTACTAAGAGACATTAAAGAGGACCGAAAAATGGAGGACTATACCATATTCGTGGATAAGAAGAATTAAAATTTTTAAGATGTCAATTTTCTCTAAACTGATCTATAATTTAAATTAACCACAGTTAAATTTCCACAATGCTTTGTTGTAATTGACACAGTGATTCTAAACTTTAAACCGAAATGCAAAGGAACGAACATATCAAGACAATTTAACAAAAGAGGAACCGAATTGGAGGATTTATGGTATCTAATTTCAAGTTATGTATTAATCAGGATTGTCATGAAATTATTGATGTGAGGATAAACATATAATCAATGAGACACAATGAACAGAACATAAATAGACCCACCAACATATGGTCAAGTTGAGGTGGGGAACCTACGGCCCTGAGGCCACATGTGGCCTCCTTGAGTGCAGCCTTTTGATTGAATCCAAATTTTACAGAACAAATTCTTTTAATAAAAGGAATTGTTCCATGAGTTTGGATTCGGTTGAGGGGCCACAGTTGGGATCTGAAGGGCCACATGTGACCTTGAGGCCACAGGTTCCCCACCCCTGCACAGCACTGGGACCGTTACCTCCCATATAAACATAGGAAAGCTCTAAAACAACCAAACTTTTTGGGCTTGGGTTAACAATGGTTTCTTAGCTAAAAGCATAGAACATGAAAGAAAATTTGATAAATTGAACTTCATAAAAAAAAAGAGAGAGAGAGAATGAGAGAGAAAGCAGTTGCTATTCTCAAAACCCTGCTGAGAAAATGAAAGGCATGCCACAACTGGGAGAAAATATTTATTCAAACTTGTACCCAATGAAAGACATGTATATAGAGTATATAAAGAACTATTACAACTGAATAAGACAAACAACCCAATTTAAAAATGGGCAAAAGATAAAAGCAGACAGTTCGCCAAAAATGGTATTTGAATGGCCAAAAAACAAATGTGAAGATGATCAACGTTTTTAGTCACCAAGGAAATGGAAATGAAACCACAATTAAACATCATTAACCACCCCCTAGAAATTAAATACTGACAATACTATATGTGGGTGAGAAGACAGAGCAATTGAAATTCTCATGCATTGCTGGAGCAAATATAAAATTGTATAGTCATGTTGGAAAACAGTTTGACAGTTTCTTATAAAGTTAAACATGCACTTGCTGTATGGCTTAGCAATTCCAAGTATTTATCAAGAGAAATTAAAATGTATGAACACACAAAGGCTCATAAAATAATTTACATTGCAGCTTTACTTAAAATAGCCAAAACCTGGATACAATCCAAATGTTTCATCAAAAAGTAAATTGTTATATAAACTGCTGATACCCTCAACTTAATGGATGGACCTTAATCACTATGCTGAGTGAAAGAAGCCACATTTTATATAGTTCAATTTGTATAAAATTCCATGAAAGACCAAACTGTATGTATAAAGCACATTGCTGTCATGAACCAAGAGATGGTAATATATATTTGACCACCAAAGGCCATGTAGTAACTTTTTAGGGATGAAGAAAGGTTCTATTTCTTGATTTCAGTGGTGATAACACAGTAATGCGTTTTATAAAACTCATCAAACTATATACTTAAAGAGAGTGAAATAATTTTATGTAAAATATTCTTCAATAAAACTCATATTTTAAAATTTTTGCTTGATCTATGTTCTCTTCTTTTTCACTTACCAAAAAAATTATGATTGTAGTAAGGTCCAAGAAAAGATAAATCAACCTTTTTTCTAGGGTACTCATTTCAAAATAGAAATTTTTGAGTGAAGGTTTTATCCTCATAGACAAATGTTTTAGTGATAGTCATTTTAAGTGATGTGATATAGTTGTGATGAAAGTATTTGAGGAGCAGGATAGATTTTCTAATACTTATCAAATCTCACCATAGAATTACTTGAATAGATTTAGTCCTGCAAAAACAAACTGGCCTAGATTTAAAGTGTCAGTTCAGGCAATCATAGGGAGAAGAACCTCAAGCTATTAGCTGAGGCAATTTACTGCTTCTTAGTAATTTACTCTGATAAAAAAAGTACATTGGCACTAGCATTCCACTATAGCCTCAGGTCATGAGAAAATTTTTATTTGGCTTTTTAATGCAGCTTGTGATTTTTAGCAGAATTTTGACAAAGACTTAATTTTCCATAAAATAGAGCAATATTAAGCATAAAGCAACTAAGCTTCACAGAAAGAAAAAGGACAATATAATCACAACCATTTTAAACATCCTTCATGGTAGAGCTCTGTGAAGGACATTGTGGGTAAAAAGACACATCGCCTTAAATTTTTTATTAGCACAATACCTGACACATGTCAGTTACTCAGTATAATATGTGAAACAAATGAATATAAGAAAATACAATATCTCTCTTGTCTTCCACAGAACCATACAGTTATACTGACTTGGGAGCATTGCAAAGATGAGACATTTCCTTGGACAACCCACTACATATTAGAATGTTCATTTTCATTATAAACATGCATTCTTCCACTGAAAATGTTCCACTTCTCATTTATGTTCATCCAGATAAACCTGATATAAAACACATAAGGCAAAATAAATTCTGATCAAATGATATCAGGATATATCTAGCATCGCATTTGACCTATGCATCTATTAAGGAGAAAATTGATTATGTTTAAAGTTCTATCAACTTCTACTTGCATTTTATAAGTATAGGATTAATTTACAAATAGTACCAGCCTTATTGGGAGGACATGGCTTATTAAATTGAAATATAAACCCATAACAATCTTCAAAGAGACGGATGCTTTATAGATTTTAGGTGAAATAAGTTTCAGGTAGACATTGGCTTTTGTTTCTGTAACAGTTTGCATTTCCAAGCAAACACATGAAAGAGAAAGCACATTGACATTCTTGGGAAGAAACATGCAAGTATAACTTCTTGAGATAGACAAGCCAAAGTAATGCTACAGAGAAAGAATTTAGGCACAGTACCAGAGAGACTTGGTTGTGGCATGTTTCCATTGAATAAGCAAGCCAAATGTAGGAGTGAGAGCCTAAGAGACCACAATGCTTATTAATAACTATAACTATACAAAAATTAGAATTCCTACCACAAAAGCCCTTATCAGAAACTTGATAATGGCTTTTGAGTTTAGCATTCTGTGTCTTATAATATACATAGGGACTTAGAGCAATGGCTTTTGACCCAAGCAATTTTCTTCTAAGATGAAAGACAATTGGATGGGGTAGACTGGACAGAGATCACTAAAGCATTTCAATTACATTTCCTGGCTTAAAAAGTATTATGAATCTAACTTTTTTTTTTTACTTATAGGCAGTGGTTAAATTATTTAGATAGGTTTTCAGAGTAAATATTGCTGATAGAATGAAAAAAACTGCACTTTTTGTCTGTCTTTATCACTGATTTATTCCAATGACCTGGACATGCCTTTTGATAGTTTTAGCTGGATTTCATTTGGAGAAAATAAGCAAGTTGTAATTTAACCACTTTGTGTCATAAACCTCATTGTAATGAATACCCATAACACATACTCATAGGCATAATACATTCTCATTATACCCTTGCTCTACACACTCATTAATAGAAAACACATTCACTGGAATTAAACAAATTTACCGAACCAATGAGTATATATAGTATGTATTAGTTTTGTAAAATGTACACTCAAGTTCAGAACCAGCCCTGGGCCAAAAGGTGATCTAAGTTCCACTGGTACCCACTTGCCTAAAACCTTTGCCATTTTTTCTTCCCTATCATGATTTAAAAGAAAAATTTAAGCAATAAAAGGCTAATGCATCATCCTATTTTTTATACTTGTGATGGTCAATGGATTGGCAGTTCTAATGGGCTCAAAAAATTGTTGGGATGGGATACTAGAGACCTGGAATGATAGAAATCTCTGGTCAGAGAGGTGGCTGAAACTACAAATTTTGTTACGTTAAATACCAAGTTTAAGGGTAAAATCATAGAATTGTGTGACTGAAAAGGGTTTTAGAAAGGTCAAGAAATTATGCAGTCTACCTGTTAGATTAATTTTCTATTTGGAATTTGATATTTCAGAGAATAATAACAGAAGTAGTTTTGGAAGGAAAGCCCATGAACCAGTCACTAAAATCTTCAATGATTAACGGAGAGTGACTGGGAATTTAAAAAATGTCCACACAAGGAGGAATAACAGTTGGTGTAGCCTGATGGCATGTGCTTCAAAGTAGCTGGTTTGATTGAGAGACAAGGAGAGATAAATATTCTGGAAGCAGCAATGAGAAGCAAGGATGGTACCACTTCCAGGCTGTCTCATTTGTAGGGTGCTGGAGAAAAGCTATTCTCTGCTTGAGAGATCGTCAGGGACAGAAATGACCTCAGAAATAACTAGATTTCAATTAGAGAAAGAAAGTGAAGTGAGTGCTCAGAGAAGATTGAGTGCATAAGCAATTTTGCTGATGACTGAAAGGACATTCCCAGGAGCTTTAATGGAAGTGTTTGCTGCATTTGGGAGGGGTGGGATACTGGGTCACATTAGTAGTGGAGGAATATAGAGAGATTTCAGGTATAAGTGTTCAGATAATGATGAATGACCTTTGAGGATTGGTGGTCAATGATATAAACACAATAAGGCTTAATGGAATTATTCTTAATGGTTTCTTATGCGAAGATGAATAATCAATATTTATCATAACTTGCTTCTTTGGATCTTTTTCTAGGTAATCTTAGAGAGGTTGATGGAAAACTACATTGTAGAAATAATCCTCCCCTGATGCATCTTTCTCTGATTTATAGCTCAGATTGTTCAGTGCCTGCACATGTGGAAGAACCCTTGTCTTAAATCCAACTCTTGTTCTTCAGGCTTTTACAACTTAAGTGGATAAGAGTTGTAAAGAAGGATGACAGTGATATCCTTTCTATAAGAACTCCAAATAGCCAATCTAAAAACTGTGGCTGCCAAGACCCTAGTCTATAAAGTTAAGCAAAATATGACTCATCACAATTTACTATGCATAATACCAGGCATAAAAACCGATCAGAAGATTAGAGATGTAGAAAAGCCAAGTTCTTCCATGATTCAGATATATCTTTTTTTTAAATTGTGCCTCTCTCAATTCCCTCATCTAAACATCAGGTTTAAACTAGAGAAAAAAATATCTTAAAGAGAATATTAAATTTGGGTATTTAGTTCATATGAAGAGCTAAAATTAGCTTACATAGAACACGAATCGGCTCAAAGAACAAGAAGTACAAAGGTGGGACAGGTTTTAGGATTGACTGATCCTGTAGCTCATAGACCTACTCACTGTTCTGTAAGCATGATATCTTTCATTTACTGTAATGTGTCCTTGTGCTGAAGTGGAATGCCCACCCAACTTGGGCTTTTGTGTTCCACTCAAACATTAACTCTACACTTACTAACACAGTAGATAATAGCCAAAAGTGGCTTTTTAAACTCAATTTAATTTAAACTGGAGAAGATAAAACATTTATTTCCTCAGTCACACAAGCCATATTTCAAGTGATCCACAGCTACAGGTGGCTGGTGGCTACATAATATACAGCACGCAGAATCATTTCCATCAACACAGAAAGTTCTATCATATGGCACTATTCTACATCCCTGAAGGATCTTTCTGAGACAGCTCACTTTTTATTTATTTAATTTTTATTTCAGCAAAATATGGGGCTACAAATGTTAAGGTTACATACATTGCTCTTGTCTTCCCTCCCCCCTCAAGTCAGAGCTTCAAGCGTGTTCATCCCCCTGACAATGCACATCACACTTATAATGTATATATATATACCCATCCCCTCCCCCCTCCCACCTGCCTGACACCTGATAAATGTTTTTGTTTTGTTTTGTTTTTTAACATTTTGGTTAGATTTTATAACTTTGCCTTTACCTAGCAAGGGTTAGAGGTATGCCCTTCCCCTCCACACTGTTCGCCACATCCCTCAGATGTGGGTCTACCCCCCCAACCCCCTGAATCATTAGTGCAACCTTTGTAGAAAAGAATTTGGAAATTCCTCAAACAGCTAAAAATAGAAATACCATTCGACCCAGCAATAGCATTATCAGGTATCTACCCAAAAGAGCATAAGACATTCTATTATGAAGATATCTGCACCTCAATGTTTATGGCAGCACAATTCACTATTGCAATGACTTGGAAACAACCCAAGTGCCCATCAATTCATGACTGGATTATTAAAATTTAGTATATGTATACAATGGAATATTACTCAATTCTAAGAAACGACAGTGAGCTAGCACCGTTTATATTATCCTGGATTGAGCTGAAGCCCATTATCCAAAGTGAGGTGACACAAGATCAAAAAAATGGGCTCCACATGTACTCGCCATCAAATTGGTACTGAACGATTATCAATATGATGCTCAAAAGGTGGTGGTATTCACCAGACAGCTCACTTTTTAGAACATTTACTTCTCAATGTGGAGTTCTTTTTTGTCTTATCTCTTCATTTTAACCATTAATTGCACATTGCCGCAGGGCTGTTCTTTTAAACATTTCTTGCTTATGCGTATTATATGCACAGTAAGATAGTAAATCTTAAGGGCAAGGAAATTTTTTATACTGAATGATTAACAATGACTTGTTGCTTTGAATTTTCATACTCTCATAATACTTCAGATTGACATGAAAGACAACATGAATTGTGGAAAGGGAATAGTTTTCAAATTAAATTTTAAATTTATAATAGGTTTAGATTTATAGAAAAAATGTAAAGATAGTACAGAGTTCTCATATACTTCACATCCAGTTTCACCTATTACTTATATATTAGTACCATACACTTGTTACAATCAAGTAAGGCATATTGATACATTATTAACTACAGTGCATATTTTATTCCACTGTTCACCTAATATTTTTCTGTTCCAGGATCCCATCCAGCATATCACATTATATTAAGTAGTTATGTTGCCTTGCCTTGACTGTAAGAGTTTCTCAGATTTTGTTGGTTTTGAAGACTTTCATAGTTTTGAGGTATATTTGTCAGATATTTTATAGAATGTCCCTCAACTGGGATTAGTATGATATTTTTCTCATGATCAGATTGAAGCATTTTGAAATGACCAACAAAAGGCTAATTTTCAATACTTTTAAAAATAAAATTAAAATGAAATGAACACATGTCTAAAGATTAAGACAACTCAATTAAAGCATTCCAGTCATGACTGGTATGTAGAACATGGTGTCACAAAACTATTTGTACAGGTGAACGAGCTGAACATTTAGCTAACACTAATTGAAATCTCTAGGATAAAGAGTGACTAAAAGTCTTTATATAGCAAATATTGTAAACATAAGATGTGGAAAAAGATTTCAAAATCTTCCGTTTCAGCAAGCTTGCTTTTAAAGCAGCAAGTTTTGAGTCATTCTGAGAAAAAGTTTCTAGGAAGGTGAGTAGGTTCCGGCCAATATCTGCAACAATGAGTATTAGTTGTTGTTAATCAAATAAATAAAATAGTAGTTATATCAAAACATTCCTAATTGAGTTTTATAATTGATACAATGATAATTATTGAACTTTTTCAGTCTCTTTAAGACTGCCAAGCCACTCATACTTCTGTTTTGAAACAGTGTAGTGATGCGTTTATGTAACCACAGCAGAACCATGAATTTATAGTGTGAGGGTGGTTCTTAATTTTCTTGACTTATTACATATTTTTAATTACCACTAGGTATAAAAATATATTTTAAGAGGCCAAATTATCCATAAATAATTATGTATATATTTTGATCTATAATTCATACATTTGCTTAAAAATACTTTCAGGCATAATAGCCAAAGTATGTATCTATGTATATGGAATGGTTAGGCTGCGTATGATTCCCCAGATGAGTGAGAAAAAAAAGTAGAAAATGGGTTAAAGAAGGAAAGGGAATGTGATTACAAGGAAAAGTTGAAATTCAGTTTTATGTAGTTTTTATCACTATTATTTTTTTCATCGCTCTTCAAGTCAGCATACTCTTAAACCTAGATTTTTCTTTCCTTACAATTATAGAGGAAGAAAACTATTGTAATAGTATTATTTTGGCCTGATGTGTGCAATTTGCCCTGTTAGGTATATTCCAAGCTCTGTTTCATTTAATTGCTTTTACAATTCTTAGGTAGTTTTATTGTTTTCATTTTATAATGAATAGATTAAGGCTTTAAGAAATTACATAATTTGCCCCTTGTCAGTGAGTTGGTAAGTGATGGAGCTCAGATCCATGTTTGGGTAATACAAAACTAAACTCATGTTCCTTCTACTGATGAAACTCTTTCCCAAATGATTGGATTGAGTCAGGCTATGAATCCCTAATATCTATGTTCTGGGGCAATATACATAGTTTCATCTCTGATGGTTATTCTCTTTTCAAAGATTGGGGAGCAGGAAAGTTAAATTTAGAGTTGGTTGATCCATGAACATAGAGATCTATGCACTGTTCCATAAGCATGGTGTTTCACTCATTTGTATTCAATCTGCCTCACAGCTGAAACAAGAACTCAACTAGGGCTTCACAGCAGACCAAACATTAGGTTTAAAGGCCATAGCAAAAGCTTCCATCATCAGAAAAATGACAGGCTTTCCAACACAGAAAACTCCTCTCAGTTCATTGAGTCACATGCTCAACAAGGCTTTGGGAAGTCATCGGGTACAGAAACTTATCTTCAGAAAACTAATCCAACATGGAGTATGTGAATAAATTAGCACAAGTCAAGGGTGCATGTTGTTCTTGGCTGATCATGTAGAATCTCGATTAAATTCTGTTCCACAGAAAATTATTCTAGCCTCTTGAATGATTTTCAAGACTGAGTTCATACAATTGCATTTGATGTAAATGATAGCTCCAGTGGGGAAAATGTTCTTGATTAAAACATGGATGTGTTTTAAACCTGTTTGTTCAATATTTGATCTTTGAAATAGAGTTAAAATCAGGGGGTAGAAATATAATTACCTCCATAATTTCAGAAGTCAGTAGAGAAAAGATTCAGAGACTTTTAGGTGAGTGTGAGTGTGTGTATGTGTGTGTATGATGTAGGAGTACTACAGAGGGTCTTTGCACCTATATAATTATATCACCCCTTTGAATAATGTACCATGATTTTGACATTACATATAGAAATAGTTTAAGGACATGAATAATCTATTTAGTAAAACTCTCGCTTTTGTTCTAAATTCTAATAGATAATTTTCACAGTCCTTCTCACCAAGGAATTACAAAAAAAAACTTATTCAAAATGTAATTTATTCTATGTTTTAGAATTTATGTATCTTTACATTGTACTGAATTGGCAGATTTACTTGCTACAGAAATAATATCACAAACATAATATTGAGTTCATCTACTTATTTTATCACAGTTGACTGTCAACTACCTCAAATATTATTTGAACATGCATAGGGACAAACATAATAATTATAGGGGAAAAGTTTATGATTATATTAGCTTTTTGGAATGTTTGTTGAAAAAGGCATAACTGTAAGTTTTAAAACTTAGATTGAAACTTAATGTATATGGTAATAGAACTTGGAAGAATTCAAGCTCAATTCAGATCAAAGTGTCAGAACAATTTTTGAGCCTTGTACATCTTTACCTAAGTATATAGAGAAATAGGCCATCTATCACTTAACAGTTTTTCAACAAAAGGAACAATACATAAGAAAAGAAATAAATTATTTACTAACAGTTGCTTTAGCATATCCTTGTTAACTTGATATATTTCCTCTATGGAAATATAAAAGATAGATGATAACAATGATTTACATACTCGTTTCTGATTCCAAGAAAAAAACCTTTCAGATCTTCATTAAACACTTTTATTTTATTTTCATGCAAAAGCCTTTATTAAAGTGTTTCACCTTCAAGACAGGTAGGTTATGTTTTCATTAATTGCTTTCAAATATACAGAATCTACAAAATAGCATTTGTTAAACATGTTATTTTTTCTTTTCCTGCCATCTTTCCCACCACCTCACTATCTTATAAAGTCCAAACAATGCACAAACACAGAGCATCGATATATCTAAACTAATTTTCAATCTCAAGCACTCATTTTCAAACTTGCTGAACACTGCAATCACCTGGAACATTTAAAAAATGCTGATCCTTGGGTCTCACTCTACCTGATTCAACTGGTTTGCAATGCAGTTTTGAATTTTTAAAAGAAGTTTTAAAAGCTCAATTGATAATTGCAGTGTGTAACAAATGAGAGCCACTAGCTTAGAGTAATGGTTCTCAATCTTGTTTCCACATTGGAAACTTCTGGGAATTCTTAAAACTATTGGTGCCAAGTTCCCACACTTCAGTTTGATATAAATGATCCAAGGTGCAGCCAGAACGTCAGGATCTTCATAAGCTTCACCTCCACCCCCCGGTGCTTCTAGTAAACAGCCAGGGCTGAAAACTACTGATTAGCATTTCATGTTTTGTTAGGTCGGAAGATGATCAATATATTTTTCATATTTATAACGTTTCTTACATTAAATTTTAAATGTATGATATAGAAAATTTGAGTCTTGAAATAGACTTATTTGAATGTAGTTTAATATATGTAAGGCAAAGAACAACAGATAATTACGTGTGAAGATCTCCCAGAAGAATAATTTCATCCTGATTGTTAAAGTGTAAGATTCAAGGTCAATATTATCCATTTGAAGATAGAAATTATAAAAACTATAATCCAAAGAAGTTATCTTTAATGCCAGTATGACAGTTAAGATGAATTCATCATTTTTTTAAAAAAATGTGATCAATTCTTGAATAAATGTTGTCAGATATTTAAAAGTAACCTATTAATGTTTGTTCACTTAGAATTTTCTTAAAAACACAAGCTCTTGACAACTAATAAAAACTTTCAATTGCTTAAAAGCACAATGTAGAAAAGGAGAGTCTATAAAGACTATTGAATGCTTGTGAATGAAAGGTACCATTTTTTTTTAATGAAAGACTTGATAACATATTCAGGGAGATGTCAGGTGTAAACCGTTAAGTATTTTTCGGAATTTTTGCATGAATAGGGTTTATATAGTTCTGTTAGTGAAGATCGTTGAAGTGTTGTGTAAACACTGGATAAGCTATTTCTCACAACTTAATTTACACATGATGCTAATGCTTAAAGTATTTTTCCTATTCAGAAACATATCCAATTGCTTACCCTCAAAATGATTCATTATAAAGGGCCATTTTTTTTCATTTTTCAGGATCAATAGGAAAATTCTCCCTGAAATATATATATTTGGGTGTGGTGTGTGTGTGTGGTAGGGTGGTTGTGGGTATGTGTTGTATTTGATGATGGGGATTTCATTTCTCAAGCAGGTTATCTTCTTTAAGAATCATATCTGTAATTCTACCATCTACATTATAGGATAAACACTACGTTAGCAAAATTAATGTTAACACTTACTAATGAGTGAAGAGATGCCTATAAAATGGTATAATTAGTGTATAATACATGGAAAAATTAAAAGCTTCTTTATTTGCCATTAACTAAAAAGCAAAGAAAAAACAGGTTAGAATGCAGGATAGGTAAAAGGGCATGGGCAGCCATTTAATCAGTGTTGATGAAAGAAAGAAACTACACAAATACTTTTGTGTGTCTGGCAGGCTTAGGGGAATCAGTTCTCACAGGAATTTTCCAGCACTCGAAACTTTCTTCATATAATGAATTAAATAAACTAGAAAATTATGAATTAGAATATAAAGCTCAGACAAGGTAAGTACAATACCATAATTAAAAAACAATGCCAGTCTATTTGACTTTGTAACTTTATCAAAAATTTATTCTTTTGCCTCATTAATTATGTCTCAGTATAAGGTCCTACTGGTTGTTCTGTCTTTTAATACATGCTCTACTATTATCTATTCTACTAACTCCAAAAAATAAGGTATAGTTAAGACCATGTTTCCAGATATACAAATAACCATTTATCTAGTGAATTATTGAATTAGCTCTATAAAAATCAAATTTCTACTTGATTATAAAAGTCAATACATTGTTGATTTTGTCTAATCCATAAGGTAACTTAAATAACCAGAATATGAGTCAAATTATCTGCCTTTTATGCACAAGGTTTAAATAATTGCAAAATGTCAAAATTTCATGAATTCTATAAACTTTTTTTGGTCACAAGAACTATGTTTAACATCAGAAATACAACAGATGAGACATGAAAGAACCTTCAGAAAGTTTCTTAGTTCACAGGGTCACGATCCAGAGGAGTAGAGAGAACAAGATATAACCACAATTCACAATGATGTTAGGAGATTCATAGAAGTCATGTGGGATCACAGAGAAAGGGCATCTATCAAAAACAAAGGTGTTGAGGATGGAGAAAAATTAATAGCAAAAGGTCTTGAAGGATACGATGTGTAAGTTGAAATCTTAATGAACCTAAAGAAACGAGCTGTAAATTGGGAGGTAGTCAGTAGATTAGAAGAAATAAAAATTCTAAGCATAAGAGAGCCCAGAGGTGAGAAAGGTCTTAAAACAGTACTAAAACTAGGGAAATGAAGCTAGAGCACTGGGTATGAATATATGCTATGCAGAAAATATTTGAAGAGACAACAGTTAAATATGCTATCATAAGAATAAACAAATAAAACCCAACAAAATATTAAACATTAATGGTATAGATGATGGTGATGGTGGTATTGATCAATTTGCTTATATTTGAATTTAGGGGGAAAAAAATGAACTGTCCAGTAGCAGATTAGAGATGAAAGGAAACAGAGAGCTCAGTTAGGATGTTGTGGTAGGCAGAATTTCAAAATGACTCTTAATGACTTGCTCCCTTCTGTAATCTCATGCCGGTATGTGTGGATGGAAACTGTGAATATGATTAGACATAACTTCCTTGATTGGTGGGGTGCAATGGCTCACACCTGTAATCCTAGCACTCTGGGAGGCCAAGGCAGGAGGATTACTTGAGGTCAGGAGTTGGAGATGAGCCTGATCAAGAGCAAGACCTCATCTCTACAAAAAAAAAAAAATAGAAAAATTAGTTGGGCATGGTGGTATACATCTGAGGTCCCAGCTACTTGGGAGGCCTGAGACAGAAGGATTGTTTGAGTCCAGGAGTTTGAGGTTGCAGGGAGCTATGATGATGCTACTGTACTCTAGCTGGGGTGACAGAGTGAGACTCTGTCTCAGAAATAGAACAAAGCAAAACACCACAAATACTTGCCTCCTGATGTATTATTTGAGAAAGGAATTTTGCAGATGTAATTAAGTTTCCAAATTTTTTGACTTTAATATAGGGAAATTATCCTGGGTCAGCTGCACCTAATCAGGGAGTCCTCTTGGCTATGCTCTTGGTCAAAGAAATTTGAAGATGAGAGTGATTTAATGAGACAGAAATACTGTTGCTGGCTTTGAAAATGGAGGGGCCACTTGCAAAGGAATATGGGTGCTTTCCTGGAGCTGAGAGTGGCCTTTGATTGAAAGCCAGAGCCAGAGACCGCAATCACATAATTACATGGAACTGAATCTTGCCCAAACCGTGTATGTTTAAAAGAGGATCCCAAGCTCCATAGAGGAATACAGCTCAGATGAAACCTCTATTTCAGCCTTGTGAGACCCTTATCAGAGAACAATGATGCCATGTCCCTATTTCTGAACTACAGAACCATGAGCTAATAAATGGGTGTTGTTTCATGTTGCTGAATTTGTGGAATTTGTTACACAAAAACAGAAAGCTAATCCAAAGGAGATGCATCATTCAAAGAAGAAATTCACCTTATGTAATAACTTAATATATTTTACAGAGACATTTAGAGTTATCTTAAACAGCAGTTCATAAATTATGCAAAAATTAGTATTTGTCTCATCATCCTTTAACAACAAAATAAAATAAGACAAAAATTTCCCCAGTTTGGTTGTTCAATTATTTACTAGATTTTTGGCTATTTCTATAATAGAATCACCTTTAATATTGAGGATTATCAAAATTTTTAATGATAATCTTCTGTGTATCTGCCACTTTCTCACTCAAAGATCACCTTACAAAAATAGTTCTAACTATATCAAACTTTTGTTACTTTTTTGTTCAAGAACCTGGATTAATTATCACCATTCTTATTTTTATAGTTTTATAGTTTTAAAAAAAGGTAATTGTTGCTTTTCCCTAGTATGAAAAGATTTTTCCACAAAGTCATCCTGTCATTACAAGGTTAACTTTCAAAGGTAATACTCATTTTGAATTTTGCTATATAATGATAAGTTTGAGTTTTTCTTTTTAGATGGCTGCTTCTGCCTCACTTTGCTACCATTATCAAATTCATTTCCACTGAAAAATGAGTAAAACAGGATCAACAAATACAAATAGCACAGAATTTGACTGCTAGAGAAAAATCACATTTTCTCTGATATTTTTGTTTTATTTTATGAATATTTATTATCATTATATAGAAGTTATATATGGGATACTCACCATAACAATTTATATAGATTGAAAAGCAATATGAAGTATCTCTGAATTACAAGTGAAGCTATTTATTGGACATTCTAAAAATTCTACTAAATAATGGCCTCAAAGAACATATTCTAACATTTATATTATAGTGATGGCCTATAGAATACTGTTTATTTCTTGACACAAACTTTTCTTAACTACTTATAAATCAATACTATAATACTATTCTAAGATAGCAGAAGCACACTATTCTAAGATTTCCTTTGTATTTCTTGGGTTCCCTTTATAATAAAACATTTGTTCAACATTGTTATTTCTTATCATTACATAGTTTCTCTTCTACACCAAATACTTTGTTCTATTTGGACATTACCAGCAAATGAAATTTTTCTTAAGTGTAGTATGCATTTTAATTTCATACCAAATAAAGTTTTAGTCTATGAAAATATCAGACATTTTTATACATGAGAAATAAAATTATTATTAGAATTTATTATCTAAAGGAGATATTAAGCAAGAGATTTGGAACAAGTTATAAAAACCTGAAAAATAAAAGAATCTGGAAAGGCAATATCTTAAATATGTGATTAAATATCACATTTGTTATTCCTTTTACTTTTGAGAAGAATGTGCTTTCAGTTCGTTAATTTGGTCACTATAATTCATTTTATCAATAGGCTGTCACTGTATTTAAACATCTGGAACTCATCAAACTGGACAATCACCAATACTCATAACTAATAAATGAGGGTTTACCGTGAAGAATAAACATTAAGAATATGATCCTAGCTTTGTTATAGTAATTATGTGATAGAAAATATTTGGTCTTAGGTTTTTATAACATCTTGCTGCCTGAAGAATGGCTATACTCTCTTGAAACCTTAAACATCATCAATCATTTTACTCAAAAATTCAATTTGTATGGATTTTTTAAACTCAAAATAATTGCCTAAATAATGTCTAACTATGCCCTCCCAACCCTCCAAAGTAAGAATAATATGGCAAGAATATTATAACTTTAATCAGAAGTCTTGAGTGAGAGACTCCATGTAATTAACTTCTAAAATTTTGGCCTCAGTACTTCAGGAAACCACTCAAAACAAGAGAGCTTTTTAACTGCTCTCAACAGAATTCCATTCTGCTTTTATCTCTGGAGAGGATTTCCCTATAATTCTAGCACTTCGGCCAGATTGTTTGCACACGGCTGAGCAGAAATAACATATATTTTTACATCAGCATATTTAATATCACAGGTTCTTTGATGTACTGACACAATGTTGGCAGTATTAACAATATAGACATCATTAGCTTTCCAAAAGATCCATAATTGAAAAGTCAGACTGCTGAGAAATGTCACCTTGTGTGTAGCATGTTAAGAGAATAAAGCTTTGCATAAGTCCTTGAAAGGGCAAATAATAACTCAATTATAACCTGTGTTGAATCCATAGGCACTAAGTTCCACTTAGACTTAGCATGCTGTTCGGAACTTCCATCTCTGAAGAACCAGTTCTCTTAAAATTGCAAGTACAGTTCAATCCCCATCCTGCCTCCTCCCTATGTCCTAGACAAGTTAAAGCTGCAGACTTACAGCAAAAGTCTGTAAGTTGTATGTTTCAATATCATAAGGTACTAAGTATAAAATTTTTACGGCTTTAAGAAGAAAAATGACATTTTATGGATTTGCTTATGTGTTTACCAGAAGTAGAATTACTGATACATGTATCTAGTAAGTTTGCTGACTCAAGTTATAAATGGGTTTTAAAATTTAATTTCAAAAATTATAAATTTTTACATTTTAAATTTAAATGATAAATCAAAAGATAACCTAAAGAGAAAGATTGCTTTCAAGTAAAAAATTTAGTTCTTATTTCCTTTTCCTCACTCTCTCTCCCCACATTTCCTTTTTCTCCATATTTCATTCCTTTCTTTTACCTACAGCCTATGCTTTTGGGGAGGAGGGCAGTGGTAGAAGGAAATCAAGGCTTTTGAAATTTAGAGAAATAAATTGAAGCACCGCATCAAAGTTTTTCTCACATAACTCAGTAGGTGCTCCAATTTAGAAAGCTTTTGGCCAAAACCCAAGTTGCTATTTTGGTTCTACATGAGTTGTCTGGAGGTAAGCACAGACTTGAACGTGATATGGGTTTGCACTGGGGTGGGGCTGAGGCAGCTCATAGCTCACGTCCACAGTATGCTGAAAGGAGGGTTTGGAACCGTCTACGTGCTATTAATTTCACTTAAGAAGGAATTTATGTTGACTTTTAAAAATCATATTTCCACATCATTTTCCTACCAAAGGTTCTTTTAAGTATATCTAAAATCCAGGAATGATGACTTCAATGTGAGCTTGATTAAGTATTGTGAATCTTTTCCCGGCACTAAATATTTAAGGATATTCCTGCTAAGAAAAAATTAGAATATATACTCAGAATGCATAATATTTTTCTGAATTGTATATTTTGATAAATTTAATAAACCCTTGAATTCAACTGACCCTTGAGTCCAACCATTTTGGGTAAAACTGACAAATAATGTGAACAAAAATTTTGGAGTTGAGCTGCCTAGGTTTAAATCCCAGCTTTTCCCCTTATTAGCTATATGTGTGGCTGACTAACCAAACATATTCTTTTATTCATCTTTAAAAGATTAATGATAATTCCTATCAAGTAAAATATAATGATCATTTCTATCTCATGGGTTTATTTTGAAGATTAAATAACTAAATCACCTAAAGGAGCGGTTCTCAAACAAGGGTAATTTCCCACCATACCCCCCAACTCCCAGTCAAGGTAACATTGTATCTGAAAACACTTTTGTTTGTCATAAGTTGTGTGTGTACGTGTGTGCGTGTGCACACAACTGGCATCTAGTGGCTAGAGCCCAAGCATGCCACTGAACATCCCAAAATGCACAAGACAGTCCCCCAACAACAAAGAATTCTCCCATCCCACAAGTCAACAGAACTGTGGTTGAGTAATCCTGATCTGAATCACTTGAAGCAGCGTCTCATGCAGAGTAAACACTTAAAAGATGTTAAATCTTATTTTAAAAATATTAAAGTTTATTTTACTTCTACTTATTGTATACAACATTTTCCATTACTTTTCATTTTTCCATTGTTTCTGCACTTCATATTTTCCTTTGAGAATTAAATCTGACAGAGTCCGCAATTTCTGGAGCAGTTGACTTCAGAGTGAAACTGTTCCAATATTTTTTATTTTGCCCCAGAGGAATGCATTCACAGAACACTGTATAATGGATTTATACCTAATAACTGCTATCCTGTGGCTTCTTCCCTGATCCCTTGTGCTATATATACTTTACAACAATGGAAAAGAAAAGCTAAACATATGTTAGACAAATTCAGTTGTGCACTATCTTTACTGATATACAAATTCAGATGTGAGAAAGCTAAGAGAGATAAAGGGAAACGATACCCACATGTAATAAACTCACTTGCATTAAACCTGGAACAAATGGCTGAAAAAAGATAGGCATTCTTCATAGCTGATATCTTACATTTTAGTTGAGATATTATATCAGTTAGGCTTGTTGATTGCAAGGGACAGAAACTAACTCTTGTCTGAGCCAAAAGGAATACATTAGAAGGATATTTGATACCTTGCACAATATATGATGATACTAAATAAAGGAGCTGAAACGAAAAAGGAGAGGCAACAGAAAAATAGAAGGCTCTCATCCGCAAAGCACTTTGGTTGGGATGCCGCAGCACTGCTGTCCCGGATAGGGCTTTCTCAGAACAGGCAAGGCCTCTGCTGCTGGACTTTGAACCACATAGCTAGCTTTTCCTCACACTACCAGGATTATAAATTCCATACTAGGTCAAATGCTCAAACCTTTACTGCCAGAAACAAGAAGACAGAATATCTGGCCATTAGACTTCCACAATAAGTGAAGAGAGAAATCTCACAGAGCCAACTTTTTATTAGATAAGTATTTCAAGAAAAGCCAATCTAAACACTTGGGGTTTCAAAATGTAGTTACAGCGCTACTTCTGGGAGTATCATTCAATATCCAGCTATTGCCAATTCATTAAATGTGTTCCTCGGGAAGGGGAGACTTTCTCAAAGATTGTATGAAGGAGTTGTGGTTTGCATTGATTGTATTTTTAAATTACAGATTTTCCATTTGAGCAATTTGTTTTGTTGCTTTTAAGTCTGTAGACGTGGGCCAACATGTTTTAAATTTTAAAAAAGGCCAGAGTTTCTTTGTTAAGTAGGAATTTCACATTGGGTGAAAGGTTGGCACAGTTTGGCTAACCACTCAAAGGCATAAGCCTGCACATGTTGCTGACTCAGAGAAATAAAAGGAAAGAGGCCAGGAAGACAACACTAAAATGTTATTTTCCTTTTCCATGTAATCTCAGTATACAAGAGCTTATATTAATTTTTTTTACCAACTGTAAAATTTATACAGTACATTGCAAACAGATGTAACTGCTGGACAGATAACATACTCATAAACCATTTTCAAACTTGCAAATGTGTCTCCAGGTAATGATAGCTGTGACTACAGCCAAGGATGCACATGTCTATCATTAGTCTCATTGGTAAAGTTAAAATGATCCTAACATGATTTTTAGATGAATTTGGCAAGAGTAAGAAAAGGCTAGCATTGCGGTTTCAAAGGTGAATTACCCTGGACAAGTGATTACCAATTCCTGTTAGAAGAAAATAGTAGAATTGAAATTTTGTCTGTAACCAATCAAGGGAAAAGATGTGTTTTTGCCATACAAAGATTGGTTTACAGAGTCCTTTGTTTAGATTTCTTCATCATTTTGTGTTTTGAAAATTTCCTAATGGTAGGATGCATCTTATACCATTAGCATAATGCATCTTTGGCAATCTATTGCTGTTTCTCCACAACTAATTAGATGTTGTAGCAATTGTAGTCTCTTGATATTTGACCATGTTTTCTCAGTTTTATTGCCTTTAATATTTCATATGTAGATTTTTATATATTAATATATATTCTCTCCTCTAGCTATCCTAATATCTGATATATCCAATTGTTTCCCTCTCGGTTCTATTGCTTTCTGATCAGGTTAATTTGATTTATTTTTGCATGTATTTGGCATTTGTTAATAGTTAAATCTAGTTTCTGGCTTTAATCTCTGAAAATCCTGTGCTAGTAGATTAAGAATCTCCAGAGAAGAATTGAGGTTTCCTCTGCTAGTACTAAAGAATGTTAACAACCTGGAACTGTAAATTAATTTCTCAACTTGGGAAGTTCCTGACCTGTTCAGGTATATAAACGAGGCAGGCCTATGTTTATCACATTCAGGAGATACTATTTTTATCCCATCCGGGGCTGTAGCAGAGACAAGCAGGTCTCCTTCTTGTTCCATTTGTCAGCCCATTTGGTCTTATTGTTTTAACCACAACTCTCACTGAGTTTATAGATTCTTAGATGTTCCCAGTCTTGGGAAAGTGTCTAAGGTTTAGCTGCATGCCTTGGGAAGGTCCACCAGGGTTAGACACTAATTTTCTCAAAACTTAAGGTTCGCAATAATAGGATTTCCCTCAGGACAATCATTGCTCTTCATTTATGTAACTACTCTGGTTTCAGCCCAAGATGTGTGTGTCCTAGTGTTAATGTTCCATGGGTACCAAAAAATTAGGTTTGCTCTTTATATTCAGGGAACAAAGTTAACTTAATATCAATTAGTACAGCAGTCCCCAAGCTTTTTGGCACCAGGGACCAGTTTCATGGAAGACAATTTTTCCATGGTCGGGGGTGGGGCAGTGGGAGGGAAGGCGGAGCTCAGGTGGTGATGAGAGTGATGGGGAGCAGCTGTGAAGCTTCACTCACCTGGTGCTCACCTCCTGCTCGGTTCCAAACAGGCCATAGACCAGTACCGGTCTGCAGCCCGAGGGTTGGTGGCCTCAGAATTAGTAGCATCTCATTTATTATGATACTTCGGTTTTTCATGTATGTACTTAAATTATGCCTATTCGTTCTATTGTGCACTTATAGAGGAGAATAAAACTACTGCTGATGTATTCATATCACCTTCTTCAAGTTTTTTTAAAGTTTCTTTCTGTATAACTGTTGATGTTATATCCTTTTTGGCATAGAAATTCATCTGTTCAATGTTCACTGTGGATTTCACCCTTATTCACTGCCATCATATCAATGTTTGTGTGCCTCCCAAGTTTATATGTTGACTTCCTAAGCCCCCAGGTGATAGTATTAAGAGGTAGGGCCTTTGGGAAGTGATTAATTCATGAGGGCAGAGCTTTCATAAATAGGATTAATGCCTTTATAAAAGAGGCCCAAGGGAGCTCATTAGCCCCTTCCACCATGTGAGGAGGCGGTGAGAAGGTGCCAACTATGACCCAGGAAACTCGCCTTCATCCAGTGCACCTTGATCTGGGACTTCCAGGCTCCAGAACTGTGAGAAATAAATGTCTATTGTTTATAAGCTACCCAGTCTACAGTATTTTGTTATAGCAGCCTGAGTAGATTAAGATGTTTATTAGTAGTGGTATACTCTATATTGTTTAATGCTTTTTCCTTTGGATTTTACTTTGATATTAAGATTGTAACACCTAATTTATTTTTGGTTTTTATTTGTCTGCTATATATTTCCCATCCTTTTTTTTCAATCTCTCTAAGTCAATTAGTTTTGGTGATTCTCTAACACACACTATATACATGAATATTTATAATGACCCAAATGGAAGTGTTACTATTTTAATAAATGAGTCTAGTCAATTTATATTTTTTAAATCAAGATGTGTTTCATCTTAGTTCTGTTCTCATACATATAATTATTCTGTTTATGTAGTTTTTCAAAGTATCTCTCCTTATATATTTACTGACCCTTTTGTTTGCTTATCGGTTTGGCTTTTTGTGTATGTGTGTGCTCTGCTGTGTGTATTTTTCTCTGACAGTTATCTTTAAAATCAGGAGCGGATTTAGGTAATATGGAACCTGAAGCTACACAATTACAGGAAATGTATTCAATAAAAAGAATAGAAAATAATGAAACAAAATTAACTGGGCAAGTGAAAATATTTCTTTAAAATTATGAAAGGAATCACAGCAAAGTGCAGAAAGGGTCTGCAGAAAAGGAGTCTTGAAGCTTTAGTTTCATTAATTTTGTGGTAAATACATCAGGGGTTATTGTTCATCATTTTAACAACAGACTAATTTTTCTGTATCTTAGGCAGGGTTTATTAACTCTCTACAATAAGCAGTGATATAACTGTACATTGCTTCTTCCTTTCCTCTTTCTATCACATGACTTTAGTTGATTATTTTATTAATCTTTGATTTTATAATTTTATTGTTTTATTTTTAAATAATAAATTATCTCTGAATTTTTAGCCACAAAAAAATGAGAAAAATCAGTGTACCTACACAATCTATGCCTTCCTCTGCCCCTCCCTTGTTTTTATTACTCATCACTATTATTTATATAATTTTGACCTTGTTGAGTTTACACCATACATATTCCTTCCTATAAATATAATTCCATCGTTTATTTATGTTCTGTACTATGCATGACTCTTTTACTATTGTTTCTCAAGTCATACCTTGGTTGACTAAAATTGATTCTCAAGTAATTTCTATAAGAAAGTTTCCTGAGAACAATATTCTCTGCATTCCTGTAAGCTTAAAATGGTTTTTGTTGTTTTTTATGTAAGCACAGATATAATATTTCTATGTTATATATGTATGAGTAGGTTGAAGGGTAAAAGGCATGATAGGAAAGTTTAAATAGAAGAGAGTTTGAGAAGTTTCTAGGTAGAGTCAAGAGAGGAAAAAGCTGAAAAAGTGTGATATATTTAGAGGACTGGAATGGAAAGTAAGTTAAGCAGATAAGTAAAGAGTGGTGTCACCTGGCAGAGGTCCTTGATTTTAGCATGGTAGCCAATAGGGGGCGTTACAGGATGAATTGCCCAATAAAGAGACTGAAAATAGCTAGTTCGCGCGGTGGTCTAGGTGTGAGAAACTGAATAACTAGATGATAATTGTTATGGACAAAATGGCAAAGAAGCTATGATTCCAAAAGATATCTCAAAAGATAAATGGGCAACTTTGGTGATTTATTAATGTTTTTAAAAGGCTGAGAAAAGGTGAATTTTTTTTTTAAAGTTCCTCCAAGATTTCTCAATTTAAAGAATAGAATATGGTTTGGTGATCTATAGGTTTGTAGCATTTGAGAAAATTAGTAAATGATGAATTCAACTTCATACAAGTTGCATTCAAGGTCATGATGGGATACATAAATGTTCAGTTTCTTGTAATTTTTGTATAAAATTAGCTTGTTCTTGCTTGATCTAGTGTTAAAATAAGCAACATCTTTTATTGGCAACTGTTTATTTTTTATTTTTTTTATTTTTTAATTTTTTATTTCAGCATATTACAGGGGTACAAATGTTTAGGTTACAT
>VBSM01000272.1:89746976-89760284 GCA_008086735.1 Cheirogaleus medius | reverse complement strand
CTTTGCAATTGTGAATTGTGCTGCTATAAACATTCCAGTGCAGATGTCTTTTTTTATACAATGTTGTTGTTTTTTTCCTTTGGGTAGATGCCCAGTAATGGGATTGCTGGATCAAATGGTAGTTCTACTTTTAGCTCTTTTAGGTATCTCCATATTACTAGTACACAGAGGTTGTACTAGTTTGCAGTCTCATTGTGAGAATTTGTCAAAAATAGAAAGTTCTAGCAACAAGTCTGGATCAAGATGATAACAGGATAAAAAGGCACAGGATAGTCAATTTGCATTGCTTAGTTTTAAGGATATGGAATATCTTCTTTCTAAATATGTTTAGAGTTTGGGATTAATCTTGGAGTTCTCAATATCTTCTGAATTCTAGCTAAATGTGAGCATTAATGAGCAATATTTCTATTTATCACTATTTCATCAAATTAATGGAAGGCATTTGATTTTGGACATTAAAAATAATTGTTACTAATTTTTAAATAAAATCCCTACTTATCATTACTGAAAAAGTTAAGTAGAACACATATAAACCAAATGAGGAAAAATTAAAACCTCAACTTATTTTGCTTACTTGTTTAATTAATTGTTCATAGCAGCATCAGTTGAAGCAACAAGATGTACAACTAATTCTAGTATTAATAACTCAACTCTCAGAGATCCTTTAATGGAACATATTTTAGGGTCTTTGGTGAAGAACGCTTTGCAGAGAATCATACATATGGAATAAAGCAACAGTAGCATAATTTTTGATAGTTAAAATCACTGCACTAGATTTTGTAGTGGTTTTGTAGCCTGCTAAGTCTTGATTTGTACAATTACTAGTGCTATAACTGTTATTCAGATTTAAAAAATACCTTAAATCTCATTGCCTCATAAATCTGCTTACCACAATATGGAAAATTTCAGAGGTAGTTCTTATCCTTTCTTTTCAGTTATACATTTTTCAGAGAAAACATTTTTAATCAATATTTTTACTTGAAATTTTTTCTAGACAGTGATTTCAGTCTTTTAGTTCCAGGACTGTATTTTTACTTTGCACTTAGGTTTGTAAAAGGTCATAGTAGAGATAATTTATGTCGTATTTAGACTTTGCAACAAGCTCAACATATAATCTGAGGTGATTTCTATAATAAATGAAAAAAGAGAATATGGTCCTTAAGATGGATAGTCAGTATCATTGTGAGTATAACTATTATTATTCCATTTTTAATGAAAAATCATTTTTTCCCTAAAAAGAGAAAGGTGCTTAATAAAGTCATATGTAATTTTCCACCATTATTCAAATGAGACCCTGCTGGGAAGAAAACACTGAAACCACCCACTGGCTGTCACTGGGAAGACCTCCTGACTCTGCATCTGTTAGTGTTTGTGAAAGTAAAAATGCCAATGCTTCCTTTGTCTCTTCCTACTAATTTCAGATAAATATTGTAAATGAAAGGACCACAATAAGGGTGAAAAGAGATTCTGCCATTTTTTTTCTGTAGTGCTAGTAAAAGAGGAGCCTAAGCAGAAGAATGTATTCATGTATTTTCCATGGCTTTTGATCCAGACACAATCACTTTCATTTTTAACAGAAGCATCTCTGCAGTCAAAAATGGCAATCTGTAAATTGATGAATATATTTGTTAAGAATATTCAACATACTTTTACCTTTTTAATTAACATTTTATTTTGGAATAATTTTAGATTTGCAGAAAAGCTGCAAAAATAGTACAAAGAGTTCCAATGTACTCCTCAGTCAATATCCCTGATGGTTAGCATCTTACATTCCTTTGGTACATTTGTCAAAAACAAAGACACCAATACTGGTACATCACTGTTTACCTCTTAACTGTACTCCAACTTTATTTGGATTTCATCAGTTTTTAATACCATAATGCCCTCTCCCTGTTTCCAGCATCCAATCCAGGGTAACACATTGCTTTTAGTTGTCAACTTTTCTCACTCTCCTCTGGTCTATGATTATTTCTCAGTCTATTTTCCATGGCTTTGACAGTCTTGAGTAGTACCATCCAGATATTCTGTAGAATGTTCCCCAACCTGGGTTTGTTCAATGTTTTTCTCATAATGAGACTGGGATTATGGGTTTAAAAAATACTAACAAGGTGAAGCAATTTTTTTGTCATATCATATTGGGTGTTACGTGATATTCAAAAGAAGTCAGTAACAATATTAACTTTTATTACTTGGATAAAGTAGTATTCACCAGGTTACTCCAATGAAAAGTTACTTTTCTTCCTATCTCATACTCTATTCTTTGGAGGCAAGTCACTAAATCTAGCCCACACTCAGATGTGGGAGTGGTATGGACATTCAGCTCCACCCTCTGCAAGGAGAAAAACCTACATATATTATTTGGAATTCTTCTGTAAAAAAGACTTGTCTCTTCCTCTGTTTACTTATCAGTTATTTGTTCATATCACTATGAAGTCAGGTATGTCTATTTTTTAATTTGGTTTACAATCCAATACTGCATTATTTATTTTATTGCTTTAATTTCCTGTTGCTTTGCTAATTGAAGTCTTCCAGGTTCATTCTTTACCCCTTTGATAATACCCTCATTTTTTTGTTGTTTTTTTTTTTAGCACTTCCTTACTTTCTAGTACTACAAGATGCTATAGGCTCATCTTGTATTTTTCCTGCCCCAACCATAAAATCAACCATATCTGCTGTCTTTTAATAGAGAATAATATGTAGAAACCAAGATCTGGGCTCTGGTTGTGCTTATTACTACTGGGGTGTCATTGCTTACAGACTCTCTCAGCATACAAAGGTAATATATGTATGTATAATAAGCAATAAATACACATATACATATAATTGTTTTTGTATATTCATCTGTTAGAACATATAGGCTAGATTGATGACAGAAAGGATTTTTTAAAATTTTAAATTAAAAACATATGCATAGAAAAAATATGTAGATAATCACAAAAAATCAGTTTTAAAAAATCTGATTTTAAAATCAGATGGCTTAAAAAAATGATGGCTTACTTTCAAAACTTCTCTGGAAACAGTATATCTAAGAGAGGAAACTAATTCTACGTGAACCTAAGAATAATGGCATATACAAAGTATTTGAATATCTATAAAGTAGGTTCTAGTTTTCTTTGGATGATTATGAAAGAAGAAACTCTCTTATTCCCACATCTGTATGTTGTTATGCTCAAATGGACATTTATAAAACATATATGGTATGGGTAAAAAGATAGAAACGGCATGTCGATTATCAAGAAAATAATCCATCACAACCAAGTGTACTTCATCCCAGAGACAAGGGATGGTTCAACATATGCAAATCTATAAACGTAATTCACCACATAAACAGAAGCAAAAACAAAGACCATATGATCCTCTCAATAGACGCAGAAAAAGCATTAGACAAAATGCAACACCCTTTTATGATAAGAACACTTAACAAAATAGGCATAGACAAGGCTTACCTAAAAATGATACAAGCCATATATGACAAACCAACAGCCAACACCATACTGAATGGGGAAAAATTGAAAACATTCCCACTTAGAACTGGAACAAGGCAAGGTTGCCCACTATCTCCACTTAGATTCAACATAGTGCTGGAAGTCCTTGCTACAGCAATCAGACAAGAGAGCAAAATTAAGGGCATCCAAATGGGAGCAAAAGAGATCAAATTCTCACTCTTTGCTGATGATATCATATTATATCTAGAAAACCCCAAGGATTCAACTAAGAGTCTCCTTTAATTGATAAATAAATTCAATAAAGTCTCAGGATACAAAATAAATACACACAAATCAGAGGCATTCATATATGCCAATAACAGGCAAAGTGAGAACCAAATCAAAGACCCAATTCCCTATTTGTTGTTCAAATAGCAACAAAGAAAATAAAGTACCTAGGAATATATTTAACTAAGGAGGTAAAAGACCTCTACAGGGAGAACTATGAAACACTGAAGAAGGAACTTGCAGAGGACATAAACAGGTGGAAGACCATACAATGCTCATGGGTTGGGAGAATCAACTTTGTTAAAATGTCTATACTACCCAAAGTGATCTACAGAGTCAATGCAATCCCTATTAAAATACCATCATCATTTTTCACAGATACAGAAAAAATAATTTTACACTTCGTATGGAACCAGAGAAGACCCTGTATAGCAAAAGCAATCCTAGGCAATAAAAACTAAATGGGAGGTATCAATTTACCAGACTTCAAACTATACTACAAGGCTATAGTAATTAAAACATCTTTGTGCTGGCACAAGAACAAGGACATTGACCAGTGGAGCAGAACAGAGAACCCAGATATAAAACCATCCTCACATAGCCATCTAAACTTTGACAAAGCAGACAAAAACATACACTGGGGAAAAGAATCCTTATTCAATAAATGGTGCTGGGAAAACTGGATAGCCACATGTAGAAGACTAAAACAGGATCCACATCTTTCACCTCTCACAAAAATCAACTCATGCTGGGTAACAGACTTAAACCTAAGATGTGAAACTATTAAAATTATAGAGGAAAACGCTGGGCAAAGAATTTATGAAGAAGACCACAAAGGCAATCACAGCATCAACAAAAATAAATAAATGGGACCTGATCAAATTAAAAAGCTTCCACACAGCCAAAGAAACTGTCAAGAGAGCAAACAGACAACCCACAGAATGGGAGACAATTTTCCCAAGCTACACATCTGATAAACAGCTGATAACCAGAATCTATTTAGAACCCAGGAAAATCAGCAAGGAAAAATCAAACAACCCTATCAAAAAGTGGGCAAGGGACATGAACAGAAATTTTCCAAAAGAAGACAGAATAATGGCCAACAAACATATGAAAAAATGCTCAACATCTCTAAACATCAGGGAAATGCAAATCAAAACTGCAATGAGATATCAGTTATCTCCAGTGAGAATGGCCTTTATCAAAAAGTCCCAATACAATAAATGTTGGCGTGGATGCGGAGAGATAGGAAGACTCCTACATTGGTGGTAGGACTGCAAACTAGTATAACCTCTGTGGAAAGCAATATGGAGATACCTTAAAGCGATACAAGTAGATCTACCATTTGATCCAGCAATCCCATTACTGGGCATCTACCCAAAAGAACAAAAATCACTCTATGAAAAAGACACCTGCACTCAAATGTTTATAGCAGCACAGTTGACAATTGCAAAGTTGTGGAAACATCCCAGGTGCCCATCAATACATGAGTGGATTAACAAAAGTGGTATATGTATACCATGGAGTACTATTCAGCTTTCAGAAACAATGGTGATATAGCACCTCTTGTATTTTCCTGGATAGAGCTGGAACCCATTCTACTAAGTGAAGTATCCCAATAATGGAAAAATGAGCACCACATGTACTCACCAGCAAATTGGTATTAACTGATCAACACCTAAACGGACATATAGGAATAACATTTACCGAGCATCGGGCAGATGGGAGGGCGGAGGAGGGGATTGGTATGTACATACATAATGAGTGTGATGCACACTGTCTGGGTGATGGACAGGTTTGAAGCTCTGACTCTGGAGGGGAAAGGGGGGAAAGGCAACACACATAACTTAAATATTTGTATCCCCATAATATGCTGAAATTTAAAAAAAGAAAAATATTTAATCCTTTTTTCAGAATGAAAACCAAGGAAAATAGAAGAGAAAGTCATAGAATGACAAAATTTTATTCATAGGAGAAATTTCAAGTAATCTTTAAATCCAATACAGCAGCTTTACAGGTGCTGTTAAATTTAAGTCAGACAGTGTAATTACTCTGCTCAGAATCCTACCATGGCTTACCATTACTCAACACCCTATAATGCCTTAAGTCATCTAGCTTCAAATTAATTCTGTGACCTCCGCCTTGCTAGTCTCAACATTCTTGACTCAGGTCCTCAGCGCTTGCTGTTCTTCCTGCCCAGAATGTTTCTCCCAGATATTATCTGATTTCTGATGGAACATAAGCTTTATGAGAGAAAAGATTTGTGCCGGCCTTATTCTCTACTATATAGCTGTTACTTATGTCATATCTGACATACAGTAGCTGCTCAATGAACACTTTTTAAATCGAAGAGACATCTATATTAAGCAACATATTATATGAGCACTGACTCTATTAGTTATATTAGAACTGAGCTCAGTGCTTCTCTTAAAATACAGAGATCCATTTAATTACAGTATCACATCATTCTGGTATCATTGTAGAAGAGATTTATGTCACACAATCAGTGAATAAGTATTCATTTTATAATGCACATCCTTAAGGAGAAAAATGTTCAGGATGTTGTAGGTGAATACAGAAAATATAAAAGAAGAAAAATAAACTTCTGTTGGCTTCCAGTTAAAGGGATGAGACATAGACTCAGGAAATCTCTTACACTGAACAGTACCAAGTTCTGTAGTGCACTGCCTTGCATGTGGCAAGCTGCCCAGGAATGGGGACAGGCCAGAGCTGGCCTTTTAGTAAGGATGGATGTAGGATGACTAGCAAGGAGAAAGTAAACAATTCAGAAAGAGGGACTAGGGAACAAAGACATACCACAACCAAATATACTTTTATTTTCTTCAAGAGATACAGAATAAGCAATAATTCATTTTTCACTAATGTATTTCTGAGAGCTTATTTAAGGAACTAAGCCAGAGCCCGACACATTCTAAAGTGAACTCTTTATTACTCAAAATGAATATAATATATTTGTCCTTTTTCTATGTCTGTTATTAAAATAAGACTAGTAAATAAATATTATGTCAAGGTTAATTCATAAATTAATTAAATTTTCAAGTAAGATAATAAGGATGAATATTATTTTACACACTGTTAGGTCTCCAGAGAATAAATTTGCTCTTGGAAATAAAACAAGAACAAATCAAAATCCTTCCAAATAGCAATCAATTTATCTGTCCATCTCAGAACTCAGAAAACATGGTAAGAATACATCAAAAATATAAAGATATAATCCTTAATTTTAAACTACTAAATCATTCACATCTCTAAGAAAGAAGGCTCAAAAAGGTCAGTGAAATTTGATTTGTCAGATAAATCCCCCAATTGAAGAAATTTTAATTCTGTGGACAATCCATGAGCACAGTAAATAGAATAAACTTCCATAACTTTAAAATACCTTAACAATTTCATGAATCTAAAGTTTTAATACTTAAAGGACTTGCAAGCATACCCTGCATTTTTGCAGTAACCCTAAACTTTGTATCAAATAATAGTTTAATTACAAATTCAATGAGAAAAAATAACCTGAATTTATAATAGACTTTCCTGGAATTGTTGAGAAATATAAGGGATGCAGAGAGGATCAGTTGAATCCTGAATCTTTAGATATTCATTTCTCGTTCAGGAGCTATAGTAAAAGTCCCATTATATTTTTTAAAAATTGACATCAGCTGGTATTTTATTTCTAGTATTAATAATTTGGGAGCATGATGAGTTTGAAAGCAAAGATTTCTTTAAGGTACAATTTGGTAAATTTATAGAACAAAGAGCTTTGTAAGCAGGGTCAGGGCTTTAAATGAAAAGCAAGCAAGACAAAGTCTATTTCCTGCTTTTGGAGGCTAGGTAATATCCTGTTGGTTAGCCAATGAATCCTAGAGTTTCCACACTAGTTCCTGAGGATTTAAAAATCAAGTCATCCTTTGATGCTTTCTAAGCAATATTTCTGTAATGTTTATTTCTAGTAGTAACCAGGATACTGAGGGCTTCTTATAGACATATTTTATTGTCAACATCTTGACTTCAAAAAAGAAATTGTCATGTTGATGAAAAACGTATCCAACCAAAAATTGCAAATATTAAAATAAATATTTACTGAATATTTTGTGTAAAGATATGATACAAGGTTTTAAAATCTCATGCACTAAAATGTCATTAAAATATTTTTAAAACATATCTCTTTCTCATAATTTCTGTCTCTACAAACCACTTCATCACTATCTTTTCTCTTCCATTTCTGAATAATTCCCTTTCTTATGTTCTTTAGCAATTGGACAAGAAATTGGCTTCACAGGAAACTATGATTAGAAATACAAATTTTGTAGCTTATTAATGTAATAATAGCAATACATTAAGACAGGTGAAGAAAGATCTTCCATGGTGTTGTTTCGAGAAATTTGTGAAGGGTGAGAAAAAGTACTCCAGGCTGAATGATGGCAAGGATTTCTTCATAAAAATGCAGCAAAAGAATCAATGTATGATAGTCAGGAAAAACCAACATGGCACTGAATTACATTGCATGTGTGCATAGGTCTATTAAAAATTGCTTTCTTAAAATTAATTACCAGAAACTGAAAAAATGTTAAGTGTACAGCTCACTTAATTTTCCAGAATGAAAACATCCATGGAAGAAGCACAACATCATGAGCTCCCTAGAAGCTCCTTCCAATCATTCAGTCCCCAAAGAAAACACTATAAATTAATTTTGCCTGTCTTTGAATACCATAAAATATAATTATGTACCTGTACTATTTTTGTTTTCCTTCTGTCACTCAAAATTATGCTTATAAAATTCATTCATGTTGGCGTATGAGTTCATGCATTTTTGTTGCTGTATGAAATTTCATTGTAGGAATAAATATAGCACACTAAATTATCCATTTTAATATTGGCAAATAAGAGGGTTGTTTTAATATTTAACGGTTACCTATCTAGCAGGTATTATAGTTATTTTTATTGCATATAGATTTAGTATGAGTATATTTCATTTGAATAGACAATACCAGTTTTCCAAAGTGATTATGCACATTTAAATTTTCAATATCAATTTATTGAAAATACAATTGTCCACATCCTTGCTAACATTTGTTATTATCAGCCTTTTGCATTTTATGTTTTTCCTTTAAAAGTTTGGTAGAATTGCCTGATGAAGCTATTTCAGCCTGGAATTATTTTATAGAAAAGTTTGTAATTACAGGTCAATATTTTTGATACATATAAGACTATTTAGATTTTTGTTCCTTCCTGTGTCTATTGGCAAAGTTATTAGTTTTAGGAATTTATCTTGTTTCATCTAAAATTTTAAATTTAATAGCATAAACTAATCTCAAATATGTTTTTATAATAATTTAAATGTCTCTAGGATCTATATTGATTTTACCGTTTCCATTCTTAATATTGGAAATTGGTGTTTTCTGTTTTTATTCTTGATTCATCTTGCAAAGAGATCACCAAATTTATCTGTCTTGCCAAAGAACAAACTTCTAACTTTGTTAATTTTCTATTTTGTGTTTGTGGTTTGGTTGTATTTTTTTTCCTATTGGTTTCTACTCTTTTTTACTTTTTCCTTCTTTTTCAAGTGGAAATTAAGTCTTTCATCTTTATCATATATGAATTATTCTTAAATGTGAAGAATTGCTAGTTATTTCATATCTAATTTCTTATTTCCTGCATCAGCTTTAAACATACCCTCATTAAGAGAGTCTTAAAACCTCTAATTATTCTAGGGATAATGGGCATTTTTCTACTCTTGTCTTATATTTCTTTCTTTTTATAGTCTTTAAATTTTATTAGATGTTTTAGTTTATTTGGATTTCATTTGTGAGTTGAATGTTTAGATTATACATTTTTAAACTTTAATTCTTTTCCAATATAGGAATTTAAAGCAATGCATTTATCAATAAGGACCATCTTAAATACATCCTATATGTTTTTATAGGTAGTATTTTTATTATTTTCAATTCAAAATATGTTCTAAATTCAATTGTATTTGCTTTTTTGACCCATGGGCTATTTAGAAATGTACTAGATAATTTCCAAACATATGGGAATATTCTACTTATCTTTTGTTTTTATTTCTAGGTAATTTCCAGTGATGAGAAAACATATTCTGTAAGATTTTGATTCTTTCAAGTTGGTTGAAATTAGTTTTATGGTTCAGCATATGGTCAAATGCCTCATTATCAGTTCATGAGAAAAGGATTGTGAAATCTCTCATTACTATCACAGATTTGATTTTTTCTCCTTTTTATTTTACTTTTAGTCCACATATTTTGAATTTTTCTCATTACAAATTCAGAACTACCATATATTCTTGGACTTTATTTCTGATCATTATCAAATATTCTCATTATCATTTGTTTTGCTTCTGGCATGAAAGTCTTTGTTACTATAGCTATGCTAGCTTTCTTTTAGTACCGTTTGAATGGTGAAGCATTTTATAATCTTTTATTTTCACTCTTTTGCATACTTATGCTGAAGTATGCAAGCTACATACATTTGGGTGTTTTTTTTCCCCATTACAATTCTTGATTTTAATTGATACTTGTATTCCCTTTAAATGAAATGCAATATTTATTTATTTGATTTAAATATTCAAATATACTATTTATTTTCAATTTAATTTATTCTGGCTTTTGTTGCTTTCTTTTGGAATATTAAATAACTTTTGCCATTTCATTTTCTTGGCTTATTAAACTTTTTTGCTGTCCTTTTGGTTATCATAGAGATTGTAGAACAGATAATTTTCTTATACAGATTTAATATAAATTCTAAGATACTTCTAGAAAAATCAAATTACTTTAGAACTTTGATACTATTTTTTCCTCCCTAAGTATATATTCTTATTATCTTATATTTTGACATGCTATGAACTTTGTACCCCAAAAGTCATCCATATTATTAATTTATACCATAGATATTTATTTAAATTTGTCCAGATAGTTAAATTTTCCCTTGCTTTTCACTCTTGTTTATTGCAAGCTGCCATCTTTAAAGCAAGGTTTCATTGAATATAGAATGTTTGGTACTTTATTTCAGCATTAAGCTTATTGCTTTATCTTCTGATTTCAATTATTTCTGGTGAGAAGTAAATTCGGTTTTGTTTATTTTTTGTTTGCTCCTGTAAAGATAACATGTCTTTTTTTTCCCCTTTGGCTCTCTTGAGATTTTCATTTGGTTGGGGTTTATAGAAATTGTGATATGATAGCTTCCTTTGTATGTATTCTGATTGAAGATTGTCATTATTGTTGAATCTTGTATTATGTCTTTTTGTGAATTGAGAAATTCTTAGCATGAACTCCAAAAATAGTGTTTCTATACTATGTTCTCTAATCTCTCTGTTGGAAACTCTAGTTGCACATATATTAATTAGAACTTTGTCCCTGCCCTATTTGCCAGTTATACTCTTTTTTGTGTGAGTTTTATAGTTATTTTAACCATTGTGTCAGTTTAGACATTTTCTTTTTAGCTATGTATTATTTTTTATTAAACCTCTTTTAGCTTAATGTCCTATTATGCACACACAGTGAGTTTTTAAGCAGTTGTTTGCTTGTTTTTTGTTCATTGATTATTTCAATTATTTTTTGGTGACAAGTAGCTAATAGAAGAAACATATGTGGTGACAGTTCCCAACAGTTTTTTAAATATATTTTTTTGTTATGGAGAGCTTCAAACATATACAAATTAGAATTGTATAAAATTCTCCAATGTTTCCCTCTTCCAACATCAACATTTATCAAATCCAGGCCAACAGCACTTCACATGCACCCATCCTACCCCCTATATCATTTTAAAGAAAATTTCAAACATCACATTATTACATCTGTATATATTTTAGTATGTGTCTCTAAAAGATAAGGGTTCTGTTTAAATTATTATACACAAAAATTAACAATTCCCTCACTTCAAATATCCAGTAAGTATTAAATTTTCTGATCCTCTCATAAATATCATTATCTTTTAAAGGATATTTGCATCAAGGTCCAAATTATAAATACATATTGCAATTGCTAGCTCTTTTCAATATACTTTTTGACTATGATAAGCATTAATTAACTTCTTTGTGGCTCATTAAAATATGTTATATAATATTTCCAGATGTGGGACATAAATGGTGAAGCAGTCAGCTTAGACTCCTTTTTTTCCACTTTTGAGGAGCCTGAGAAAGGATGACCCTGGGAAAGAAAGGGATCAGATCCTATCTCCTTGCAATGTGCTAATGACACATCTGCAAACAAGCAGATAGCCCTTATTTATAGAATGTTGGTAGTAGGATATACCAGGTTGTCTAGAACTGCTCATCACAAACAAACTTGGGATCTATAGACTTACATGCCATGGAAAATGAAAAATGTCACAAAAGCTATGTAACTATATGAGGATAAAATGGAAATGTTTCATGTTCTAAAATGTCCTCTGCACACACCACTTACAGGCCTCATACGTTAATTTGGGTTCAGAGTACATCTAATAACGAAACAAATAACTGCGGAGTTCCAGTAATGGTCCCAGATCTCTCCCTGCTTTGTCTGTGCCTTGAAATCAATTGCATCCATAAAATAATTAGTAAATCTTGATATTGAGTAGGATTTCTGATTACTTTGAGTCTGTTCACAATCTAAATTCATGTTATTGCAAGGTGCTTTCAGTGATAATTGGTCTGGTATCTATTCCACCATACTGTGGAAATTGAAGTCCCCATGATACTAAGTCACTTTTCAAGTGTCTCTATCTGATACAAAAATTGTTTATTAAGCTTTACTTCCATAAATATATTTTTATTTCTTTGCAATTATAATGATAACATTTTAAAAACTGCCTTATCAAATGTGATGGCATTGTATTTCTTGTTTATATTCCAAATCTTCATTTATTCTTTTAAATACTAAAGACAGAAAAGTTTTATATTCTATATCTACCAATACTATTGACTACAGTGTTAGTGGGTCTGAGCATGCAGTTTATTTTCCTGGTGACTCTTGCTCATAATGGCTTGTTTCCTATACGTTTAGTATTTTTAATTTTTTTTATTACGAAGTCATGTGTCTTAGAACTTTACCTATGAGAATTCTTTAGGAACTGTGTTTAGAGTGAATTTCTCTTTGAAATATTTACCTTTGCTTTAACCATGTAACTATAGGTACAACCCGGGATCACATTAAACTAAATTTTCAAAATGGATTTTTTTCAAATTACCCGTATGTGCTTGAGTGCAAGTAATTCTCTTTATTATTTTTCTACTCTATATAAAGCCTGAGCCAAGACATTTAAGCTAGATAAATGTGTGTGTGTTTGTGTGTGTGTGTGTTCCCCTATTGCCAGGGTAGTTCTTCCTATGTTCCATATTGGTAAGCATCTCTGACTTGCCAACTAATTATGGGCCAGACTTTGTCTCTCATCTTTTGCATTCCATGTCCTATTAAAATCTAGGTTCTAGACCACCAGAGATCAGTAAGTGCCTTCAGGATCAGAACAAGCTTTAGAAATTTCTTGGCCCTGTGGTATCAAGAATGGTACCAAACAAGGTACAAGCTTTTCTCCTTATTTCTGGCCTAAGACTGTTTTCTTTAATTTATATCAGCTAAATAATTTTTTT
>VBSM01000272.1:89702650-89746876 GCA_008086735.1 Cheirogaleus medius | reverse complement strand
ATACAGCTGGAACCCATTCTACTAAGTGAAGTATCTCAAGAATGGAAAAACATATATCAGCTAAATAATTTTTTTTTGAAAAGCTTTCTAAAAATATTTTTATCAGCATATTTAGATATTCTGCACTGGGGCAATTTTCTTTACCCATTTAGTCCATAATGTTTTCTCATGATTATTTTTATTAGTATAAACATTAAACAATTAGGGCTTTTTAATATAAATTGCCCTAAGGAATGTCTGGTTTTGGTCATATAAAATCATTTCTGATAAATTCTTTAGTTAGAAAATAATAGTCTTAGCTTTTGAAAAGTAGTCAAAACTTAGATGAAATGTCCAAATTATAGAGGCCACAGATTCCACTTCTAGAAAAGAAAATAATAGCTGATTTCTTAAATCCTTCTATTCCTATGAAGAGTAATTTAGCTACAGTATAATATTTAAATATATTCCTAAAATCTAACAATCAACATTTTAGAATGAGTCCTAAAATAATATTTTGTCTATTTTAGCTGGTAATTTGTCTTACAGGTACCAGGATAATTTTGGCATTTACCTCTTGAAATACTCATTTATTGGCATACTAGGCTTAACTTTAGTGAAATGTAAAATCTTGATAACTGCTAATCAATAGGAAAATCCATTATTTCCTTTATAATGGAAATTACTGAATGGATAGATTCTTCTTACAAATATATACAGGCACACACGATAAATACAAATGTAAATTTTGGAGGGAAGGATGGATGGTAAATGTTCTTATCTATTATATCTTTGCATTCACAATGCAATGAATACACATAAAATATGTAAATATTCATCATATGAAAGCAAATTGCAAAAACATTGCTACTATGACTAAAGAGATAATGTCTTCTGATTAACTTTTGAGATTGTTATGAGACTCAAGAGAGTTAATATATGTGAAAATGCTATAAAAAGTTTAAGATGCTCTTACTAAAAATATCATTATTATTAGTAGTAGCAGTGTTTTCATTCCACCTTAGGAAGACCAACGTAGCCTTCAATGTTATATCACAGAAGTAAGTTAAAAATTGTTACAAATAAGGCTAACTCTTGGTTAGTCTATGATTAGGTGTTAACACAGTAGTAAACAGTTGTGGTTTCAGTTGAAAACTATTTGAGTGAATACTTTTCAAGAAAACATAATGATTTTTTTTAAAAGAAAGGATAAAAAGCTACCGGCACGTTCTCTCAAGCCATTTTACATAATATGTGTCACTTAATGCATACAATTTCAACAGATAAAATTCAGTCTAAAATTGAATTATATGCACTACTTCAGCTAGATGATCAAAGTTAATATCAAGAATGATATGTGATATTGACAGCATGTAACTTTGATCTGATTTGCTAGGACTGGCATTTTATCTCTGTGGTCTTCCTTCCAAAACATACAACCTCAGTCTAATTATGAGGAAAACATCAGAAAAAGTCCCAATTGAAAGACTACAGACTACAGACTATCTGACCAATACTCCTCAAAATCATCAAAAATGAGGAAAATCTGAGAAACTGTCACAGCCAAGAAGGGCCTACGAAGACATGATGACTAAATATAATATGGTATACTGCATGCAATCCAGGAGCAGAAAAAAGAGGTTAGGGACAAACTAAGGGAATCTAAATAAAGTATGGATGTTAATTAATAATAATGTATTAATCTTTGTTCTTAAATTGCAACAAATGTACCATGCTAATGTAATATATTAATAATATAATGTAAGATATTAATAACTCAGGAAATTGGCTGTGACATATAGTAGAATGCTATACTATCTTAGAAACTTCCCTGTAAATCTAAGGCTACTGTAAAGTAAAAAGTTTATTTTTAGATATTGATTATCTAAAAGCAGGAATCTTATTTTTTATTGCTGCAAACAACTGGCTTTTATTTTTTTCTGATGGCAAATTTATTGGTTGGTTCCTACTTCTTAACTCCATTGTCATTGACTGATATGGATGCTTTGATAGATTTTCATAGCTGCTGATCATTTGGGGTAACCTCAATTGATGTATATAACTAAACTTAGCTACTGGAGGAAACTCCATATGTGCTGAAATGTTTTTCCTTTTCCCAGACTCAAGAGTTATATGGATTTAACTTCATCTGAGTAACTCCATATTAAGACACATCAAAACGGAGCAGAACATTTTGACCTGATTCTGTCAGCCCAGCCTCAACTGCTTCTTAGCCCCTGCTTTCCCAACAGAAAAGCATACAGTTCTCAGGCAGTCCCAAGGCCCCACTAATCTCTTTCCAACTCTACAAAAGCACTGCCTCTATTTTATCACGTACTTTAAACTTTCTCTCTTCCAAAGTTCCAATTCTCAGTGTTAACCAGGTAAGTTATTGTTCAGGCTTGATCTAACTCCAGACTATATAATGTGCATAATATAAAACCTAAATATTTCTATATTTTATATCCAGTGTCAAGGTTAGATAAATTAAACTACAGAACACCCCAAATTAAAAGCAACCTTCTTCAAGGCAAGAATTTCAAATCATATTCTGAATGATAATGCATTCTGATCTTAACATATGAGACATCCTTTTACTTCCTGCATTAATTTGCAAAAAGCAAAATATTGTTAAGAAAGGTTTTTTTTGCAAACTACTTGGAAGCTCTGAGAATTTTTTTGTGTACTGATGGCTCTCAAGATTCCTCCAGAAAATGAATTTATATTTGGTGTTGTAATTATTTTCACTATAGGAAAAATTTATTAAAGCACTAGTGTAGGGCTTCTGAACCTCAGCATTATTGACATTTTGGGTTAGATAAGTCTTTGTTGTAGGGGCCTACCCTGTGCATTATAGGATGTTCAGCAGCACCCCTGCCCTCTAAACATCTTAGTTTCTGTCTCCTACCCAATAGATGCCAGTAGCAACCCCTCCTCTGTTATAATAACCAAAAATGTCTTCGGATGTTTTTAAGTGGTAAGGCTACAGTCCCCAAGCCCCAGGCCCAGACTGGTACTAGTCCGTGGCCTGTTAGGAACGGGGCCGCATACTAAAAGGTGAGCAGCAAGTGAGTAAGAGAAGCTGCATCTATATTTATAGCTGCTCCCTATCTCTGGCATCACCATCTGAGCTCCGCCACCTGTCAGATCAGTCACTGCCTCCCGTCACCCCCAGATGGGGCTGACTAGTTGCAGGAAAACAAGCTCAGGGCTCCCACTGATTCTACATTATGGTAAGTTGTATAATTATTTCATTATATATTACAATGTAGTGATAATAGAAATAAAATGCACAATAAATGTAATGCATGTAAATCATTCTGAAACAATCCCCTACCCACTCCTCCCATCTGGGGAAAAATTGTCTTCCATGAAACCTGTCCCTGGTACCAGAAAGGTTGGGAAGCACTGCCTAGGGGACAAAACCTTGAGAACCACTGATCTAGTATAACTACCAAAATTCGATTTTATTGAAACTGTTGACTTGGCTGTGAGAAACAATATATTTCAGCCCCAACACACAGGAAGGACACTTACTTAAATTATTCTCTTTGTTAGGTGAGTACTCTATGTATCTTTGTGTTCCAGGCAAGTTACAAAATTGCTGTGGAGTAGATCATGAGAACAGCAGTCTAGTTGGAAGGAAGTCTAAGGAATTTGTATTGATGCTCTCTTTGCATTGCCATCAAACTTTTTCCTTAGAGAAATGTTTATTAGTAGGAGGTAAGGGCATTGGAGTTTAACTTTTTTCTTTGACAATAAACCTCTGCATCAGCCACTTCTATTCCCACTGCCTCAAAACCATATCTTGGCTCAGCTCTGCTAACTGATGTTAATAATTTAGAGCAGGTGTTGGCATCCTGTGGCCTGTAGGGACCGACCACACCCATTATTTTACATATGGTCTATTGCTGCCTTCCTGCTGCAGCAGCAGATTTCTGTATTGGTGACAGATTATGACCCCCAAAGCCTAAAATATCTACTATTTGTCACTCTATAGAAACAAATTGTCAACCCTGTTTTAAAGCCTAAAATCTGCAAATTATTTAAAATGCCCCACCTAAACCCTTTATCCTATACATTGCATCAGCTTAGCCATAATAGCAGCAGTCACATTGGTAAAAGTGTCTGATTCTTTAAAATTAATGCCAGGGGCAGGATTAATTTAGACACAATCCTTATCCTCATGGGAATAAGCAGCTTGCTACTTCACATCCAAAGACGATTTTTACACCTGTGCTTATTCTGTCTTTCTCTAGGCTCAGCAACTCTAATACCTTTTACCTTTTGTTGTAAGTTTCCTTCCCTTGGGATCCTTCTTGACATCTGTGGGAATGGAGTAGAAGATGAGGCAACCTAGGAGACAGTTTACTTGTACTGGATACATTTATTGAGCTTTTAGGAAAGATTGGGTGATAGAAAGTAGCGATGATTTTGGCATAGGGAATAGTAGCTATTAATAAAACATTCTTAAAACAAGTACCACATGTACTCACCATCAAATTGGTGTTAACTGACCAATACTTAAGTGCACATAACATTCATCTGGTGTCGGGCGGATGGGAGAGGGGAGGAAGGGATGGGTATGTTCACATCTAATGGGTGCAGTGTGCACTGTCTGGGGGATGGACACGCTTGAAGCTCTGACTCGGGTGGGGCAAGGGCAATACATGTAACCTAAATATTTGTACCACCATAATATGCTGGAATTAAAAAAAATAAAACATTCTTCTTTTCCTTTTCTGGATGAGTTGTTTAACTTCTGAACTAAAACATTCTTCTTCCTTCTTCAGAATCAGTGGTCACTCTTATGCTTTTCTCCGTTGCTTTGTTTGTGTTGTTTAAAAAGAGAGAAGCCATTTCTGGAAAAGTTTGTCAACTGAAAATTAAATTAAATGTGTCTTTTCTCTAATGATTGTGGCTCTGAGATGGTTTTCCTATCACAACCGGTCAGTGCTATTGTATTTCTCCTGAGGCTTATGCTGTGCTCTACAACATGGGACATTTTAAAGTGCTCCATTCAAAATATACAAAGCCTGGAAGACAAAACACATTTATGACACTTGATTATTTGTAGTCATGTGATTTGTAGAGGAAGAGACTCAGAAAGGGAAACAAAGATAGACAACCAACCACAGTTTACGCCATCAAGTTCTTTTCGTTGTATTAGAAACAGGCATTGTGAGGATATGGTGACAAGCTTGTAATCCTCATTTGTATTCATTTCAGAAATGACTAAATTAGAAATAGTAACACTCGATACAGAATTAAAGGCAACTCTGTGTGCAATGTTCATTTTCACATGTACTTGTATTTTTCCTGTGAACTAATAAATTGATGAGAGTGATATTCCAACACTGGTGCTTAGAGAATATTTACATGGTAGAACGGCATGTTTGAACTGTTATCCTCTTCATCAGTTGTCCCTGCTCCACCTTTGGGTGCCAAAGGGAAGTAAGTCTGTAGCCAGAGGGGATGAGGGCCTCACCAGCAAACAATTATGGGCTCTGTGCAGCATGGTTCTAGCTCTCTCAGACAGGATTTCATTCACATTTTGAACACATCCTTGCTAAATATAAATTTAAATCTGCTTTGCATTTCATTACAGTACGGTTGCATCTATATAAAGTATAGAAATTCTAGTTATTAATCAAAGGAATATTCAACCACAATCAACATCTAAATAGACTCTAGGTTTGAAATGAAAGAAAATGCCTATCAGGTGGTACTACCTTTATGTAGGGCTCATTTGTTTGTAAACATGCACATCTAAATGACAGTGAAAGCCTTACGATAATTTTTAGAAAATGATTTAGAGGAGGAAGGGGAGAAGATAATGAGTTTGAGGGAGGAGCTGAAAAAATACAAAAAAATTGGGGAGGGGTTTTGAAGGTACAAAACAGACTTTTTGAAAAGATTATCTTGGAACAACATTGAACGAAGAGTAGAGCAGAGCAAGGGGGAAAAATAAGCTGGAAGAGATAAGCTCATTCATAACCCATGCTCCAAAAATCAGTGGATTTTTATTTCCTATGGAATAAAGGCCAAGCTCTTATCTTACATTTAATTCATAGCTTGCTACCAAATCACTGAATTTTCTACCTCCTCCTTGAACATCTTCCTCTGAGCCTTAGTTCACTCTGGTCTATCTTCTCTTTCCCTCCTTATTCTCCGAGTTCCTTCTCAAGCTCCCTATTCTTTATGAAACCTTTCCCGTTGAATCCAGACCTCGGATCTTTCTTCTCTAAACCTATCCACTCACGCATTTTACTGCCTTTAGACATCTGTTAATTTGCTCTCTTGAACTGGGTTTTAATTTTTTTTATGTATATTCATGATTTCTCTCACTGGAAAAAGAATAACTATGCTTAAGGAGAGTATCCTGTCATTTCTTTGTGACTGTTACAGCATGCCATGTAAACCTGTGCACATGGAATACGGTGAGAGCATTTGGAGAGTAAGAGATCTTTTATTCGATGATATTATAGTCACTTACTGGAAAGTTGGACTTTCCAGTCACAGTTTCCAGTCAGCTTGTAACATGAAATTCAAGAGGTCAGTACTAAATGGCACTCTTTTCAAGAGGTGTTATAGTAGGTTGAGTTGTAGTCCCCAAAAGATACATCTACCTGCAACCTTAGAATAAAACCTTATTTGGAATTAAAATTCAAAGTTCCAAAGAAGAGGGAGGTATGTGGGGAAAAAAACAGCAGACATCTTAATGAGGCAGCCCCCTTGATATGTAGCTGAATACTAAATGGATATACACAGGATGCAACCCCATGAAAATAGGCAAAAAAAATTGGCTGGGAGCTGTAAACTGAATAGTTCCTTGAGCTCACAGAAGGCTGGGGATTTTTTGAGTTTATTACAGCCCAAGTGGAGAGTCCTCACTGATCGTTCTCAAAATTCACTGAGATGTCAAAAAAGCTATGTCTTAGTAGTAAAGCTAAATCATACCTAGAGTAAAGGCTGCTGCAGGTATATCCAAAGAAATGAAAGTAAAAACAAACATCAAAAAAGAGCAACATGAACTGTAGTTAACTGCCTTCTAGAACAAAGGTAACTTCTCTTAAAAGGAGGAAAAAATTACTGACCATCACCACAGTTATATTCACATATCCAATATTGAGTCAAAATTATTAGACATATGAATAAACAGGAAAATGAGATATATAACCAGGAGAAAAATTCAGCAGTAGAAACATAACAAGAAATGGTAAAGATGATGGAAGTAGAAGAGAAGGATGTTAAAACAGCTATTATAGTTTTGTTTAATTAACTGAAGAAAAACATAGTGTGGATAGAAAACATTTAAAAAGGCAAGAAAATGGAATATTTAGAGATGAAAATTAGAATAGCTACCGTGAAAAATTCACTGCACAAGATTAGACACTACAGACAAACACACTTAGCGGATTAGACATTGCAGAAGAGAATATTAGTGAACTTTTAAAGAGTATCAATAAAAACTACCTAAATTAAAACACTGAAAAGAAAAAAAAAAGAGTGAAAAAATTTGAAATTCTTTTCAGCAACCTGTGGGACAACATCAAGTGGTGCAAAGGCTATATAATTAAAGTCCCAGAAAGAGGTGGTGGCAGAACAAATATTTGAACATATAAATGAACAAATTTTCCAAATTTAAGAAAAATTTAAATATTCAAAATGCACAATGAGCCCTAAGCAGGAGAAATTTTTAAAAATGCACTCAGAGTGAGAAGTCAAATATTTACAACATCAAGAATGAAAAAAAGAGGCATCAATTTAAATTCTACTGACATTAAAAGGACAGTAAGGGAATTCTATGACCAGGTTTAAGACAATACATTAAAAACTTAAATTAAATGAACAAATTCCTTTAAAGGTAAAAGGTAGCCAACTGACTCAAAAATAAATAGAAATAGAAAATCTAAATAGCCATATATCAATTTAAAAGTTGAAATTATAATTTTAAATGATCCTACAAAGAAATCTCCAGATCAGATGGCTTCACTGGCAAATTCTATCGCACATTTAAGGAAAAATAATACCAGACTCATGCAAACTATTTCAGAAAATTATAGGAGAGTAGAATATTCCTTAATTCATTTTATAAGGCCAGCATTTCCCTGATTCAAAATAATATTACAAGAAAAGTTCAAGTATTCCTCAAGAGTTTATATACAAATATTAAACAAATATTAGCAAATTAATCCTTAAAATCTTTTAAAACAGAATATTTCATAATAGTATAGGGCTTTTCTAAAAATGCACAATTTAATTTGGAATACCAATAATTATATAATAATTTACCACATTAACAAAATAAAGGAGAAGAACCCGTAAGATCATTTCCAAAAAAACATTTGACCAAATTCAACACCCATTTATGATGAAACATCTCAGTAAACTAGTGATAGAAACGAATATCCTCGATTTCATAAAAGTATCTATAAAACCTATAGCTGACACACTTACTCTCTACCTCTAGGAGTAAGGAAAGGATCTCTGAGCTCAATACTCCTAATCAACATTGTACTGAAGTGCGATAAAGCAAAATAAAGAAACAAAAACACACAGATGTATGAATAAGATGTAAAACTATTTCAATTGACAAATAACATAATCATGCATGTAGAAGCTCCTAAGGAATCTACATAAAACTGGAATTGAGTTTAGCAAGATTGCACAGATAAGATCAATATAAAAATCAATTGTATTTCTATATACTAGAAATGAATAGGAAATTGATTTTTAAAAATATCTACAATTACATCCACAACAATAAAACACTTAGAATTTAACAAAGTGTGAGACCTGCACACTGAAAAGTATAAAACACTGCTGAGAAATCAAAGAGAACCTAAATAAATGGAGAATGACACTATGCTCATGGATTACAGTACTTAATATTATAAGTTACCAATTCTCCCTAAATTGATCTATAGATTCCATACAATCCCATTAAAAAATCCCAGCAGGCTTTATTTTGGGGGAAAACTGACCATCTAATTCAAAAAATTATAGAGAAATGCAAAGGATCTAGAATAGCTGAAACAACTTGATAAAATAACAAAGTTGCAATCTTTCAATTTGACTCTAAGATGTCCAATATATCTACAGTAATCAAGACTGGCACTGGTTTACAGACACATATAAAAATCAATGGAACAGAACAATTTAAAGTAGACCATGCACATATGATCATTAGATTTTAGACATAATAATTTATATAAAATAATTTAATGAGGAAAGAGTGTCTTTTCAATAAATGGTACTGGAAAAATTGGAAGTATCTATAAATAAATCAATAAGCAAACAAACATCAACCCTTATCTCAAACTATGTAGGAAAATTAACTCAGAATGGATCACAGACATAACAGTTAAAGCAAAAATTATAAAACTTTTAAAATATAAATCTAATATTTTTTATTTTGATAGTGATACTTTCATAAAGTTCATAAAACATCAATCATAACAGAAAAATGGATAATATGAATATAAAAACTGTTATTCAATAGACAGTTTTAGTTTGTAAAAAACAAAAATGCAGACTAAAAACTGAGTGAAAATATTTTAAATATATATGATAATGGAGTTATATTCAAATTATATGAATATCTCTAGGACTCAATAATAAAAAGTAGAACAGTACAAATGGGCAATCTATTTCAACAGATATTTCACAAAGAAGACATACAAATAGCCTCTAAATACATGAAAAAGCTTAATATAATTAGTCCTTAATAAGCATTAAGGAAATGCATATTCAAATCATAATGAGTGCCATTATACACCAACTCAAATGGCTACAATTAAACTGACTGACAATATCAAGTGTTTGTGGAGATATGGAACCACTAGAATGCTGATACATTGTTGGACGTTGTTGGGAGTGTAAAATAGTACAATCTTGTTAATATAGAGAGAGCAGTGCTAACTTTCTCTTTATTGTTCCACAAACTCAGAGACAGCAGACCTGGTTTCTAGTCTTGAAATTCACTAACCAGAAATATCACTTTTATAGATAAATACCACTACAGAGATCACTTCCTGTTTTAAAACTGTGTTACAGTTTCAATGTTGAGGGATGAAACCTATTCTAGAATCATATAATTCTTAATGGGAAAAAAACTGAGTTATATAAAGATGCTGTAGAAATCTTTAAAATAACGATTTTTCCCTTTCATTTTTGGATCAGCTAAATTTATGGAGCATGGATTTCTTCAGTAATCTCTATTTGAATAATAGGGGTGGAGTAGGCAGAGCATGAATCAATTATCCTCAAGGCCAAATAATCCTCTGGGATTAAAAGAGGGGTGTTTTCTCTTACAGTCACAGGCATGTGCACTTAGTTATAAAAATAAAATAAAATGTACAAATTAATGAAAAATTTTCAGCACATCTGGGAAAGATTTTCAGATGATGAGTTGCAGGAGCACACCACTTGAGAACCACTGACACAATAAATTATATAAATAGGACAAAGAGCAAGATTTAAGCAAATTGTCAATGTTCATTGATTGTGCTTCTGCAGTATGTATCACATCCAGAGAGAAATAAAATTTAATTAAAGCAATATTATGTGAGGGATGTTGCTTATTTGATTTTTGCCAAACCTAGGGATACAAAGTATAATTGCATTTATCAATTGATGTCCACAGAAATTATATCTCTATCCTAGGACAACTTTCCTGGACTTTTTAACTCTAAATTTCAGGAAAAGATAACAAAGATACAAACAAAATTATCAGACACCATATGTCACTTAGAGCAATTCCTTACACCATGGGTTGAAATAGAGTTGTTTCAGCACAGTGGTTTTAGCCACACATGAACCTCCTCAGACTTGGAAAGTCATGTTCTACCCTTTTCCCTGGAAAGACAAATATATTAGGACTATGATTGGGGTTTCAAGAAACTCCAAGAGTGAGTTAAATGAGGAAGAGGTTGATTAGTCTCATGCAACAACCCCATGGATAGGAAAATTAGGATCAGTACTGTGGCTCAATGTCTTCAAGGTCCAAATTTCTTCTATTGAAATCAACCCTAAAATGTGGCTTTAATTCTCACAATTACAAGATGATTATTCCTCCAGGCATCCATATGGGAGGAGGGCAAAGAGAACAAGGGACCATTCCAGTGAGTTTATCTTTTTATAAAGCTTTCCTGGCATCTCAACCAATGGCTTCCACTAATTTTATTATTGGCCAGAATTGGGTCACATGAGTATTTCTATTTTCACTGGATGCTACCAAAGCAAGGTTTTTAGCTTGATACATTTCTATTTAATTGACATGGCTGTTAAGAAAAGGGAAGTAGATATTAGAGAAGGCATTAGGCAGTGTCTGTCACTGCTAGATTTATCACAGACAAGATTTGCTACCTTGACACAATCTTCTCCCATCTATCCTTCAAATTATATACACAGACACAGACACACACACACAAACACACACACACTTGGGCCACTTCATTTAACTCACATTCAGCTTCTATGAATATCCTCAATATCTTCAGTAGATTCATTCTCTGAAAGGATAAGTATCTTTTTTGAGGAATATATAATAACAACATAAGTGTTCTTTGCCCAAGTTTCTATGTCTTTAAATCAAGTACTGAGAAGTTCTGAGGTTCGAATAATTTATTTAGTAAGAATTGAAATTAAAAGACTTCTTGAAAGTCCTAACTAGGCTTGCAGTATTTTTCCAGAGTTAATCAAAGATTAATATTCAATTAAATGTATTTGAGTCAATAAATGTTTATTAATCATCATGGATGTGCCAGGTTCTGTGATAAAGTTATCAAGAGGAGTAAGACTAAATGTCTCCCTTCAGCAGTATCCGATACAGAAAATAGGTATACAAAAACATAACTGCAATAGAGGAAAAGATGGGCACAAATTAGAGGATAGTACAGTGGAAGAATACTTAATTATTTAGGGAGAAGGATTCAGAGAAGACTTCTCCAAAGACATGATATCCAAGTTGAGTGAATTAAGACAGGACTAGCCCTCATGTTTGTTGAGCCTCGGTCTAGTGCATTTTCCACGATCTAAAAATGGAAATTAAAAAGTGGCAATGAGAAACGTGCCTTCCATAATATTTTTAAATCTATTTATAAATAAGAATACAACACAATGTATTGGTCTGAATTTTAATGAAATATCTGGACTACTGCTTCAGCTTACCCAAAATGCATTCTGTTATTTTCACAGTTTATTATAAGTTTCATAAATATGGAACATCTCACAATATGCTTGTGCGTACTGAAAAACAAACAGCAAAGTATCTAATAATCCAAGAAACTGTTGTTTACAAAATATGCTAGCCATTTTTATGATATCGAGAAATACTTAAATTCCTACTTGCTTTCTGTACTAAATATTTAAGAACAAGAGAGATTAAATGTTTTAAAATCAATTCTACTATACAGTCATGGCCTAAACTATAAGTGTGTTGTGGCAATGTAGTTGAACCTCTTGATGATCAAGTTACACATTTCTTGAGGGTATATATACCCCTTTCAGAATTTTTTGGAGGAATTTCATGGAAGTTCTTAATGATTGTGAATTAGACTATGTTTCACCCTCTCCCAATGACTCACTACTTTTATCACCATCTTTAACTTAACACATCTTCCATTAAACACAGTCCTGCTCTACTGAGAAAAATATTGAACATTTAGAAAATGTATCAAAGGACTTCCACATATCCTATACCTTTAATTCTCACAATATCCCTGTAATGTTGAATGAGCTACTTTATGTTAATTTCATGAAGCTAAGACATAAGCTAAGTCACAAACCCTGCTTTTCCCACCATAATCCTGGTGCTCTTTCCAATACTAGATCAGTGGGGTGGGGAGTGGGTGTACTGTATGGTACACAATTACTCTCAATTTTCAATTACTGACATAGGTATTTTCTCTGTTACCTCACCTAAAAAGTAAGCAGCACTTCTACTAGGTATTCTTTAAAATGCCTCACAGCTCAAATAATCTTCCACTCCAGAGGTCTACACTTGCTGAGTTTCCTTTTTCAACCAGTCTCCTCAAAAGTTCCTAATATTTTAAATATAACATGCATGTTAATAATCCAGGAGTTTTTACTAAGCACCTGCTTCTGTTTCCAGCACCCTACCAAAAACAAGACAGACACAATAAGCATCAGTTTCTGACTTGTAGGAAATTATGGTTTATTCACTAAATTAATATAAGCATCATGACGGCCAGGACTTTAGTATCAAACTGCGTCCTTAATGCCTAGAACAATGCCTGGCACTTAATGATTTTTCAATAAGCAAATAAAGACATACACATAATGTGTAAGTGAATTTCCAAGACTAGAGACTATATCATGGGTATAACTGTGAAGGAGCAAATGTAGCCAATATGATATACAGTATAACATGGAAAAGAGCAAACTTCTATGCCCAAACACCCAAAGAGCCTGCAAACAGGGATTGGGGACAATGATGGAAAAATTGATAATTCTTGGTAGGCATTGGTAGCCATAGTAGAGAGAAGCCATACCTTTGTGGACTGTTGTATATCAAGAATTTAGCATAAACTTTGATCTATTTGCAAATTTTAGAACATTTTTCACAAATAATTTTTTCCTACATGCATTAAGGTAACAACATTCCAGACTGATCCATTTATAAACATGATGGTAACATCTTTTGGTCAGTAGAGCTAGAAGAGAATGAGGGCCTCAAAAATACAAAATAAGAACTTTCAATCTAAGAAAAAGAGAACAGATGTAGAAATATGGAGACTATTAGCTAAAATTGATGCAAGTTTCTGGGCTTGGCTGAATGTGAACTACATGAAATCTCATAATATATCAATTAAAGTTCTATGTTAAGTTTGAGTACACACTTCAAGTTTTAGAAGCACTATTCACTCCTTTCATTTCCCAGTATGGATTTAATCATTCTCAACCAATTCTCTTTGTCTTTAAAATAATGGCCTTTATGTGTGTTTTAGAGATAGATTCTTAGTTTAGACAAAACTTGCTTGACAAGTATAAGTGGGCATCTTTTTCAGGATATTGTCTCCACAGCTATTGCACTAGCTAAATTATACTGAGCACTTTCATTATGTCAGGCAAAAAAAAGAAACTGAGGCACAGAGCATTTGCCCAAGGTCCCATAACCAGTAAACTGTGGGTTGGGATCTGAGCTTAAGAAGTCTGGCTCCAGAGCTGGTGCTCTAAACCGTCAAATAATATTTGTATTTGTCTAGGCCTACTGCTTGTGATGCAAATGCATTTTGCCTATGTGATGAATTGTCCATGACATGAATATAACTCTAGAATGAGATCCCCTTGCTATGCAATGTGAACTATTTTGTATTTCATAAAGTCATCAGTTGCAGTATGACTAGGAAATATGATTTTACTAAGAGTCTTAAATCAGCATGAAGGTAAATCGAAGAGGGGGAAGCAAGTATATAGGATAATTTAAAAATTACACACTGAAGGAGATATGATGGGAGTTGAATTAATAAAAATCCAGTTAGTTTGATTTTTCCAGTCTTTCAGGAAAACTTCAGAGAAATGAAAGCCTGCCAGTAGTCATCCACACAAGGTGGGCATGAAATTGTTAAACCACAAGCCCAGTTGATTAAGATGGGTTCCCTAGAGAAGTAAAAACTCTAGTGAAAAAGAAATTTAAAAGGTGTTAGGAAAATATGTTGAAGTAACATGACAGAAGATTTTAAGAAGTCCTCAACCAAGATGTTCTCCAAGCTGAACCTCCTTGCCAATGAATGGTTCAGAAATTTTATCATGAAAGAGAATCATCTTGTTAAAATACAGATTTCTGGGCTACGCTCAAATATTCTGATTCAATGGGTCTGAGTTTGGGCCTGAGAATTTGCATTACTAACAATTTCCCACGTGATGATACTACTGGTCCAGGGAAGACACTTTGACAATCACTGCTCTACAGTAATTGCTCTCAATACATACGCAATGATCAGAAGGAGTATTATCAAGATTATGCCTTTATAATTAGGAACAAAGTATATGCCAGAGACAAAGGCTGGGATTGCTAAATCCACCTGAACAATTGCAGAAGAAGAGAAAAGAAATCTACCAAAAAGCATTATCAGCTCTAGGAGCAGCAAGCAACCTATCTGTTGAGGGCTGCTCAACCAAGGTAATAAAAAGAAAACAAGCAGACCACAGACTTCGTAGGCTCTGACCTCCATGTCCACTTACTCTTGAACAGCATTGTCTTCAATAAATCAGTGAGAGGGAACTCCATCCCCATATTGACTACATTATAGGTAATATTAGTTATTACCTGTTACATACATACAGTTATTACATATTAGTTATAATTAGATAAAGATTTGGACTTTATCCTATATGCAATGGTGCATCCTAGAGATTTTCAAGCTGAAACACAACCTATTAGATCTGAATTTTAGGAAATTAAAATATATATTAATATAGGACAACTTTTCCAGTTGAAAATGATATTCAATTCAGACTAGCTTAAGCAAAATGGGAAGCATAATATATCACCTTACAAACTGGGAGTAAGTTGGAAAATTTATTCATAGTTTTATCTACATGCTCAAAAATACTGCCAAGAATTTGCCAACTTTCCCCATTGTTCATGAGAATGTGATTTGTCAGGCTCTGGTCTATTGTCAGCCTGGACCAATCTGTATGGCCTGAGGGATGAGCTACTCTCACTTTCCCTTTCTGTTAGCTAGAGGTAGGCCAGTTCCACCTAAACCATGTGGGGAAAAGTGAGAGCGGGGGAAAGTAGATTCTATGGGGAATGGGGGGGGGGAGGAGGAAACAAGGATTGCTACCACCACAATTCCTACAATATATTTAACTCTCTGCTTAACCCAGTGCAACCCATGCTGATTTGACCTTGCACCTCCTTATGACTTGTCACTTGATCTTTGCTGTTGTGCAAACTGTAGGGTGCGACCTAACTTGAGATTTACTGGTGTGCCACAATATACAACTCCTTCGTTTCAAGTAACTAGAGGGCTGGGTTGGCCACAGCCCCAGATCCAGTCACCTTGGAACATGAACAGCCTTGTCCAGAGTCCCAATTCTCCTCTAGTTTACCCATTGTCTTAGTCTGTTCCTACTACTATAACAAAATACCACAGACCTGGTAGCTTATCAACAACAGAAATTTATTTCTCCCAGCTCTGGAGGCTGGAAAGTCCAAGATTAAGGCACTAGAGATTCCAAGTTTGGTGAAGGCCCACTCTTTAAGCTGTCTTAGCTGTCTCCTGACTGTAACTTCATATGGTGGAAGGGGCAAGAGGTCTCTTTCAGGTCTCCTTTATAAAGGCACTGATTCCATCCATGAGGGCTTTACCCACAGGATCTAATTGCCTTCCAAAGGCCTTACCTCCTAATCCTATCACCTTGGGAGTAAAGATTTCAACATACGAATTTTGGGGATGCATAAATATTCAGACCACAGCACTCCAGCATTACATAGAAATATTATCATTTTTTTTTCATATGCCTGGACATGAAAGAGCTTGGAAAACATTTCTCTATAAAATAAAGTTAACAAAAGGCACATATTTTCTCATTATTCCTATAATGATCCCAGTGGAAATAAATTCTTTGTATCTTAAAGTCAAAATCTTGTGTATACAGTTAGCAGCCTTAACTGTCCTGCTGTTACCCAAGTTAGGGAAATAATAAATCCCTTCTATAGGTCTATACTCTCACAAGGTGGAGGAGAAGAAGAGAAAATGGACACAGAGGACTTAGATAGGACACTAGGTCTCCCCCCGTACTGGTACTGTCCCCCTCATCCCTACTTCAACTTGAGTGATTGAGAGCTGCTGCTTTTTATTTTCTATATAACCTTTGCTTAAAGTCAAGGTTCAATGACTACAAAAAGCCTACAAAACACCACCTTCAGAACAGGCCTGAACAGAGGCTCCTCTGTTGTACTTATGCCAGACTTCACTACAGACAGTCAGAAATATTCTTTCTTTGAAAAACCCAAGCTAAAGATTATATGAACCCTATACCTTACACTCTTTTATTATGAAGAGTATAGGGAATAAACTCTCTGGGACTGAATTTGATGTAGTTATGGTGCAACACTTTAGTTAGTTTTAAGGACACACATTTAACTAAAGCTCAGAAATTAGCTTGTCATCTCTTCTCCGGCTCATAAGAGCCTGAGAAGGGTATATCATGCACTGGTTTGAGACAATTCTGGCAAGAGTCCAGTGACAAAATATTGCATGCCAGTTTCATGCTCAGTTATCTGCAGTTTTTTTTTTTTAAATCTCTGAATAAAAATAAAGTCAAGGGGATAAAACTCATAAAAAGATAACCAACACAGCATTTAGGAGAGATTTTAGTTTTTAAGTGTTTCATTGTGGAATCACACAAAGATGATTTTAAAAGCCAAATCTGGGAGTGAGACATACAGTTCTGGGTCTTCAACAAATTTTGACAAGATTTCACACACTGTCAGAGAGGTTCTTTTCTCTTACCCAGCTTCCCTGCAGCGGGAGAGGGGACAGAGCCAATGCCCCAACCTCCCTGCACTTGGGGAGACACTTTGACCCAATTCCAGGAGCCCAAGGGCTGTCCTTAATTAGCATTGTAATTTATATTGCACAATTATGCAAATTGGGTACATAAACAAAATTATCCTTTCAATTTGGCTTTGCTACCCGAGAAATGCAAAGCCAGTTAAAGATAAGAATAAAGAAAACAGAATACATTTGCTTTAATGCAATGCACCATATCCTAATTTATCCATTCTTTTGTTTTACTCTTTCACCTTGCACTTGGGGTTTTTAAATTTTTCTTTTCCCCTGTTTTATTATTTCTTCCTTTTATGCTTTTTTTCCTCTCTTTATCTACACTTGGCTCTTTTTCCTTGAGAAATTTTCCGTCTCATTAATTCTCCTGTAGTGATTCATAACTCTTGGGCCATTCCTTTGTTGTTTGATATGACTACTATCTGCTTAGAGTTTCCTCCCCCTATTTTAGGTTATCTTCTTTCTACTGGCATCCCTTTCCATTTTACTCCATTTTCCTTAGTTAGTTTGACTTGCTTTTATAGTTGTGTGATGCTGTATACATGCCAGATATCTAGAAAATGCCCCCAGGATCCAATCTATTTTTCCAAAGTAAGCCGAAAATAAGTATGGCAAATAAGAGAGCTTGGAAGATAGATGAAAATTTTAGAATACAAAGCCCAGTGAAATAGAAATGGAAGCCAATGCCTAGAGGCAATAGACCATATTCAAGAAGGTGTTAACCACCAGGTAATCAATCAACAAATCAGCATAAGAAAGATAACTTTCCAATGTTGGATAATATTCCAATGGAACCAGCCCTTTTAAACAGCTTTAACACTGTATGGAAGATCTGAAAATCTGAAATATTGAAAACTAGTAGAAAAGAAAACCTTCTAGATAATGCTGGCTTTGCAAAAACAGTGGCTACCTGGCTACCATGATTGACAGCGTGTGAGGACTAACTGTTAAAGGGATTTATAACAGAGATACTTGAACAGAGCTGTAAAATGAACAGAATCGTGCATTGCTTTATCTGCCTAGAACCACAGCTCCCAAGGGAAATACACCACCTCATTTTGGCTGCAGCAACAGCAGTCAAATTAAAATATAACCCAAGGGGTAACCTACCCAACTTGGGCAAATCATAGCACCTTCCCTCTGGCTATAACTTTTTCTACTTTGAATAGCATTCAAATGCCTGGTAGGGCCTCTCATACATATTTTTAGTCTGTATCTGCCTCACTGCCTCTAATTCATTTCCTACCTTTCTCCTATTTGCTTACCTGGTTCTAGCGATCCTGGTTGTCTAATATTCTCAGCTCATTGCTTTTGTACCTTTCATCCTCTCTGCCTGCTATATAGTCTTTCCTGATTTTTCAATGGCTGGTTTCTTCTTATCATTTGGGACTCTATTCAGATCCCATCTCAGAGAAATATTTGCTTATCTCTAATGTTGACCTTCACTTCTCCACCTCATCATCTGCTACACATTACCCTGCTTTAATTTAGTACTATTTGAAATCAGCTCATGTATTTATCTTATATATGGTCTTGCCTCTCAGATGCTTATCATAAATTTTAACATATTTATTGCCTGTTTCTCCTCCCTAGAATGTAACATCTTGTCTGTCTGTTTCACTGCTAGATTCCCAGTACCAAAGACAGTACCAGACACATAGAGTAATCTCAAAATATTTCTTATTTAAATGAATGAATTAATGATTGCTATAGAATGGGCAATGACCTAAACCTGACCATTTTTTCATCCCCACAATTTGTGAGGTTTGTGATCAAAAGTGAGTTAAGTTCACCTCTTTTTGGATATTGGGTTGCTTAGACTAGAAAATACAAAACTCACAGTAACTGTATTTTCCATTATGTGAACAGCAGTGAGTAAGCCAGGAAAGGGTGGAGGGGGTTTGAGGGAACACGTAAGGGGTGGTAGGAATGGGTGAGGTGGTAGGAGTGGGTGAGGTGGTAGAAGCAGAGGTGGAAACTGAGTTCGGTCAGTGTTTATTCACTGGTTCCTGACATTCCTAAGGACCAGCTACATTCCTGTCTTTGGTTTCTATGAAATACCTCAGAGTCCTTTTCATAATTTTTAGGTAGATAGTGAGGGATTCTGGGTCTCCTAGGGACGAAAGTGGGTGCTGTTGCCCCCATCTTGGTCCCGCCCAACCCTAATTCTCCATACCTGGGGGAGAATAGAATACCGTATGAATCTGCCAATCAGAACTTGGTGCGCCAGCTGCAAAAGAATGCAGAGGACTCTCCAGCTCACGGGCTAAGCTGCATGGGTACCATAAAGTCCAGAAAGTGACCTAGAACACACATGCACAGTAAGGCTCAGGTCATGCAGCTCCCCAACTGTCCAATCAAAGTGGTTCCATGGCGATGTTTAAACCACGGGAGGTCCCTATCTGGACACCATAAAACAAGACCCAGACCATAACCAAGTCTCTTTATTCTGCTGCGACAAGAAGTCTGGTTGTCATCTGTGGTGTATATATCATTCTTTGTAAACCTATGTCTTGCTCTTGCTCTATAAACCTATCTTGCTCCCCCTCAATACATTTCACTTCATGTTTGCCTTACTTTGGTGTATCTGGTCATTCTTTGGCCATGTGCTCACTAAGAACTGACATTCCAGACGAAAACCTAACATAATTTCTGCTTTTTCTTAAACTAATATGAATTGGGTTTCAATCCTTTGCAAGCAATAAAAGTAACATAACAACATGTAACAACATTAAAACATTATGATTAAGAACTTAAAATTGGGAGCACAATTAGAGTTTAAATCAAGATTCTGCTATTTATTATCTGTATCCTATAAAACCAATTTCTTAATCTCTTCAAATTTTAGCTTCCCTATGCAAAAAAGTAAATAAATAAATAGGAGAAGAGCAATAATAGAACCTACCTGATAGAAGCATTGGAAAGATTAAGTGTAATTATATATGTGCCTATATATAGGCACAATTCCTGGTATATAGTAAATTCCTAATTGAGAAATTTCAGCATTGACACCCTGGACCAAAGGTGAAAGCCTGCTTCCAATTGGTATTTCAGACCTACCCTCATTAACATATCTTACTTTTGTTGGCATATTCTGCATTCATGTTTATTTTACAATGTTTTCTAAACTCTTTATGATTAAGATATATTTAGGGTTGTATTTCTTGACCTTCCTCTATGAAAATTTCCATACATCTCATTTTTGATATATCAGTTTCTATCAGATGTTCAGGGTGGGACATTTGTCAATGAACAAAATACTTGCTACTAAGAAATTGGGGAAATGATGATCCTCTTCTAAGTGTAGCCTGGCAAGTGCCAGGTATCTGAGTCTACCAATAGTAAAGTAAATTCACAAGATGAGATTCTGGAGGACAGATTGCCAAAGCTCACCTCTCCTGCTGCTGTCGGTAATGGTTCTCATTGCCTATTTTAGGATGTGGGCTGTTACAATAAGGAAAAAAGAGCTGCACATGGACATGAAAGCTGGAGAGAGACTTAGACTAGATCAACCTTTGTGAGAGAGGCTTGTGACATCACTTTGCTGCTGCTCGCATGGCATAGGCCTATAGCCTAATATCTACTCTGCAAAAGTCCTGTAAGTCAGCTTCGCTGTCACCACATTAATAAGCTGGCTGAACCCAACAACTGGGCATGGTGGCAGGGATGTTGAAGGGAAGAGGCATGTCCCAGGACCAGTCTAAAATTCTAGGAATCATGGATGATAGGATAAGCAAATATAGCAGAGAGTAAAATTTAAGTCTGTAGTTAACAATATTTCCTAAAGATATCTACCAATAGTAAAAAAAAAAAGAGATTTCATAAAAATTTTATAATATGAAACAAAAAGTATATAAGTAGAAAAATTCTAAAACCTGCACATAATTTAATGATAAATACTGATTTTAAAAATGTTGATATTTTGAATACATTTCTTTACTGAGCCAAAATTGTAATTCAGAATCTGCATAGTGGCAGAATAGAATCTCTAGCGGGCATGCAATTTCCAGGCAAGATTTAGGAAGAGATTATAGGGAAGGAGAAAATATGCAAGAATGAAAGATTAAGTATGTTCTAATATAGTAGAACATTCACAGGAGATTAAACAGGGTTTTTCTGCCAAATTTTGGATGTGGATTTCAGAAAAAGACCAGATTATGGGTACTACATTTTCTGTTTATACCCAAGTTGTGTGTGGAATTTTGTGATTCTTTCAATCTAGCAACAATCAGGTAAAAATGTAATTTAAAAACTTTATTTTAATTTTTTATACAAATATAAACTTATAAGAAGTACATTCACAACATATTTAGGGACCCTATAAGAAAACTTGAATGTATGAAGAAACATAGTGTTGTTATATAAGGTCAAATATAAATTGGTTATTAAAATCATCCACATATTATTGAGATAAACAAAAGTATTGATGGATCATTGAGTATTATTTTAATACCCTATATGAATTATATATTTCTTCTAGAAATTTTTAATTACCTTTATATTAGTTTTTAAATCTTCTGCTTGTTGCATTTTCACTTTTTTTTGCTTTCTTACTCTTGCAGAATATTAAAGATGTTTTCCCTTTAAAAAAAGATTTAGTTCTGTGATTTACTTGTTGATATTACAATTTCTCTAACAACTGAATTTGTTTTCCTTTTGTTCCTAACTTTTGTCTTTGCTTTATTATAATCTACTTAAAATTTTGAGATAAAGAATTGATTCCTTTACATTTCAGCTTAATATACTAAATGTTAAAGCCTATGAATTTGTCTCTGAGAACAGCTTTGGTAATATATCAGTATTAAAATATGGTACTGTAATGTTAGTAAGTTCCTAAATAGCTTACAATTATGGCTTTAGTGTCTCATTTGTCCCAACAGTTCTTTTTTTTTTGTTTCTTCTATTTTTTTTTTTATTTATTAAGGATATTATGGAGGTACAAATGTTTTGGTTATATGCAATGTTGTTTGCCCCACCCAAGACACTACAAGCGTGTCCCTCCCCCATACAGTGTGTTCGGCTTCCATTAGTTGTGGGTTTACCCCCCTACCCCGCCCCTCCACTGACTGGCACCCAGTGAGTATTACTACCATGTGAGCACATTAGTGTTGGTCGGTTAGTACCAATTTGATGGTGAGTACATGTGGTGTGTGTTTTTCCATCCTTGTGATACCTCACTTTGAAGGACGGGCTCAATCTCTGTCTCAACAGTTCTTAAGGAAAATGGTTTGCTTATTTAATGTCGCTTTTGTTTTGTTGTCTTTTAAAAATATTTTTGGTAGTATTTTTGTGAAACGTTTATTTTCAGTACTATTAAATTGTGACCACATGTGATTTCTGGAATTTCTGTTAATTTTATTGTTGTTGTTGTTCTTAACTAATACTGGTCTATTTTTATAAATAAACTATAGATTCTTGAAACAAATGTATAGTTTCTGTTTGTAGGGTATAAGACTTTATAAATATTCATTGTTAACCTTTCCTTATTTTAGTTATTTAAATTATTTGATTCTTCTTTGGTGATTTGGTAGTAGTGTTTATATTTTATATTTATTTTATACGTTCCCTTAAAATATCTGCATACATTCTTTACACTCGATACTGTGTCATTATCAAAGCCAAGAATGAGGCAGCACAGAGGGACCCCTCCCAGAGAAGATGAAAATGTTGATATACCTTTCCTTCTATACCCCTTCCATTCCTTCCACATTCCCTTTCTAATTTTTTTAATATAATATATATCTTAATACCAAATCATTATTGGTTTTTAAATCCTTTTATAGACATTTAACTCTTTTGCTTTGCCAGTGATTTTCATAGTCTTATTCTTTCTAAACATTATATAAACTTACCTTTCTAAACATAATATAAACATTATATAAACATTTATAAACTTACCTGTGTTCCTATTGCCGGCACAGTGCCTGGCACATCATACACTCTCTCTGGAATTCTGGTTAGGGAACCACTGCAGAAGAACAGGAGAAAGAAAATAACCTAAAACAAGTGAAACTGTAACTCCTGTGGTAAGTATTACATCAGTAAGCACATGTTACCACCAAAGATGTTACCGTGAAGATTATGATAAATCTAGAGTGGATTTCATCAGGATAATCCCATCTCTGCATGGTCAAAACCCCACAAATACACACTAATTGGAATGAAGACTTTACTATATGGTCATATGGTCATATTCTGGGGATGTGAGATGCATAAACTAAGTTCATTGTTATTAGCTCTTTTGTAAATTCACCTGTAAATACTGTAAACATTGGTTTCAAACTCAGCTGCATGTTATAATCACATGGGAAGCTTTTTAAAAGATCCCAATGACCTGAGTACTCACCAGACCAATTAATCCAATTTTCTCTGGTTGAGACCCAGGCAACAGTATTTTCTAAAGCTTCTCATGGAAGTGCAGAGTGTAGCCAAGCCTAAGAACATAGGAAAGTGAATGGAGTCTAAACCTCGAGTCTAGTTATACATGTGGATATAATTCAATATAAGAAAGATCTTTTTTGGATACCTAAAATCCTGGGAAATGTAGTTTTCTTGGGGACTAAGATAAACACATCCGAATGATACAAAAGCACCTGTGAATCATTGTTTCCTCATCTGTGACACGCAGACAAATGGAGTATCTAGCTCTGTTTTGGAGTGAGGGTGGAGACAATAAGAATTAGTGAGATAGCTGTTAAAATAAGCATGGAAAACAGATGATAACCTAATTTTTCAAAATTAAAACCTTTGGTTGTTTCCTAAATTTGTTTTGGGCTGTCTTCTGCAGGAAAATTTGAAGTTATATCTTTAATATTGGGGTCCTGTAATCTTTGTCTTTATTTTTAGGCATGATTATCACACATATGTTTCCAGATTTTATGGAGCCTAAGACATTTCAGTTCAGAATAGGGACCTGATTATCTAATTTTGAAGTTTCCCTCAATAGAGCCAAAAAATTATTCACTCTGGAAATGCCCTTTGAATACCATTGTTACCATAACAATCATAATGCTTGATTTTGGTTAAGAAATAGATAAAAAACAAAACCAATAAACTAAAGTCATATGTGAAATTTTGGTGGCATTTTATTATAAGCGTCTTCCTAAACACATTATTAGGTGATAAATTAGCAAAACCATCCAATCTATGGTTAACATTGCTACACAATGAAGAGAGCCAATAAGTTAATTTATATATATATATATATATGATAACAAACAATCTTGGTTTCATTGCTTTCTTTTAATTTAAAATTTTTTGAGCAGAATCAATTAATTTAGTAAACATACTCAGAGCTCTTAGGAAAGAGATAATGTGTACAGATAAGAGTAAGCTAAATTAGCTTTGCAGAGCTGAAACCTCTAATTATTTTTGGCATCTTCCTTGCTAGGTAAATTATGAAACTGGCAATATCTATTCGTTTTATTATTTGTGGTGTTGTTTCTAAATGTGTTGTTATAAATACACCTAATGCTTGGCAGATAGTCTTAATTATATTTCAAGGATAGATTTCTTTGTAAAAAATTCAAGATTTCTAAAGATGGCTAGCTTGATTGATACTACCAAGTAGAATAGGATCCTTGGGTTTTCATGTTACAGAAAAATAATCAAGAAGACAATGTGCGTTAAGTATCTTATTTAGTGATTTTCGCATAGCCCAGTGGTTCCCAAGTGGTGGACCTGGACCAGCCATATGAGCCTCACTTGGGAATTTTAGAAATGCAAATTCTCAGGCTCCACCCAGCCTTACTGAACAGAAACTCTAGGTTGGAGCCTAGCAACCTTTGTTTTAATAAGCCCTCTCTGTGATTTTATTATACTCTAAAGTTTGAGAAACTTTTAAGTAGAGGTACTTAAAAGAAGGCACTTGTTTTATTATGTTATTTATCTGTATTAAAAGATATTAATATTTGCTGAGGAAGTTCATTTTTATCTCCAGCAGAAGGAATCAGGGTACCTACCATCCTATTATATTTTTCCATTACATGTCAAAGATGCATAACTGGTTTGCAATATCTTTCAACATACAGTTAAGTGATCATTAATTCCTTACATTTGCTTTCAAAAATTCTTTCAAGCAGTAGTGTTAGATTTCACATGCACTTTACTTACCTCATTGAGATAATGTTACTATAATGATCTCACTTATATGTTGCATAATTAGATCTAATATCTCTCTAATGAGATACACCATGTTATTTGGAACCAGCTGTTCTATCATGGATAGCAAAGGACACTGTACACTAAATTTTCCAAGCACTCAAAAATAATAAAAGTGGTCATTTTGGAAAATTATTTTTACTTCTTTTCTTTAAGGATCTAGTTCTTTTTGAATTGATATTAATATTTACAATAGCTCAAAGGACTAAGTGAGTCAGCTGGCTTTGGTAGGAAACATAATGTGTAACAATTGCTAGGCTTGGAGAATAAAGACTCTCAGTTATCACAATAAAAGAGTAAATTAAGACTATAGACCAGTTTGCTCTAATGTCCTTGCATTTGTACATTTATAGCATATGTAAAATTTTTATATTATAGTTTCAGAAATCTTTTTCATATGAATATATTTATTTATTAAAAAAGAGTTGCAAGTAGTCTTAAGAATGTGATAGTCCTGTTTTCAGTAACTGTTAATGTATATTCAATAAATATGAGACAGAAGTAAGTTAGCGAGTGTGTGTGTGCGTGTATATATATATATAAAGGGCTTGCTTCATGGGTTATTCACTCATAAAAATATTCATGTGCATTTTAACATAGATAAATGAATACACAATAGACGTATGTAGATATACAAAGTGAACTGCGGGAAGGCATAGCCATTAATTTATATTCAATAGTATTCTCATCTCCCTGCTCAATGTAAATACATTAGTATTTATCTAAACTGTATTTGCTTGTTAATGAAACCAGAGCATGCAGCATTTTACGAAAGTGTTGTGAATTAATGGATAAGATTATTTCACCTCCCTCCAGCCTGAATCTCTACAGAAGAGGAAATTAAGGGAGACAAACTTAACTGTGATGCTCCGGGACTCCCTTGAATCTGCCTGTCACCATTTTTAAGCCGGCTCAAGGCCTCGGGGGAGTCTGGCTGTTCTAGCCTTCCTCAGCCAGCCAGACGGTAACGGTCCACTGCTTTTATTCATTACCCTGAATGTAATGCACTAAATTTAACAAGTAACACACTCAGCGGGAATTTATTGGCCTTTTGCAGCATGATTGCAAGGTAGGATATGGATATGGATTCCAATTACTGTTGACGCCTAGATAAGAAGAACAAAGCCTGTATATAATTATTAATCAAAGTTGATATTTTTGGGGAAATGAAAATAAATAAATAAATATCTCTATACTGTGTGAAGCCAGCACTCCCAGGTTTAAAGAACTCTCCCTGGTTACACAATAGGAGCATTCCAATTAAATATAGCAATAATAAAATAGCAACACATAAAGGCAAAGTGCTCCTATAAAGCAATAATTTTCACAAGAAAATAGTGGCATACAGCAGTTGTTTAGTAGAGGGAAGGCTAACAAATTCCAAACAGAGACTCGTGTAATACGTAAATAAATGGTCAAATAAACAGTAATCTCTAAAAAAGGATTTAATATTTTAATTAGAAAAAAATAATCCATGTAATATTGTTATTCCAGAAGGTAATTATATACAGATTTATTAAAGTGCGGTGGAAGTGACTTTTTAAATTATGGTATTATGTTTTCATATGTATATTACTGGAGTTACCTGATCATGAAAACTATTGTTGGCATATAGATATTTATGATGAACCTCAAAGTCCTTTGATTGCAATAGGAAAGTGGGAGGAGCCAGAATAGTTAACTCACTTCAGGCAAGGGTTTGCTGTTGTTATTGTTTGTTTTATTTATAAAGGCCATAAAAACACAACAAATGTAAAGGCATAGGAGAGAGAGCATTATTTTATTTTATACCATTTTATGTGTATGAAAAATGTTGAAGAATATGTCATATGAAAACGAAATGAAAACATCACTTCTACATGATTAACCCAAATGACCAAGTTAAATTATTGAAATAAGGTGCAACATGCATCTCTAGTAAAGGCTTGAGCCCTCACATTACACGGAATCATATCCTGGTTTTAATAATTACCAGCTTTCTGACCTTGAGCCATTAATTTAATCTCTCTTAGACTGTTTCCTCTAGTGCAAAAGAGGGACAATTATAGGAGCTACCTGCATTGTCACACTAAAATAAAATAATTTCAGTAAATTATTTAATATAGTGCTGGGAACAAAGTAAATACTCAAGAAATATTAGCAATTTTATGTTTTTTTGTATTATTTTAACCTACCCAATATTAAAACTCATTAAACCAGGAAGCAAATTTCATCCTAACCTTTCTTTCATATCTAGATATGCTTCATTATAAATTTGAGTTCAAATATTTTAATGAAAAGAAAGGACATTTTATCTCCTAATGGATTAGTTTGGACTTGAGAGTCATAGATTTATAGTACAGTCTTGTCACGCAACTATGTAAAGTTAAATTATATCTCTGATAGCATGTCTAACAGGGGTCTACTGATACCTGCCTCTGAGGGTGTGTGGGGAAATTGGAGAAAATGTACATGTATAAGTATGTCCCAGCACATGGCCTGATACCATCCAAATATGGAGATATGCATTATTAGAGATCTAAGATGGACCCTTGTGTTTAATCATCAGTGCAATTTCTCCATGTATCTATCATTCCCATTATGCAGCAAACAAAATGAAGGATGAAACATGCTAATTGGTCTTTTCAAGACCTCAAAGTTAATAAAAAGGTAGAGCAATACCCTCACTCATCCTAGGTCAAAGTAAGAAGATAAAAGTGGATAACTGAGAAAATGTGTATGTATGTGTTTGTGTGTTTATATATGTTTAAGAGGCATACATGCTTGATAGTGATAGTTGGTACACAGTTTGGCTTTTAACCAGAGTAGGTAAATGAAAATCATCTATGCTATGCCATGGTTTTCTCTGCATTTCCCAAAAATGTCATGGAGTTTACCTAATTAAAGCCTTAAATAATTGGAATACTGAGATAAAATTATCTACAGGGGTATAAAAAAGGACTTTTATGACAATGTCACCTACCGGTGTTTTGGGGGCCTCAGTCTTCAAAAGGCCCATAAACCCAAAGGAAGTAATTAAGTAATATGCATTCTGTTAAGTTTAGGGAATCCCAGCATAAAAATGACATGATTATTTAAACTAAAAATTTAACCAAAACTAGCAATCAAATAGTATCATATTATACATATTAGTCTTATTATTTTTTTTTTAAATTCTGTCATTATACCAGAACAGTTTTTATACCATGGTACATAGAATCCTCATGTAAAAACTGTTCCTATAACTTAACAATTAGAGACTGAGTATTCTGAATCAGAGAAACATAAATAGTATATGACATTTTTAAAAATTAGAGAAATTAAAAAAAATATTACTTTAAGTAAATCATTAGTAAATGTACACATTGAAGGAAATTCATTCATTCAGTCAGTCATTCTTTGGTGATTTGTTAAGTGCTTCCTCTTGACTAGTTTGGCTAGCCCTGAGGATACAACACTAAATCAGATAGATGACGTCACTGGTATTATAGGTGCTTAGATTCTAGTAGTGAAGAAAGATATGAAATAATCATATAATTACAATTTTAATGAGGGTGTCAACTGCAATGGAAGCCTATTAATAAATGAGAATTTAAACCTTCTCTTGGGGAGGGGATCAGAAGGGTCTCATTTCACTCAACCATCACATCAACCCAGTGAGATGAGTACTACTATAATCACTCCATTTACAGATAAGAAAACTGAGGGAAAAAATCATTAAATACCTTAACAAATCATATAGCCAGTAAGGGGTAGACCCAAGATCCAAACCCAGTCTGTCTGGTTTTAGATTCTTCTCTTAACCATTAAGCTATAGAAGTTCGTGCCATTTATGAGAGGATAATGAGAACACACTTTAGATAGAAGCAAGGCACCTGGGAAGAACCTGAGGTGGAGAAGAACTTGATACTCTAGACTAGGGCAGGACTGTTTGATAGAAATGTGAGAAATTGCATATGTAATTTTATTTCCTAGTAGCCACATTGAAAATAAAAACAGTAAAAAGAAATCAGTAGGTACAGCCATTCTGGAAAACAATCTGGCAGTCTTATAAAACTAAACATGCAATTATCCTATGGCACAGCAACTGGCCTCTTGAGCATTTACCCCAGAGAAATGAAAACTTATGTTCACATTAAAACCTGTACAGGAATGATTATGGTAGCTTTATTTATAATAGCAAAACTGGAACAAACCCAGGTGTTCTTCAATGGGTGAATAGTTAAATAAACTATGGTATATCCATACCATGAAATATTATTCAGCAAATAAGAAGAATGAACTACTGATTTTATATACATATACATGTATGTATATCAATAGCTTGGATCAACAACTTGGATAAATAACTTGGATGAATCTTCAGAGAATTATGCTAAAGGAAAAAAAGCAATCACAAAAAGATGCACACTGTATGATTTCATTTACATAACATTCTTCAAATGATAAAATTATAGAAATGGAGAACAGGCTAGTGGTTGCTAAGGCTCAGAGCTAGGTGCAGGGATGGGGCACAGGAAGGAGATGGGGTTGGTTATAAAAGGGCAATATAAGGGATTTCTGTGATGAAGGAACAGTTCTGTATTTTCATGTGGTGGTGAATATATCAACCCACACATGCTATAAAACTGTGTAGAACGAAGTGCATACACACAATCACACATATACAAATAAATACAATTAAAATTGGGGGAATATGAGCATCATAATATGAGCATCAAATTGGGAGAATATTGCATCACTGTCGATATCCTACTAGCAACGACAGTGTGACTATAGATTTGCAAGATATCACTGTTGGGAAAAATAGATAAAAGGTACACAAGATTTTTATCTATTATCTCTTACAATTACATGTGAATCTAGAATTATCTCAAAACAAAAATGTTAATTACAAGAAAAGAAACAGCTGAAATTTATTTTATCATAATTGACCCAATATATCCAAAACGTTTTTATTGCAACATATTAAACAATATAAAAATTATTGAGTCATTTTACATGTTTTCATACAGTTTAACTGGACTAGCCAATTCCATGTTCTCAATAGCCACCTGTGGCTAGTGACTACCATATTGGACAATGCAGGTGCAGAGGAGCAAAAAGATAAGAGGTGAGGCAGAGGCTGAAGGGTAGGCACAGGTCAGGTAATGAAATGTAGAGTCTTTGCAATGGCCCAACAGGGCCTGATATTATAGCATTCTCCCACTGCTTTCTCTCTCGCTCATCTCCTTCAGCCACACTGGATTCCTTGCAGTTCCTGGTTAATGCAAAGCGCGCTCCAACCTCAGGAACCTTGCTCTTGCTGTTTTCTCTACTTGGAACACTCAACCTCACACCTCTCTCTCTGATGTGCACCCACAACAGGAATTGTCTCTGCTCAGATGGCTGTCACAAGGTCTTTCCTGATCTACTTATATGAAATAGCAAATGCCATCCTTCTCCAGCCCCTCTGTCATCCATTATCCTGCTTTCATTTTCTCTATAGTACTTGTACCATCTGAAATTCTATGTATTTTCTCACTTGTTTATTTGTCAGGTTTCCACAGGGGGCAGGGGCTTTGCTTTATTCAAGATGTATTTCCCAGAGCCTGGAACAGTTCCTGGCACACAGAATGCATTCAATGAATATTTACTGAATGAATTGCTTGATGAATAAATGAATTATGCTTAATTCCTTCACAGTTCTCAAATGAACTATCTCAAATAAAATCTATACATATTTTCCTTGAAATCAAAAACTGACATGATGAATTTTAAAAATTGGGTAAATTGTCCTGAGTTTTTAAAGTATGAAGCACAGAAGCAATCTCTTTGCATTTTAATGAAATCAACAGCTATTTTTAATACAGAGATTAAAATGTTGGCTAATTTTTTAAAAATATTGCTGTAGAGTGCTTTTATATCTGATATAAGATAATTTTGTTTAGATTTTATTCCTGTATTCATGATTAATTTATTTATACCCTGTTGCTAAATTCACTTTTTTTACCAAGTAAATTCATTCAGAAATTCTGAAAAAAAGATACTGTTCCCCAAAGTACCACAAAAGCCCTTCTAGTACTTTTGGCCTCCAGAGACATATTACCTTCTTGGAAATGCATTCTTCCAGGAACCCCAATCAGAATTTTTTTCCTTTAGATTTCTACTGTTGCACCAGTTTTGTGCCAGAATTTAACACCTATTCCAGTCTACTTATATCAAAGATTATTTATAAAAATGTCCTCACTCTAGGAAGGTAGAAACTGTCTTTTTCTCTATCAGTCACTAGCATAATGCTTTGTACTTCTCAGTTGCACTTAAATAAATATTTGATGAATTCAGTTGAATTCTGTTTTTTTAACAATGTATTCATACATGCTCAGTAGGCAAGCATTGTTTGTGATACCTCTCAAACACAAATTCAGACTTTCCAGTATTAGTCCCAGAAAATAACTAATATTTATTAAGCTTCTATGATGCATTAAAAATTTTACATGTGATCTCATTTAGTCTCTGTAAAATATGAAGTTGGCATTATTAGAAACACTCTATCTAGGAGGAACTAGAAGCTCACAAAGAATATATAAAGTTTCCAAGGTTTAATGGCTGTGAAATGTCTGAATTCTCCAAGTGTGCTGACCCCAAACTCCAAAGTATTATTTCACACATCCTAGCATGGATCCAATACTTTAATATAGAAATAGCTTCTTACGACAAGCAATAGGAGGTATATGTTTTATAAGAGGAAATTGAAAAGTTAGAGATTATCTAGATAAACACACCCAAAACATGTTGAGCTTCTTAAACTATATCTCATGTAAGATTAACAAACTGGAGTGTCTTTAGCCAAGAAAATAGCAAGTGATACTGCATAGAAAGAAGTTTGGTCTCACTCAAAGAGAGGTCTGGACTTTGTAATTGGCTTCTCGGAGATAAACTCTAAACCTCTGAAATTTCCCAAGTGATAGAAATATCTTTGTTACTCATGGCGGGTCCTTTGGACAACCTGTTATAATAAACAATCAATCACGTCTATGTAATAAAACCCCAATAAATCTCTGGATATGGAAACTTAGGTGAGCTTCCCTGGTTGGCAATACTCCATGTGCATTGCTATGGTTTGAATGGGTTTCCCAAAAAGAATGTGTTTGAAACATAATCCCCAATACAATAATGTTGCAAGGCAGGGCCTAAGGAGAGGTGATTAGGCCATAAAGGCAAAGTGAATGAATTAATGGTATCACAGAAGTGGGTCTGTTATGAAAGAGGGAATTTGACCCTCTTTTATACTCACATCTTCTCTCTCCCTCTTTCTCTTTCGGTCTCTCTCTCTCTCTCTCTCGCCCTTCTGCTTTCTGTCATGGCATGAAAAGCCCAGCAATGAAAGGCCCAGATGCCACCCCTTGTTCTTTGACTTCTCAGTCTCCAGAACTATGAGAAATAAATTTCTGCTTATTATAACTGCCCAGTCTTTGGTATTCTGTTATAGCATCACAGAATGGACTAAGGTACTTATCTTCACAGAAGGCAACAGAAACTTCTTGTTTGGAACCCTACCAGGTTTTGTACTGTGTATCTCTTCTTTTGGCTGATTTTCTGTATCAGTTCTTGTAATAAATGAAACTGTGAGTATAATGAGATTCAGTGAGCTCTGTGAGTCTTTCTAGTAAATTATCCAACCTAAAGTTGTTTTGGGGAAATCCCAGACTTATAGTTCACATCAGAAGTAAGAGTGGTCTTCTCTTTAACTTTGTAGGTGAACTCTAATTCCTTGCAGTTGAACTAAAAAATTTGAGGCATACTTTGTGGTCTGGAAGACTTTATCCTTAATGTCATATAGATGTATAATAATAATAATACTACCATAATTTTATAGATTCTTGAAAATTTATTATAACAAATTAAAGGTCTATAGAGAAAAGAGACATGAAAACTGACTACTAATATTCAAAGTACTGTCATGTAGACATATTTGGTATTGTTCCAGAGACAAAATTTGACTCAATATAAGAAAGAGCTCTCAGGCCAGGCGCGGTGGTTCACGCCTGTAATCCTAGCACTCTGGGAGGCTGAGGCAGGTGGATTGCTTGAGCTTCAGAGTTTGAGACCAGCCTGAGCAAGAGCAAGACCCTGTCTCTACTATAAATAGAAATAAATTAGCCAAACAACTAAAAATAGAAAAAATTAGCCAGGCACGGTGGCATGTGCCTGTAGTCCCAGCTACCCGGGAGGCTGAGGCAGAAGGATCGCTTGAGCCCAGGAGTTTGAAGTTGCTGTGAGCTAGGCTGACGCCATGGCACTGTAGCCTTGGCAAGAGAGTGAAACTCTGTCTCAAAAATAAAATAAAATAAAATAAAATAACTCTCTAAAAACTAGAGCTAGTCAAATATGTCATTAGCTACCCATGAAAGTATTAAGCTCCCCACCTTATAAAATGTTAATTCCTAGATTAGAAAGACATAAACCAGATGTATTGCTAAACTAATCCAGCCTCAGAATAGAGGGTAGGTGATTGTTAAGGTATCTTCTAACTCTAAGATTCTTCTAACTTGTGGTCACCATTACTATTTCTTCAAAATGGGAACATATAAAGGCAAGGTTACATATATGATAGGCCAAAGTCTTAGAATTGGCTTTTATAAAGATCTGTTCATTTTACTTTGCCTAAAAATAGTAGATTATTCAATGTAATCCAATTATCTTGCCAAATATATGTTAAAAATAGAAGAAAAAGATTTCCCTAGAAAACTTAAAGTTGTGTAGCACTGGCTCAGATCCTCCTATACAATTTTTGTCATTATCAGAGTAAACTAAGGAATGCTTACTTCCAAATGTTAATGGAAAGTAAACTTTTTCTGAAAAACAGCTCTATCACCAATACAGAATTTTAATAACATACCATGAGAATTGGTATTTTGTTACAAATCAAAGAAAAACTTTTTCATATGAATCATAAATAAATATATAAATTTAAAACTGTCATACAAGAACATAAACTACACACTTGACAAAATTAAATTTAATGCAAAATTTTCTTGAATATTCAAAACAAATTAATTTCAGTAAACATTCTCTCACACTGTAATTACCACTAAATGCCGCCACATCAGCTCCTGAAATACGAGGCCTGTCCAGAAAGTATCCAGCCATGTAATATGAAAAATTGAGGAAGATACAAGATACAAGAAACACTGTACATAGGACAATGACGCCTCAGTCCCCTCCAAAGTAGGCATCTTGGGACCTCACACAGTTCTCCCAGCATCTCTTCCACTTTTAAAACACTCTGTAAAATCCTGTGTTGGAGTCGCCATCAGCTGCCTTGTCATATTTTCCTGAATCTCATAAACAGTCTGAAATCTCTTCCCTTTCAAAGGCGATTTTAGTTTTGAGAAAAGCTAGAAATTGCAGGACACCAAATCTGGGCTGTAGGGGGGCTGAGTCACCTGGGTGATTTGATGTTTCACCAAAAAACTCTGCACAGGATGTGATGCATGGGTGGACATGTTGTCATGATGAGGCTGCCAATCACCAGTTGCCCATAGCTGTGGCCGTTTTTGTCACATTGCATCTCTCAACTGACAAAGAACATTGAGGCAGTACTCCTTATTAATTGTTTGGTCTGGAGGAGCTTACTCGTGATGGATAACACCTTTTCAGTCAAAAAACACAGTTAACATGGCCTTGATCTTACTGCGAGGTTTGCTACACCTTCTTCGAGCATGGAGAACCAGGCAACTTCCATTGGGGTGACTGGACATTAGTTTCTGGATCATAGCCATGGGCCCACGATTCATTTCTGGTTACGACCTTCTTGAGGAAATCTGGTTCATTGATAGCACTTTGAAGTAAGTCAACAAATGCAGCACGATGTTCCTTCTGCTCTGGTAGCAGAAGCCACCTAACACATTTTGTCACAACACATTTCATGTCAAGATCCTGCATCAAAATCTCAGACACAGTAGTTTTTGGAATCCCCAGATCAGCTGCTACTTCTCACACTGTCAGTCGCTGATCTTTGTTGACTGCAGCCCATACACGTTCAACATTCTCAGGTGTTCTGCTTGTTGTAGGCCTTCTGAACGTGGATCACTTTCAACAGATTCTCAACCATCTTTGAAGCATTCACGCCACACTTTTGTTTGTGCTGTGCTCATTGCATCCTCCCGGAAAAGCTTCTGAATCATCCGAATAGTTTCCATGGAGGAACGTTCAAGCTTAATGCAAAATTTGATGCAGCTTCATTGCTCTACTCACTCAGTCATTTTGAATGTGATGGCCACATAGTGCACATGCTCATTCAGTGGCATCTAGCGCCCCCCTGACTAGTACAGTGAAGTAGCCATTGTTCACACATGCGCATTCCAGTCCACTCTTCCTGGCTGCCAGGTTACGTGGATGTGGTGCAAACTATTCTCATTATATTAATAATGGCTGTATACTTTCCAGAAAGACCTCATATACCTTCTGAGTTTTCCTGAGTAATTGTCATTTCTTTATACTCAACTGAATTTTAGGTTCTTGAGTAAAACTCTCGGAATATGAGCTCTACTGATCCAGTAAAAAATAAACTGTTCGTTAGTAAGCTGCATTTCACACATTTCTGTTAATATTCTAATGAGCATTGTCATAGCAAGCAACACAAAAGCACCTTACTTAAGATAGCTAATTTCATGGACTTGATATGCTATGAAATATGAAACAAAAAAATAAGAATCCCACTTGTTAAGGGGTTAAGATCTAAAATGTATGAGGAACTCAAAACAACTAAATAGCAAAAAAAGAGATAATCCAATTAAAATATGAACTGAAAACTTGAATAGACATTTCTCTAAGGAAGACATACAGATGGTCAACAGGTATATTAAAAAGTGTTCAGGCTGGGCACGATGGCTCACGCCTGTAATCCTAGCACTCTGGGAGGCCGAGGCAGGAGGATCGCTCAAGCTCAGGAGTTTGAAACCAGTGAGACCCCGTCTCTACTAAAAATAGAAAGAAATTTATTGGCCAACTAAAAATATACAGAAAAAATTAGCTGAGCATGGTGGCAAATGCCTGTAGTCCCAGCTACTCGGGAGGCTGAGGCAGAAGGATTGCTTGAGCCCAGGAGTTTGAGGTTGCTGTGAGCTAGGCTGATGCCATGGCACTCTAGCCTGGGCCACAGAGTGAGACTCTGTCTCAAAAAAAAAAAAAAAAAAGTGTTTAATGTCACTAGTCATCAGGGGAAGGCAAATTAAAACCACCATGAAATATCACCTCACACCTGTCAGGATGGCTTTTATAAAAAAAAATTAAAAAAATGTTGCTGAGGATGCAGAAAATTGGAACCCTTGTGTATTGTTGGCGGAAATGCAAAATGGTGCAGCTGCTATGTGAAACAGTATGGAGTTTCCTAAAAAAAATTAAATAAATAAAACTACCATATCAGCCAGCAATCTCATTTCTGGGTATTTATCCAAAAGAATTGAAATCAAGGTCCTGAAGAGATATTAGCACTCCCGTGTTCATTAGCACACCAATGAATAGTGCATTGTAGCATTATTCACAGTAGCTAAGATGGGGAAACACTTTAAATGTCCAGTAACATGTGAACGGATAAAGAAGTGTGGTATATACAATGAAATATTAGTCCTCATTTTAAAAAGAAGGAAATTCTGCTGTATGGAACAACATTAATGACCTGGAGAATATTACACTAAGTGAAATAAGCCAGTCATAGAAAGATAAATACTGTATGATTTCACTTTTATGAGGTTATCTAAAATAGTCAAATTTGTAGAATCAAAGAAGGGAATGGTGGTTGTCAGAGGCTGGGGAAAAGGAGAAAGGGTGAGTTACTATTCAAAGAGCAAAATGTTGAATAAACTCTAGAAACCTGCTGTGCAGCATTGTGCCTACAGTCAACAATAATGTATTGTACGTTTAAAAATCTGTTAAGAGGGTAGATGTCATCTCAGTAAGTGTTCTTACTACAATAAAATAAAATTTTATAAAAAGAATCCTATATGAGAAGTAAAATAATCCCTGACTCAACTTTGCACAGAGTATATTATTGCTATTGCTCTGTAGAAATTATAAGCTTAGAGTTGCCTACAGTTATCTTTTTCTATTTTCACAATAACTTCATCATTTGGCTAAAAAGGCTCATTCTGCTCCAGGTTCCTAAACGTGGCAAATGAAATATCATATGAAATAATAATTTTAAAAATTACACGTTATATGAAGGAGCTTAATTAAAACATAGAAAAATATGCTTTTAAAAATGGTGACAATAATATGTTATAACAAAACAATATTACAACAAGCAATGTATCTATATTCTTACTTTGAGGGCAAAAGCAGTAAGGAAATACAAGTGTAAGATGTGGGTCATAGACTCTCACATTGCAGTTGGTGAATTTATGTAACTTTTCCTGGAAAAACCTCTCCAATTCCTGATACAAAATTAAAATAGATTCAAGGAACCTCAGAACGCGAAGAGAATTCATTAACTTAATACAATACAGCTCTCAGAGTCATAGTAAGATACTCCCTAACAGTTTCAAAACAGAATATAGGTCTATTTAAATGATGTTTTATTGAATAATTGGAATATTTATAGATAATACCATAGCCTCAATACAAATGAAAAATTAACTACAATTTAATTAACTCTAATAACTATTAATATATAGTGGAAAAGTGTACCCTTTTTATATCTGGTGAGTGATATATGATGAGATTAAAGTTCTGTCATAATGAGCTGATTAACTATACGTTAAAGACCACTAACTGTTCCAGGCTTTTTTTTTTTTTCATAAAAGGAATCAAAAAGGCAACCTTAGAAGTAGCTTTTTTAAAAGCCATAAATTTCTGAAAAATCACAAACATGCTTTTTCTCTACTTCCCAAGAATATACATATACTTATGTTTTGCAAAGACAATTGACATTTCATATTGTGTCTTCATATTTTTATCTCAATTCTGCTTTCCTGGATATTGACAAGGATGCACTATTTCTTTGGAGTAAGGCTAGAATAGTGCTCTACAACAAGAATTCTGACACTTTGAATTGCCCCTGAAATCTAGTTAATATTGGTTTTCTGTCAGAGTACTAATTAGATAGCTAACAGTCATCTAAGAAGTCTGGTTCTAATGCAATGTTCTTCATTTTTTATTTGGACAATAACCTAGGATTAGCCTAAATTAGAGAAGGTCTAAATATGTACCTTGTGTATGTTCAGGGCCACTACCTGTAGAATTTCTCCATAATTTAATCCAATTTCAGATACATGAGTAGAATAATCTTTGGTATGCTGGGTAATGCTACTCAAACTTCTTGCTCAGTTGATGCAATTGATTAAGATGGCTAATGATGAAGATGTTCTTTTTGAAAGACATCTGCACCCGAATGTTTATCACAGCACAATTCACAATTGTAAACATATGGAATCAACCTAAGTGCTCATCAACTGGTGAGTAGATAAAGAAAAAGTGGTATATATATACCATGGAGCACTGCTCGGCCATCAAAAGTAATGAAATAATGTCTTTTGTTTGGACGGAACTGGAAACCATTATCCTAAGTGAAGTATCTCAGGAATGGAAGAAGAAATACCATGTTCCCACTAATAAGTGGGAGATAAACTATGGGTATATATGACCATGAAGTGGTGTAATGGACGTTGGAAATAAAAAAGGGAGGGAGGGTGGACGGAAGGAGGGAAAAAAATTACCTGTTGGGTACAATGTACACTATTCTGGTAATGAGTACACTGAAAGCCCTGACTTCACTATTATACAATTCATCCATGTAACAAAAAATACTTGCACCCCTTATATCTGTTGAAATAAAAAGATTATACTCAATTATTAGACCTTGAATTTCATCAATAAAAATGTGTGGAAAGAAACATGTTCTCTTTGAAATATCATGTAATAATGAAAATTAAATTTTAACATGTGAGCTTGAAATATTTGATTCCTAGATGATGTAATCATAGTATATACTTATGATATAAAATTACAAATATCCTCCTAGTTAGCCTCCATAAAGGCAGGATCTCTGTGTGTTTCCTGTTGGGACATATACAATTTATTTATGAACAAATCTTGCTAAAACAAAAAAAGAAAAAAATATGTTTGAAACATTTCAGCCTAGCTCTAAGTTTACAGGAAACACAGGGAAAGAAGAACATGGTTACTGACACCCCAGGGATACAACTGGCAAAATCCAGAATGAGACAAACAATAAACGAAAAATGGCCCAGTTTCAGCAATAAATAAATTACAAAGGATTAAATAAAGGGAAACCTATAGATTGAAAGGGACTTTAGAAATTTCAATCAAATACCACGTGTGGCACTTGTTGGAATTTTCCCTCAAACAAATTTACTGTAAAAAGAAAAAAAATGAAACAAGCAGAAAAGTTTATACACTTATGGATATTTTATGATATTAGGGAAGTTTTATAAATATTTGTAGATGTAATAATGCTATTGTGGTTTAAAACACAGTGCTTATCTTTTAAAAAAAATACTGAAATATTTATTGACGCATGTGTACTCTATGATGCATGAGTTTGCCTCCAAATAATTCAGAAAGTTAGGGATGAGTGAATGATGGTAATAGATGAAACCAGATTGACCATAAATTGATGTAAGTTAAATAGTTGAACTTATATATGTGATGAACATATATCATTATGAGCATATATCATTATGTTGTTGTCTCTAATTTTCATATATTTGGAATTTCCATAATATCAATTTTTAAAAACAAAAGCTACCTAAAATATATTTTCATTAATATTAGTATGAACAGAAAACCAAAAGAAAATATAGCAAAAAGTGCACATGTAACAATTCATTGAAAACAGAGAAAACTCAAACTCATTCAGTAATATTTGGGCACTGAGGGGCATTCTTACCAGGACATGGCTGAAGTGTTCCACCAATAACATGAATCTTCTAGAAAAGAGAGCCTTCAAGAGGCAGAGAAGAATAACCACCACAAAACCGATGCATTTGAATTATGTGATAATAGAAACATGGAGAAAAATATTAAGATAAACTAGAATGTAGAAAGAAATACTCTCCTTACTTTATTTTATGGGCCAAACAATAAGTCATATCTTTTATAGATATGCGAAAAGCTTTATTGATTGAAGGAGATGGCCAGAGGAGGATGGAGAGTAAATAGTTCAAAAATTACTTTCTTTGTGTTCAATACAGGACATATTAGTCTTTCCTCCCAAAGACTGAGTGTTTAGATCTAAACTGTGTATTAATATGTTTCAAGGTCCAATACATTTTTCCCATTAATTTCTTCTAGATCAATGTTTATTTTAATCTGATTACTCAAACATTGCCAATATTTTGCATGTTATTTCACCAGTTTTGTCCAATGGGGATGGAACTGTATTGTATGTGGCCAAATAATATTATACATTCATGTTGCTAATTCAATCTGAGTGTTTGCCTTGAAACTTGAGTCAAAACTTTTCTCTTTTGTTGGTCTATCTTGGTCTTGAACTCATTGGAGTGTATTAGTTTGGATTAGGGTCCATTTGAATCCACTATTCAATCAATAATTGAACTATGCTCCTAAGATGCATTTTGTTTAACTTTGAAGCTTGAACACAGCTTGACTCTTGTGAAGTATTATGAAGAGCTGTCCTCAAGTGGAGACTTCTTTTATTCTGGTTGGAGTATTTTGTTGCTATCTTAAACTTGAGCTGGGAAGAATCCTGAATAGCTACATAAAATTCCTTTATCTTTGTTGCTTCACTGTTAAGAGGCCTTATTAACACAAAGACATTAAAATTGGATTGAGTCTGTTGCTAAACATTTAATTTTAATGCTTACAATAACATAAACTAAGACAATAATAGCTACCATTTACTGAGTATGTATTTTAACTAAACACTGAGATCAGAGTTTTATACACAGCATTGTATTTACATACTTTCTCATTATTTATTGGCATTGCAAAAGATCATCCAGCCAGTTGCTCCTACCAAGCCCACCACTCTTTCCTCCAGGCAGTTAGCAGAGTGATTGTAGCTTTTAAATATGTATTCAGCGGTGGGCTGGAGCAGGCTCATACTGATTCAGGAGACTATATTTTCCCAACTTTACATTAAGTGACATCATACTGGTAGTTTAAAATATCCATGGTGGGAGAATTTACACTACAGAAATCAGTAAATGTCTTCTTTATTTTCCTGAGAGAGCTAGTTGTTAAACATTTACCCAAACACCACAGTGTGTATCCATCTTTCATTCTCCAAAAAGTAATTGTTTCATTGGAAGTATGTGATATGCTCCAGTGTTGCTACTGCAGAGACAGTTTAAAGTTAAGACCTGGCTCACTTTAAACAGGTAAGTGGAAAGGAAAGAAATCAGGCTCAGGTGTTCCACCCTCTAGCCATCCCTGAATTTGTCTCATTTCTTGAAATAACCAGGTGAGGGAGCCATGGTCCTATGGGCATTCTCTCAATAACTTGGTGGGAAGAGGATCTGGGGAGGATTCTCTACATCTGGGGTCAGAAAACTACAGCCTGTGGGTTAAATCAGCCAAAGTCCTGTTTTTATAAATAACATTTTATTGGAACATGGCCACGCCCATTTGTTTATGTGTTTCTAAGGCTGCTTTCACACCTCAACAGAAGTGCTGAGTAGTTGTGACACAGATTGTATGGTACCCAAAGCCAAAAACATTTACTATCTGGCCCTTTATGAAAAAGTATTCCATGAGTGAGTGGGGTGATGATATGTTTGGTATATGGATGATGCTTTATTTTGAATTAAGTTCATGCAAAAAAAAGGTATGAATAAGCTCAGTTTCTTTGTTGGCTTACACTAGTCTGATGGAGAGACTTACAGAAATCTAAGCTATGTCCCTAAACTGTATCATCATATATTCATGCAATTTCATCACATAAAGATTTTATTCATTATGTCAGAAAAACATTCATGTACTGGTTTCACATAGGTTAGGGTACCCGGACACTTTACCTGGATCTCTTTATTCAATCATTCATTCATTTACACATTCAACAAATATTTATGAAAGGTCTACTAGTGTCCAGCCTGCTAGGTTCTAGGCACTAGGAATATATCCATGAACAATCAATTCTTGTGCTCAGATGGAGCTTATATTTTTAGTGGGAAAAACATATGGGCATATGTTTGTTTGCTTGTTGTCTAATACAATATCAAGAAGTCATAAATACTGTGGAGAAAACTTAAAGCAGGAACGGTGTTGGACCTTTCAGTTCAGTGAGGTGCTTTTAAAAACATTTTAAAGATGTTTAGGGGAGGCATCTCCAAGGAGATGACACTTGAACAGAAAGATGGGAATAGTAGAGAACCATGCATTGCTGGCAGGGGGAACAGCAAGGGCTAAGGCTCTCCAGTGTGCGTGCGCTCAGCTGGTTGAGAATAAAAAAGAGGAAACGTCATGAGAGATGATGTCAATAAGGGAGTCAGGCAAGCAAGGTAAGGATTGTGTATGTTATTCTAACAACATGGAAAACCACTGGGAAGTTGTGAGGAGGGTGCTGACTTGAAATAATTTGCATTTGAGATTAACACCCTATCTCTTTTGTATAGTGGAGACTAAAGCAGGTGATAAAAGAGAAGATCAGTTAGGAGGCTACTGCAATGTGAGCAAGAAATGACCAGCATGTGTAGGACTTAGAGTTACTAGGAACCATGAGAAGACAGTTAAAAGGATTTTTCATCAAAAATGCTTGTAGACTTCCTTAATCCTCTTTATAATTGAGTGCAAATTAGTTCTTACTACATGGAAAGGAAACTGGGAAAGAATTCATACATTCATTCAACAAACATTGATCATCAGTAAGAACAATAGGTTCTATGAGTTTAAGATTATAAATTAGAAGCAGCTAGGTTTAGAGGAAAATAATGGGCAATGACTGAATTCCTCACCAATCAGCTCCCTCTCTCACTTTATGCAAACTTTCCCCACTCTGACCTCAGCACCCTCCCCAAAGTTTGTATTCATGAGACAACTCTAGAGTTTGAAAAAGGAAGAAATGGATTAAAATAGAATGTGGTCTATGTGATTTGTGCACATACATGCGTGTACATATACACACACACACACATCCTAGGTGCAATGTACAATTGTTGATTTTCAAATTTTACCTATCACTATTAACATAGTTAGGTGAGTCTGCAGCCAATTAAGATACAGAATTTCTTTAATTCATGTTTTAATTATGGTGAACTCAACTCTCCCTTGTTCCTTTCTTATCCTTTCTTGTTCAGGTTCTAGGCAAGATATACTAAATTTTTAAAATGTTTTTTTTTGAAGAACTTTCCCATTGTCTGACATTACAAAGGCACACCTTCTCTTACTAACCCTACAACTCTCCATGTTGTCATGGGTATGGTAAATTCAAAATCTTTTTGAAGGTTATGCTTCCTTCTTTATCATAAACAAAGGACAGTTATTTGAACTAACTGAAATATTCCAACTACAATGTGCAAAAGTTGCAAGATCCTTGGCCAGTTGCCGTGGTTCCCACCTGTAATCCTAGCACTCTGGGAGGCCGAGGCAGGGCGGGGGTGGGGGG
>VBSM01000272.1:89673968-89701468 GCA_008086735.1 Cheirogaleus medius | reverse complement strand
TTCTCTTCCTCCATGTCATCCCCAAATACAGATAAAGCAGGACACAGAGCAGGGAGGATTCTCGAATACCTCATCATTGTTCAGAATGAGGTTTGTGTCCATGAAATTCATTGTCATGCTATTTTACTCTGCATCCCAAATGTCAAGATATTTTTTGAGGAAAAACTTTTAGGAATTGAAGCAATAGTATTTACTTTTATAAGGGGCAGGAGTAGAATTGGAGAGCAGGGGAGAAAAAAATGTTTCTTTGTGAATTCTGTCTAAACTTTCAAGTGAAATAATTTCCTAGGATATTGAGTTAAGAATCAAACATTAGAGGAGGTAAGCAGTGCCAGGTTGGTCATTTTTCTTCTTGCCAGTTCATATTTGTAGTTCTTTTTAGAGGACTGTTGGATTTCTGAATTTGGGAGATGATATGGCTTTATGCACATAAAAACTTCAGAAGCCAGTTACCATGAATACTGTGAAAACAACATCTCACTAAAAATATTAGCAAAGAAACAAGAGCTTACCACACAGTCATATGCACTTCGAGGAAGAATTCAGAAACACATTCCTCTATTTTTTTTAAATCGTTCCCAGTGAAGACAAATCAGGCTAAAGCTTGTCAGTTACAATTATTGGATTTCAACATATTTGACAATTTGGGTATGTCATTAATGAAGTAATAAGACACATGCAACCCATAATGTTATCACTTGGGTTTGTTATCCAGGTATAAGACCAAATTTGAATCACATAGATATCCATGTGTAAATATATAGCTATAGCAGTGTGTTTCTTTATGTATAACTCATATACCCACTGGGTTTGGAATAAGGAGAGGAAGGAATACTGAGATGAATAATATTCTTTTCATATGCATGAATAACTTTGCAGTAATGCAAATGAGAAAACACGAAATGGAAAGTAGGTTTCTTCTAGCAGAAATATGACTAAGAACGTAGCCTGAAATTTGCCAATAAATTAGAGTCACTTATGATATCTGCAAATTTTCTTTAAGATGTCACATCTTTTAAAAACACTTTACCCTACCCTATTATATTATATATTCAGTATATAATTATGTAAATATGGAAATTCACAACTTCAAATTCCTCTAAACTACCCTGATGTATCAAAGAGCGTTTTAAAATTGTAAGAAGATAAAAGGTGGGAGGGGGATAGGGACACAGGAATGCAACACCAAAGAGCAAAATGAAATTTCTGATTAATTTCCAGGTAGAAGCAACCTAACCTCTGCTTATGACCTTAACTTTCCAACTAAATGGAAGCCAGAAAGTATACCCCTTTCTAAGACAGATGTTTTTCAGATCTGATTATTAAAAGACCTGCAAAGATGCCAACTGAAACAGCGAAGTCCAATACACTGTTTGGATCGTGTTACTCTTAATATAAGTTTTACTCTTAATCTTTCCGCCTATATGAATTAATTAGTTAGGAAAGAAAATGAAGCAATTTTATCAGGAAAGCATCTGAAAGAGCTATTGATTCAAATGCTTTTACATTTTAGCCTTATCACACATGATTAGCTAGCAGATATGAGCTTAGTCATGATGCAAAGCACCAGATTTTACTCAATTCTATGTTCCACTTGAATTCCCAGGAAAGATATTGGAAGCACGAACAAAGAAGTTATACTTTTTTTTCTCATGATGCTTTTAGTGATGATTTTTGAAGAGGTGTGCCATAACTTCACATAGCACAGTCTCTCTAAACTGTTCCATTGCACATTTCTTTAGCATCATCATCAATATTTCCTATATGCTGTGGGTAGGGTATGTGTGTGTGTGTGTGTGTGTTTGCTTTGCTTATTTCTAATTGTAATCCTAAAATCCCTAAGTGAGAACTGTGTGAAGCATATGCTCCATCCAGCATAAAGACATTGATGTGTTCAATTAACATTAAAACAAATACAATAAATTGTAGCTGAAACTAATTTTACAATTTAAAATAATTTGCTTGCCATATGGAAGGTATTTAACATGTTTGTTGACTGAGTGAATGAATAAATGGGCCTATTTATTAAGGGTGAAAGAACTTGATTATCTGCATAAAGACAAAAGAGGAAAAAGTAAAGTGTTGAAAGAAATTTAGGGAAAAAGGCTAAATCCTATGCTACCGTTGGATAAACTACATGAAAAAGGTTCCACGTTTCAAGGTTCTTAATTCACTCACGAAAAAGGAAAGGAAAAGAAAATCTAAGACTATAGTTTTCACTACTGGATCTACCAGTTTAAAATGGACTAGAATATTTTAGAATTTAATCTGTAATAAACGTGTAATTACACATTTCTGAATTCAACTTTCTCTCTTTTAAGGTTGATCACTGTTTTCTGGTCTATACTAACTTCTGATAGTATGTGTCTGGGTGTGTCGATCTTTCACCCTTGGAAAGTTCATGAAAACTCTTCCCTCAACATTAAAACTACATAATGTTACCCAGCTTGCTGATTAAATTCCTACCCTTGGCTTCAGCTGATGTTTTGGATTCTCTGAAATTCCAGAGAATCTTCTATATGTTGCGAGCTATCTCCTTGATACCTCTTGAAGACATACCACATTTTTCCAGTTCTCTTCCATTCTCTGGTAAATGACATTCTTGGGGAAAAGTGATGGGTTAGGGATTTGAGGGAAGGGTGATAGTTCAAGTTCAAACCGTCTCTAGGCTGGGCGCGGTGGCTCACGCCTGTAATCCTAGCACTCTGGGAGGCCGAGGTGGGCGGATCGTTTGAGCTCAGGAGTTCGAGGCCGGCCTGAGCAGGAGCGAGACCCCGTCTCTACTAAAAAATAGAGGGAAATTAATTGGCCAACTAAAATATAGAAAAAATTAGCCGGGCATGGTGGCGCATGCCTGTAGTCCCAGCTACTCGGGAGGCTGAGGCAGGAGGATCGCCTGAGCCCAGGAGTTGGAGGTTGCTGTGAGCGAGGCTGATGCCACGGCACTCTAGCCGGGGCAACAGAGTGAGACTCTGTCTCAAAAAAAAAAAAAAAAAAAAAAAAAATACCCAAACCGTCTCTAGTTCTTCCCATTCCCATTCCCACGAGCATCTGCAAAGCTGCCTCCTTCCTCCTTCCAGGCTTCCAGTTGGGAAGGGATCATAACTGCTTTGGCTCTTATGTCTTCATATTCATCTAAGGGGTACCTGTTACCCACTTCTCTTCCCCAGAGGGTATAAAACTTTGAGTGAAATAGGGAATACTTTCCTACATTCCATTTTCTCCTCTCTCTCTGCTACTCTGGTCTCTGCACTGCTCCTTGCCTAGAAAATTTCATTGTGTTCTGCAAGATGGGCAACTGCCACCAGATTACCTAAAGCCTTCTCTACTTTCTTGTTAACTTTTATAAACTCTATGATCCAGTTCTCTAGGATTAGGCTAATATTTCTGGCCATTACCTTTAGAAATTAAAAATAAAACCATTTCCTTCTCACGAGCCTATCTTTTCTAAATCAGAGCAATTTGTTTTGTTTTATTGTACTGGTTACACCTTTAAAAAATAATCTACTAGGCATTTCAAATCTTCTATTGATCGTATTCTCGATTGTTTCTTCCCTACCATGAAAACAGTAAATGTCATAGATCAAATAAGTAGACAACAATAAAGCAACAAGCATAATTTTGGGAGGTTAAAATTTCCAGATATGATTTGGGTTAAAATTTCCAGATATGATTCCACTATATGGTGAATCACTTAGCTCTGTCAATTCTACCATCTCAATCTTTCTCTGATCCCTCCTTATCTTTCTAGTCCCACTGCCATCCCCTTCATCCAGGCCATTATCATCTGTTCTAAATCACATTCCAAGGTAGTCATTATATATAATTATATAAAAGTACATTTATCATCATAATACTGTTTTTATTAGTTAAAAGTAAGATTGAAATAAACTCAATTTATACCTGTGAGGCAAATGGTTAAATAAATTATATTATTGTATCAAAACAATAACATATTGAGCATATAATAAAATAATATGCGGGAAAGTATTTATTTAGTATCTAACAATTAAAAAACAAGTTACAAAAGATTATGAAAATATTCAGTATGTGTGTGAAATGAGAGAGAAAAAGAGAGAGAGCATGTGAGTATATACTGTATATACTGGGTTCTGTTCTCTGGGTGATGGGATTAATTGTTTTTGCTTCTCTATTTGGGATTTCTATTAATAATTTTATAATTTTATCAAATGAACATCTGTTATCATTGTGCAATAAGAATTTAATTTCTTCTGTAAAAAAAATCTAGTTATCTCTAGGTAATGTAAGAATATCTTAAATTGTCTCGAGATGGCTTGAAACTAGTAGGTTTATCAACATTGGACTAGTAGGTTTAAACCAATTTGCAACCAGTAATACTATCTTTCCAGTTGCATATGGAAGGATCCCTGTATTTTCAAGATATGAACCACCAGAATAAGACAAGAGTTTAAAATGAGATCTGTTTCATTAAATGATGTTATAAAGAAATTTCTACCTCTTTCTAAGCAAAATATATTTTAGGTTGAAATGTAATGTTTCTATATTATGGTTTGATTCATTTATTATTGGATGCTTCAAAATTGTTTATGTTCATTATTGCTAGTTTTTCAGCAGTATCTATTCTCCTCTTTTTATGCTGGGTTTTAGCTGATTAATAACTACCTAAAATAAAGTGCATTTCCATGTACTCCCTCTGCCAAAACTTTGTGTACCTGGTCAATAAATTCTAAGGGCATAGTGGATGCTGTTTATAAAAATTCCAGATAGTTTCTTTAAAAGCAAATGCAGTGCCCTTGTTTTTCTATTTTCATTCCTACTGACTGAAATTGAACAACATGGTGGAGATCCCGCCATATCTGGACATTATCCTGGGAACAGAAGTCACACAGACAGAGCAATAAGATAGATGCAGCCTAGATCTCTAACTTTAAAAGTGTTCATATATATTTTTAGAAGAACGATTTCCAAAGCTATGTGTTCATGTCTAAATTTTCCACTACTCTTTTGCATGTTCCTATGGTGCCACATTTATGTCATGCCTGATGTCAAAGTTCTATTAACCGAAATACAAGGCCAACGTGGAGTTGATGCTGGTTCACAAAAGAAATATGATGACTCTCATTCTTCTAATGTCAACAAGGTAGAAAAACTTTATGCCATCTTCTCTTCCTTTATTCCTTGCCATAATTTGCATCCCCATGCAATTGACTCTGTCATTACATTTTTACAATTGTACATGCATGAGATTTCTCCCATTTACCTCCTCCTTGTTATACTAATTGCCCCTAGTAATTCTTAATTTTGGCTGGTTTTAGTCTCCTTTGAGAATCTTATAAACACTATTGGATCATTTTCCCAGGAAAAAGGATGTCCACTCAAAATAATAATCTCATGGGAACATGAAACCCCAAAAGTCCAGGGATATGTGGAATTCTGGTTAGGAAACCCTGGTTTCTATCTCCATTTTTTCCTTCATGTACAGTTGCAATAGTCTTTACTCATGTCTAGTAATCACTTATATTTCTTATTTCAGCATTTTTTACCGACTTTTTCTCAGTTGGTGTGTTAGTCAATCATCTAGGAGATTTTACAAAATGCACCTGCATGCTCTCTACCCTAGACCTACTGAGTCAGAATTCATATGGTAGGAAGAATAGTGTGTCTTCATAAAACTCTCCTAGAAGTTCTGTGATATCCTCTGGGTTTGATGTTAAACCATACTGACTGGAAACAGATTAACACATTGACTGCCACACTAGAAAAAAAAAAATTTCCCTGGGAGCATGATGTTTTATTATGAAAATAGAATAAAAACTTCAAAAACAAAATGGTGCTTTCTAATTTAACTAAAATTTTTAATTTTTTATTGTTTTCTGTGCATGAGTTATGCACAACTTGAAAAATAGTTTGTGTGGGTCAAGTTAAAGAGACATGTGAGTTACATATGCTTCACAAGGCCCTGGACTCAAAACTAACATGAATTAAATAACAAATCACATGGCAGTTAATATGTTAATCTTGCATCTTACATCTTTGTATCTGCCCACAAATATTTAAAAGGTTCCCAGTGCCTTCTCAGTGTCTACTACATTGGAAAATTGCATAATTACCAGGACAGACTCCATGAACATTGTAGATACTTCACAAACTGATTTTAGTTTACCTTTCAACAGCACCCAATTTCTAACTTTCCAACAAAATTTATTGCCAAACATAGCCCATCTTTTCTGCTCCTGCATGTCTCTATATCCTGCATTCCCCCTGAAACTCCAGCACTTTCATCAATTCTTCCAGGAATCCTTCCTATTCATCAGCAATCAGCTAAATGCAGCCTCTTCCATGGAATTTCTCTTGATTTTCAACGAGTAAAGTAAATACCTTATCTAGAATCTCAAAACATTGTGTTTACATCTCCTTTTTGGATCTCTCACATTTTGACATGATAATACTTTTAGTTTAAAAAATAATTCTCATAAGATAATAACATTATGTAAAGAAGAAAATCTAACTTCATTTTGTACTCCCCACCTACCTAGCATAAGATCATGTTTTATACAGATTATGAATGAATAAATGGATGGGTAGAAGGATGAATAAAACGAGTAAAGGATTGGGAGCTTTCTGTTTGTAATTGTCTGTAAGTCTACTTTTTCATGGGGCTGTAAAAAATAACAAATTTAACAATCAAAGCGTATTCATATTTAGAGTCATGATTTTTGACAAAGTTGAGGACCAATAATGAAGATGAAGAAAAATTACTATCAGGCATTGTGGTAATCCTTCCATGCTTGATGAAACAGGGAGTGGTAATGCCAAAATTCTCCATCAATAATGTGTTTACACATGCATCCTCTAAACATATAAAACTATTATGTACCCATACTAATTAAAAATTAAAAAAACAAAAAAAGAATATTGTGTTAGGAAGACCCAAGGCTTCATTGAGTTTAGATCATTCCTGGAGAGGGATCAAGTAAAACTACTAAAAAAGTAGAAGTTTTTTCCCCCTCTGTGGTGTTAAAGAAATTATAGTATTTTCCTAAATGTGGAAGACACAACAGAGTAAACTAATGTTTTTTAAACATTCAATGCCAAGCACCTTATAACCCTAAAAATAACTTATTTTCACACTAGTAAAGTGTGGAGTTATTTCTATATAACTTGGGTTAAATGGTCAAAAAGCTGATATAATTTAATGCATGGGCCCACCTAACAAAATCAAATACTTGTTAGCATCGGCTCTAGAATAGTTAAAATTTAATGTCTAAAACTTGCTTGTTATGTCCAAGAACACAAAAATACAAATACTCTTCAGAAGATTTTGGGCTTGAGACCTGCCTGACTAAAGTTAAAAATCACTCAATGGTTAATATTTTTATTATTAGATAATCAAAGGTTAATCTGGATATGTGTGAACAAACCTTGTATTTTTAAATCACAGAATATTTTACAACTGTTTAGCAAAATTAAATAGCAGTTGCTGTTGCTGCCATTTTTAAAACCATCAATGCATGAGGGTTAAAATAAATCTGGCTTATTAGTGACTTTCTTCTTATATAAAATCTATAAAAAATCAATTTTCCCATGTTAAGAATGAAGAAGGAATTAAGAATATGAATTTGCAGCTAAAAGAAGTCATAATATAACATTCAAATAATCCTCTGAGGATCATGAAAATCCCAAATAAGGCTCAAGAAGACACAAGGAAAGGCTTGGAGTAGTAAGCAAAAGATTTGTGAAATGAAATTGATTTCCATTCAAATCAGGTCTTTTACTCTTCTTGAAAATGTCAAGGTGTCAGCCTTGGCCATTACGAGGCTGTGATTTATAGTTGAGACAAAGCGATAGTACCAGCTGACTGTCTGGGGCTATGGCACAGTGTCTGGAAAGGCTGCCCATGACAGCCATCTCTTTTCTTAACCAATCAGCGAGGCTTAACTGAGACCCAAGTCTTTCTTCCTCTATCTTGATAAGAAAATGATAAAATATAATCCTGGAAGATTTACTTTGTGGGAAATAAACAAGCATTGTGAAGGGAAGTAGGTATCATTCTTTCACAGAATAAATTACAAACATTATTTATGGCAATCTATATTTCAGTCCTCTAGAAACACATAGTTATAATGGGGCCATAAACAGATGTCCCAAATATGACAACTTATGTTAATATACTAGAAACCACAGCATAAATTTTTAATTTGATTAATTAGTAAGAAGAATGGTGAATGTTAAAATAAATTTTCAAACTCTCTAAATTATATTTGTAGCTTTGCTCATCTGCATCACAAAAAAAACCCAAAATGTTTTGTGTTAGAATCATTATTCAGAGCAAATTAATCTTTTTCTCATTGAGGAAGATTTCTAAATAGCAGTTCTTGATAGTAAATATTAAAACCCAACAGGTCATGCCATGATAAGCAACGGAGCTATAAAGTAAAGAATAAGGTATAAGAATCTAACATCCTAGTCACATAATTGTAGACATCACATGTATCTCAGACACACATACATACATATATATGGTAGAAGGGGAAAAAATTAATTCATAAACAAAAATAAAAGGTTTCCAAGAATCAGCAACATAAATCTCCCTAACCTTGGAGGGAAAAGTGGGAAAGATATAAAGGTTGCTGTAACCAAATGGTGGCTGAGTACAGACACATTCTTTACCAAACTCTTACTTCTAATAATCCTAAATAAGTTTTAAAAATTTCAAATTCCTAAATAAGAAGAAATACTGACTTTCCTGATATGTGCCATATATTAAATGATTATGGAAAAGGTCAATGAAATGTAACAAATCTCCATGATCTCAAAGTTGAGATTTGCTGAAGCAGATATTTCATAGTTTCCTGGCTGTACAGAATACATTTGGCAAAATAACCTAATATTGCCTGCATGTTGATAGGCACCACTAAGTTTATCAAGACAAACATATTTGACAAAAGCCTATAAAATAACATTATGCTAAGCAATTTTAAAATTTGTAGTGGTTGTTGTGTGTCTTGTTACATTTTTGTCTGCTTTAAATTTCTTTCACTTTCTGCCATTGCCAGACCCTCATTCATTCCTCACTGCCTTGATAGGTTAATCTTTTGCCCCTCTATGTGGGCTGTCCAGTCAAAGCAATTCTTGTTTGGACAGAGAAGTGCCTCCACAGTTGGGCATGAGACCAAAATAGAGCCAACCAGACTTTTCTGATAAATGAAATTGATGTTGGAGTAGAGAGAATTTTTTATTTTTTCCTTCTGGAATCACAAGGTGTAGGAAAGAAACACCATGCAAGTCTGAAGCTGTTGTGGCCATCTTTGCCATCACATGGAGAGAGGCTACCTGAGAATGAAGTCAATACAGTGGAGACAAAAAGAAGGAAAGAGAGAGTGATATCAAGTGGGAGAGGCAGACAGGGCAGAGAGACCTTGGGGGCAGGGGGAGAAGAATTCATGAATTAATGAATTAACAGCTTATTTTGAGTTGAAAAATTACATTTATGAATTGGTGAATTTCATGTGGGTTTCATTCTCAAGTAGACTCTCTCAATAGTCACAACAGAGATTGTCATTAGCAAGTCAAAACTTCCAGTCTCTTTAAAACTTGCAATCCCTGATAACAAAGAACAACAATCTTTTCTCCAATATCTAAGTTACTTTTAAAAGAAGATATTAAAGAAAAGCCTGCAAGAAATTTCATCCCCAAGTCAACACCATACTGGCCTTGAATGAATTCTATAAACAGCCTTTTATGTCAACATTGGGGCTAATAAAATATATATTCTTATAGATGTTGGTATTCCTTATAGATATATATGTCTTATAGATAGGTAAAGGGCAAAGAGAATTTCCTAACTCAATAACTAAGAAATAAGGTAGGGATCGCTTTTTCATCTCTCAAATTCAGAATCACATAATCCAATTATTTATCAGTAATTTACTCCATTACATTTCCTTAAAATATTTTAAATAATAGAGTTGAATGAGAGAAAATAAACTGGAAAGAACATACAATCTGAGTATGTTTCTTCCAAAGTAGGATGAGCAATTCTGTTATATGTCTAATTGCTAAAAAATGCACTATTTCTTTGTCCCATGTATACATTTGGTTGTTTTTAGTCTGTGCACTAGGTGGCCCTCACTAGGGCACATCCTTTGGAAAGAAAACACATTTTCTTTAAACATAACACACAATCCCTTTGAGATTCTGTTAATCATTTTTCCTCTCTAATTGAAAAAGTCACCACGTAAATTAGAGTACAAATTTCATTCTTCTAGAAAGAACCTTAAAAGTTGACATTTCTTTGAACAATTGTTTCAGAAATCCTTTTTTAAGTACATTTTCATTTTCTGGCATGGCTTGAATTGAATTCTAAACTTTCTGCTGCCTGTCCTCTAAGCCCCTCTGGTGAATTTAAATAGGCTTCCCTATATATTTAGTACATTCAAGAATTCTTTGTCGCAGTGCCTACTCTGCTTTATTATTAGAGGGCTGCCTCGGAAGTCCAGCAGCCAGTTTGTTTTCTGCCATTAATAAAGAGTCTACTTTCCCCCCCCCACTTCTTTGAAGAAGTTGAAAAGGCTCCATGTTGGGTGGAGGGGGGCCAGGAAGAGAGGGAGAAGTGAAGAGAACCGACTGTGGTGTAATCCCCCAACAAAAAATGTTGTCTAATGTAGAAACCTCCCCAAGGTTTACAAATGCTCAGGCTGGAATTTTAGTGTGATGTGTAACGGAGTAATAACTTAGCTACAGACTAGTCCCCGTCACCCTCAAGATTAGGATGTGTACTACAAGAATGAAATTACATTTCAAAATTCAATAAAACTAAATGCTTCAGTTGGCTAATATTTCAACACCACCCAGATCTCTTCCTGAAGATGTTTGGAAGCTGTAAAAACAAGCACAATGTAAATTTATGATTTCTTGCACTTCAGTTATAGGTCTAAAAAAACACATGGAAGAATTTCAAGAAAGACCTACCAATTTGGATGTGTAAAATACCAATGTTGACTCATGGCCTAGGGAAAGCTAATTCAAAAGCAAGGAAAGATGATTCCACAGAATAGTCACTTGGTGTTCACAAATCATCAGACACCTACCGACAAAGAGGGAGAAACTTCTTAGAAAGAAGAATAGTTAAATCTGACTACACAAAGAACCCAAAACACCCCCGAAACCTTACATGGTCAAGACAAAACCCAAGAGTTATTATTCTCATTTACTTGATTTAACTGATATAATCCATGGTTATACTGAACACTTGTTTTGTTTAGGAATTAATTATTAAGGTAACAGAGTTAAAATCACAATTCTTATGTCAACAATGAGAAATTTATTTCACCTTATCAGAATTTTTCACTTTTATTAATATATTGTCCATAAAACATGCATCAAATTAGCAGAGTAATTACATAAAATGAAATTCTTTAATCTTAAATTCATATAATCTCAATTACCTTCAAGTTCTACCTGCTTTCAAACTTGCACAAGTAAAATATGCTATACAAGTTAATATTATTGGCTGATAATATACTTCTGATAAAGCTACATTTAACATGAAGGGATGTGGTTAAAAGCAAGATTTAATGAAAATTGAAGCTAGGTCATTAAAGAAATGATGTGTATGATTTTATGAAGATGTCTCAATTTTTATACCATTTTTATTAAACCTTTTTAAGAAATGAAGACATATAGAGAAAAAATATATATATATGACACAGTGTGTATTTGGTCACTGATAGATAAGAAAACTAAATATGGAGATGACACATAGATAATAATGGCACCTAAGTTTCTGCACACTAAGTATGCACTTACAGAGCTACACTAAAAAGTCTATTTTTCAAATGTTTACAAATGCCCAGAATTTTTTTTAAACTTCTCTATATTAGGAATTTTGTTTTCCTTTTCCAAATGCAGTCACTAAGGGATCAGTGGGATTTGAGTGTTAAGTTAAATGTCTAGTAAAAAATTAAACAAAAGAATCCAAGCAATCAAAATGATGCCTGCATTTGCTGCCTACAGAAATGTAGGCTGCACTGCATGTGTAAATGGCAAGAAAATTTGGGCGTTAGCTAACCCTTTATGTACTGCTTTTCTCAAAACTCATCCTAACATGACAGCTGTAAAATCATTTACATATTTAAGGTGTATTAGACCAAGCCTAGGCACATGTAACAGCATGCCCATTTGAAGAGGAGTTTAAGGTAGAAGATATCTTTTCTAATTTCATTAGTAATTAACTTGTACTATAATTCCCCTGAGATACTTATTCCTCTTCAAGACATTATTAATGTAGCCTAATGCTTAAATGATTTAAGAATATCTCTACACCTGTTCTGCAGCTTCACTGGAATACTAAAGTGTTTAGGACTTTTATACTGAGAAAGATATTGATCCCATGAACCCTGAAATGAAATACAATCATATTTAGAATTGGCAAAATTCCAGAGTGGCTTCCTTGATGGATCCTAAAAGGCTTTAAAAAATGCCATTTTGGAAAATTGATGTTTTCCTTACAGAGATTAAAAGTTAAAAGCATGAGCATCACAATATTATCAGAGCAATACAAAGGAGACAAAAGAAAAACTAATACTTCATTGGTCTTTGGTAGATGTTTAAGTTGAGTGATGATTTTATTTTTAAAAGGAACTTGAAGTTTGCAGTAAATTAGCAAACAATGTGAGAAAGAGAAAGAATCAAGCAAGGGTTAGTGTATTTATGTAAAACAGTGATTTGCTATTTCAAAATTAAAATGTACAAATAAGCTGGTGTCAGAGAGGAGGTGATTCCTCATTTCCACCGCATTGAGCAAGCTCACATCGGCAGCAGACAGCCCTTAATATATGCGTCTGGCTCAGGCTGGTCTCCCAACCAGGAAGCCATCGAATTGTTAATATCACTGCTTTTTTTGTATGCAACACACATCATTTTCTCGCTCTTTGTTGTAGATCTCTCCTTTTATTTTAAGCTTAGTATAATCTGATTTTCCAAATCATATTATAAAGCCTCAAAACAATATTATCCTTTGACAGCTGAGATAGAAATGCAGAAAACGTGGCATCGTCTATACACATACAGCATAAAGTGGCTTATATAAACAAAGTCACCCACTTATATCTATACACACCTTTATGGAGTAAGAGAAAAGCTTTATCAATGATGCTCTCACAAAAGACAGTTCACTTAAGAAAGTTACATACAGAAGGTTCAAATAGAGCAAAACTATCAGTAAAAAATATATATTTCATATGTTTATGGGGAAAATGAAGAAATATTGCATTCTAAATTCAGCTTTGGTATTTCTTTTATAAAATAGAAGTTAATATACAATATGGTTCATAAGTACAATAACATAAAAGATTACATTTGAAATAGCCTATATTTAATATCATGATAGCAAATAAGCATCCATCCCTTACATTATTTTGGAACTAAATTGATAGAACATCTTATACAAATTATTTATGATGATGTTAAAACAGGTGTCAGTAAACTAAACTTATTATGGGATATTGTCATTTGTAAGAGGTAGTTTCTGATCCATTGTGTTAACATTGCTATTAAATATAATCAAGTTTCTGTGTATATGTAGATACATAGATTTCTTTGTATTGAGAAACTTAGGGTTTTTAAAAATATTCAATTCCAGCAAGAATGAGGTTAAAAGAAGTAAAAGATAAATACTATCGAAAATCTTTACTGTTTATATTAAGTCCTTTCATCTGGAGTTTTAAAACATATGTTTATACACACACATACATACCTCTAAAATTTCATAGCTTCTAGATAAAGTAAGTGATATAAATAAAGAACCTGAATAGGTACAGTGTGGATACATGCTTAAACATATTCTATGTGCCTTGCACAGAATGTGCCTTGTATGGCATATGCTTATAATATTGCTATATTAATTTTTAGGAAATATAACTAATAGATGATACATATTCTATGATATTTTAAATCATACATTATTGTATCAAATTTTTTAAAAGGTGAACAAAGACTGCATACAGTAATCTAAAATACATTCATATATTTATTTTAACAATGCAGAAGACACATAATTTATGGTACCCATGTAAAGCAATAGAGTTAAAAGAATGGAGTCACTTTGTTTCTTCTATTATAAAAAGTATCTTATCTCCATTTTGAATCTTGGTATTTGTAATATTATTGTAAAATTTAAATAGATTTAGTATATTGATTCTATCTCCAAAAAGTACATATTTGATGTGGCAATGGCTATTAAATATCAAATATGACAGATAGTTATGGTTGGAATAGTTATCTCTGATCAAACTAAAATTTATAAAACTAAAACTATGCAGTTCGGATTCAGCTGATAGATGAACTAGAGCAGTTTGACTTCATAGGTGACATTTACTGTTTTATCACACATTAGGTCCATGATATATACAAAGCAAAATGTAAAAACTAAACAATAGCATATTTTCCCAAATTATTGATGATAACTTTCACTATTAGACTCTAATAACAAGAGAATTGTTAAGACATGTAAAGTATTTTGTTTGGGTAAAAGACTAAGGAAAACTCTGGCAATAAATGCCAAGTATAAAACAGCATTCTTCTTAGATCGGTAGTAAAATCTAACAGGGTCAGCAAAGAAGATTGTAAATCATGTTATTTCTAGGCCTCAAGCATGATTATAGCTGTATATTACATATTCTAAGCCATAGTTATATGAAGACATGTAGGATTTATTTAAGTAGGTAATGTACATATTTCAATGCATATGAAAAAAGTTATAAATATAAACAACTCTCTTCATTAACTAAGGAGATAATCTCTTATACTAGCCACCTTAAAACACCAACAGAAGTATTTAAAAGCACTCGTATTTTAATTTTGCTTCTTACACAGATATCATATTTCTTTTGTATGATTGTTACAATACAAACGCTATTTCGGTGCAACTGTGTATTCACTTTAGAGTACAGTTTCTGACAATAGTATTTTTGGAGGTGGGTAATGGTGAAAACACTGCTGATTATAAAGAAAAGCATTGTTCTTTTCTCCTAGGCAAGATCTATGTATGTTCTTTTGTTCTGGTTGTAACTGCAGACAATCAGTAAGGTCCAAAGCTGCTGGTTCCCCTCCGCCTAGGTCCCAAGAGCCTGACTTGTGATGTTACTAAAATACCTCACAAGTTAGGGTCTCAGGGACTAGGAAAAGTCTGGTTTGATGCGGTAGAATTCTTCTTCCAGTAATAAGGATAGCTTAGAAATTACAGTGGGTTCAGTTAGACTTTACCTCTAAATATTAATTAAAATACATAAGTAAAAATATATATGATATGTAAAAGTTAGGATGAGCTGAGTAATCACGAAGATCATTTATAGACTAATTCCAGACTTTAAAATAATGAAGAATATGAGAAACAATGCAGACAATGAGCAGTTAAGAGTCATTCCATTAGATCCAAAGAAAGAACCTAAAAATGGGTTAAAATCTGCTTCTAGCAGATTTATACAGCAACATCATAGCCTCTATTACATTAAAGAAGGATTATATGCCAGTTAATGGGACCCTAATTGAAATTCTGCTTCTTATTACACTTCTATACAGCACAACTCTTAAGGTGGGCCCAGGACATATAATACTTAAATCGGATTTAAATATATACCGTTGCAGTTAAGAACAAAACAAAAACTTTTTTGCATGTCATAATTTAATACCTCTGAAGCTTGATTTTTCTCTTTGAATCTCCAAACTATTCAGACAGCAAATATTTCCATGCATACTCTGTAGTTATTTGAGCAATGCCACTTAATAAACATGTAACTTAAAATGCTGGCAACATCATAAGAAAAAAACATGATTCTATTTCTTGAATAATTAAATTATAAAGCTCAATACTTTTGAAAATACACAATCCCAATCCTGAATAATCACTGAATTTCCTCCGATCTTTTAGCCTTGTTTGTGGTTCGAGCACAGAATTTGTACTTTAGGAATGATCCAAGATTTAGTAGCATAGAACGCAGGGTAAAGCAATCAGACCAGCCATAACATATAAGTCCTGGCCACAGAAGTGGAATCTGGTTCTTCTGAAGTGGTTGATCTTAAAAGGGAAAAGAGGAGGAAAAAAAAATTGAAAGAATTAGAATGTTTTCCTGTAGAACAGGTGAATCATCCATTTCCAAGTAAGCTGCAAGGAAAAGCTATGCTGAACAAAATATTTGCTAACTGGCCCCCTCCTCCACCCTAGTACCACACCCCTTTCCAACCACCCCCCCACCCCCTGTCCAGATCTCTACTCTGCCTTGTAAGACTTTAAATATTCTGCTCCATGATGTAATCATTATATAAGATCTCTTTCTGTTTATCATTTGATTTTCCATACTGAATCACTTATGGCTTAAAATAAATAGTTAAAAAACAAAAATCAAAAAACAAAAAAGCAGCACTCACAAAAAGCCAAAAATAAAACAGCCCTTAGATATAAGTCCATGCTTTTCCTTAAAACTGAATATGGCTTTACAATTTTTGACCATAGCATTCAACCAATTATTAGAATGAAAAATCTCACCCCTCCATAAATATGACATTAACATAATTATACCACCCCCATCACGGAGACCCATCCTCCTTAGGGAATACATCTGATGCTCCAAAGATGGAAATCAGTCAGATTTTAGTTGCTCTCCAACGTACCTTTGCTTCTCACTGACTGACTGGCTTTTACCCTCCACGCACTCACACGCCACCCCCTCCCCTCGGCTAGACACGGATGCCCGAGCGAGCACGCGCGCGCGCACAGGCATACAGACACAGCGAGAGGCGAGGCAAAGCATCTGATGCTGACTCAGAGCGCTTCTGTGAGCAGGGGGTGGCAGCGGCTGGTATTTTCACTGCGCTCATCATTAACATTAACTCACAGTCTAGCATCCACCCTCTCCCAGACCTGCTGGACTGCAGCATTTGCATGACGCTGTCACTCCAGCCTCTGCAGGTCAGATGATGGAAGGGGGGAAAAAAAAAAAAAAAGGAAAGGAGAGAAAAGAAAAAAAGCCCCAAGGCACTCTCATAAGAAATGCCTTCATTTCTTCCAGGGCCTCCTAATTTTTTTCACCTTTCCACTTCCTCTGTGGCTGTTTCCCAGTTATTTGACATCTTTCCGGGAGAAAAAAAAAATGTCTTGTGTTTCAGTGAGCCAGTCATCAGTTGATCCTCCCTCACCTCACACTCCCGATCCCCTCCCCTTCCCCCCCTAATCAATAAGACAGATCTCCAAGTGCAGTTGTGGAAACAGGCTCTGACACAGTCTCATCCTGGATCCTCTACCTCAGGAAGCAGGCAACCAGGCTCACATGTGATAGAGAGAAATAATGCCAGCAATTCTTTAACAGTCCTAGACTATATTCTACGCCTTCATTTTTTTTCCTTCTTCGTTGAAGAAAGAGTAAAGGAGTCTTTCCACGTCTACATGAAGCCCACAAACAGCCCAAGAGACACACGAGTGAGACCGATCTGTATAGATCATTTATTTCTATGTAATAAAGAAAAAAAACCCTATTATTTTAATAAACATAATTGCTTAATATTTTTATTAGCTATGCTCTCATTTCACAGGAATTATAAAACCTGCCAGGATCTGAATCATCAATATGATTTAAACTATGTTGAAATCCTAAATTGCTGGAATGAAATCAACCAACAAGATATTAGTATATTTTAACTTTTTTTAATTTAAGAACTTTTAAAAATAACAAATAGCTGTGTGAATATGTAAAAGTCTTTGAGATAGAGATATGTGGGCAGGCTATAAATATCAACAATTGAATCCATACATTTAAATAAAAGATAGATTCCTGTACAAACTATATACATTATTACAAAAGGAAGTAAAATATTTAGCTGAACATAGTTGTGTTTGTGCTACAGTGTTTCACAACATAAAAGGCAATATATAAGTATTTACCTAGTTCCTTTGTTCTTCAATTGTTCCTTTTAATTACAGAGTGTGGTAAAGTGCCTACCTGTCCGTTCTACAAGAGCAGTATTTCTGAATTACTTGCCAGACAGAGCTAGCCATTGGTGACTCTGCAGCATACAAGAAATACATACAAAAGGAAGCAAAGTACGGCAATTCTCAAGCCAACTCTAGTGCTGTCTGGTGCTGTAGAAATTTCGGTTTACTCACACAGACAGATCCCAGCATGCAGTGCGGCACTGCAGGATCAACTAAGGTAGCAGTCTGGCAACAGATCTGTGGCAACAAACGTGAAAGACAGCCATTTGCAGAGGTTCCAAAGAAAACATCACACAACCCATAAAGAAATAGAAGCATCTGTAGTAGAATATGAATCTCTAAAATCAGCTCCTACAGGCTCCTGATTTGAAAGAAAACGGGGAAAAAAAGCCCTCAAACACAAAAACAAAGATAGAAAATGAAGTGGACACCAGAAGAAAACATGGAGTTAAATATATACTCTCATGAGCAAGATAAAGGCAGGAAGGAAAATAATAAGAGAGGGAGGAAGAAAAGGAAACATAAAAATGGGAAGAGGGAGGAGAAGAATGAAGAAGGGGAAGGAAGGAAGAGATAGTAAAGAATCACTATGCACAGAAGCAACAATAAATATGACATTAGATTTCAGAAACCAAAGATTTAGGAATAGTGTTCAAGCTTAGAATCTAATGAAAAACTAAAACAAAAATTAGCACATGATGAACATAAGCTTAAAATACTGATTTTCAGTAACATCGAGACACCTGGTGACTTCTTCCTGTCCTGTGTATTAAATTGTTCATCTCTTAATCTCTCTTCACTTTGACCCAACTTTTAAAGATTTATTTATTTTTTTGTAGCTCTTCAGCATCTATGTCCTTTATGCTATTTATTTTTCTAGACAGTTTTCCACAATACTCTGGATAAATTAATGTCATGATCTCTCTGTGGCTATCAAATATAAAATGTTGACTATTTTAATAATTGAACATGTGCTTGCAGCAACTGCCTACTGATATCCCAGCTCTATGGACTCTGCATGAACACCTGACTCCTACCTCTGCGAATCAGAAACAAAAGATGGAAATATGACTTTTTTTCCTAATCCATGCTTTGTCTTTATTACATACAGAGATACACACACACAATTTAACTTTACAGAAGGTATAAAAATATTAACTGAAGAGGTTAGAAAATCAAGAGGAATAAAGATTTGAAGAAAAATAATAATTATAACAATATCCACGAATTTAAAATATTTATATTTAGACAGGAATTAGCCAGTTCCAAGTGCCCAGGCTTCTGTCGGACTTTCGTTAGGGTCAATGAGAATGCAGATTTGATTAAATCAATATTTATTTGAAAGGAGATGTTGTAATCAATCAGTTCAATTACCACTGTCATAGATATAGGTTTAAGGTTTCTTCTAATCTTAAACATTTTATCATCTACACTAAAGCATACCTACATCAGAATTTATACTTTGTGGCTACAGTATTCACAAAGTAAATTTTTTTTATTTTTACATTTAATTTAAACTATTTAATGCAAATATGACCTTGCTAGACAACTATTTTTGTAAGTTTTTTGAGATTTGTTCATTAACTTTTTAAAAAACCCAAGAGAGATCTGAAGTCAAAGGAAGCAATAACTACTCTGAAATACTTTATAATACAACCTGCCTTCTACCTTACTATAATACTAAGGCAGCAATCTTTTATTTCTCATAAAGGCCATTTGAAATCCGTGTTAAAATGGCAATCATATTTAAATTCATTGGTGAGGTTTGGAGTAAGAAGGATGGAGAACAAAGAATTCATCTACAGTTTAAACTTTAACTCAGAATCCACGGATGTACAGAAGATATTATTACTTGCATGATATTTTCTCTGTTTTACTTAATCTGCATTCTTCAATAAGCTGCAACCAGCCACATGTAGCTATTTAAATTAAAATTAAAGAAAAGTGAAGATTCATTTTCTCTAGTGCACTAGTCATATTTCAGATGTATAGCAGTACATGTGGCTGGTGGCTACCATTTTGGACAACAGGGATATAAAACATTTCCAACCTTGTAGAAAATTTTATAGGACAGTGCTGACTTAAATTGTCCTTGTGAAAAGTTTTATGGCATAACTGATTATTGGATCCTAATATTTTCCTTCCAGTCTCTTTTAAGAGGATGAAACTGTATTGATTTATTTGAAGATCTAAAAGAAAGAAAAAAAATTTTTGACTGAAGAGCATCTAGTGTTTTGATTTACTAATAGTTTGGAAATATGCAAGATTATTCAAGGAGAAGGGCTATACAGAAACTTAACTTTAAAATAGTTGATAACAAAGCCATCAGAAGACACAAAAAACCATTCAGCTAAAGTTTCCAAATACATCTGAGCTGTTTATTTGTCTAACTTTTCCAGAAATGAGAGTCATGCTGTTTTTTAGTGCCAAACAACACATATTACATATTTCTGTTTTCAATAAGGAAGAGATATAATAGTAGTGTGAGTAGCAAAAATCCAAAGAAAAAATATTTTTAAAAAAAATCCTATTCATATAAGGAAGGAACAGCAGTTAGGAGCAGACACAATTATGGTTAGACATTTTCTTTCTTTTTTTTTTTTTTTAAGAGAAAAGAAAGAATAATTAAAGAGCAGGGGAGGAAAGAATCAGATGCCAATAAACTAAGACTATGTAGTTGGGAATTTTCTATGAAATTTACTGAGAAAAACAATCCAGAAGATGTGAGTGTGTTTGTGTGTATGTGCACATGCATGGACCTTGGTAATATTTTGAGTTACAAATCAGATTCTGGAACTAAGTATTTTAAGCAAAAATAAAATAAAGCAAAATATAAATTTATATGAGTTACTATTTAAAAATTTCATGATGGAGGATACAGCTGGTTTATGACCAGGAAAAATACTGACCTGTACTTTCTTTTAGAATTTTAGCATTTGGTCTAGAGAATGATGCAGTGTTTAACTCTGACACTTTATGACTTAGATGCAAAAGGCTTATTTGTCAATCTTAAATTACCTTTTTTCCCTCTCTTTTGATATGTAAGTGTATAGCATCACAAGTAACATGGAAAAATAAATAATCAGATTCCTTTTCCTTTTAGCAATGATCCTGGCATGTGAAATCTAATAATGTTCATTCTTGTATTTAGCAATACCAAAAAAAAATGATTTTAACTCATGAAAGCCCTCCCTCCCTGTGTCCCTTCTCCTGCTTTCCAGAAGTGTGCCACCTACTTTCCGATCCAGTCTGTCATCAATATCAACAAGGAGACCACATTCAAAGCACACCAGAGAGACTAGACTGAGATGGGGGATCGAAGCAAGAACATGAACTTGAGGGAACTCTTGAGGGGAAAGCGATGTGCACGCCGTTGTGCAGCCATGCACAGGGACAAACAGGGCTTCAGGGTGCTGGTGGAATGTTTCTCTTCCAGGGAAAAGGCAGGTTATGCTAATGAGGGGGCAATTTGGAGACCACGAAAACTTATGCCTTATCAAATTATATTCCAATTTGTAAGATACTTTTCAATAATTCACAGGATTATACGCACTAATAATAAATGAATGTTTCTGCTGTGTTGATGTGCTTCCTAACAGGCGAGAGAGAAAAGAATTGATACTGCCTTTTTAAGATAGGCCAGAAGTGGAAAGACTATAAATGATATCAGATAACTTCAGAGTTACTGATATATTAAGGGTCTGAATGTCATGGCACGCGATCAATAGCAATCTATGTTTTAACTAATGTAACTATGGAAAAATACTATTTTCCTTGTGGTACACTATACACAATATCTTGACACAAAGTGAGGAAGTAGAAAAAGAACTGATCTAAAGTGAGGAAAACTGGGTATGGTGCCAGTTATTTAATTAATAAAGTTTGTGATCTTGGATAAGTCATTTAACTTTCAGAACCTTAGTTCTCTTATTTTTAAAATTAGGGTGGAGGACTAGGTTATCACAAAGGCCTAATTCAGCCCTAAAATCTTGTGCAATGGAAGGAGAGTAAAATTGGAAACACAGGTTGGTGATTATTACCGGCTATTTTAATATTTATTTATGTAATTATCTGATTTAATCTTTACAATAACTGTCCAGTACCATTTATCTCCAAAAAGACTAATGATACACCTCTTCCCATGTCCCTGTGGTATCTCATCAACTAACTGAATTATCAAAATATATGATCTCATATTAGCTGCAGAATATGACAATATCAAAATGTTATATTAGATCTTTTATATGGATTGCCCTATTTATATTTAAATATTTATTTATTTGAAATAATATATAAAATATTTTCATTTTAGAACTAGGAAAGTAATAATGTTCTAAGATTTTAAAAATGTGTGTGGATAGGCACTGAAGAGAAAAACTCATAGTTTCCTTGGATAACTGTAAAAATTAGTCTATGTGAATTAAAAATATAGATTCATTGATCAAATAGACACATTTTAGCTCAAATAATGCATTTAAAATAAGTCAGGATAAAATATCTGAGTTCATAAAACCTCCATAAGTGTATTTTATAAATTTTGAAAAAGAAATCAGAAAATCAGGTTAATTATAGGTTAAAAATTTCTATCAACTCTCAAAAACTTTAAAAACATCTTTTTTGGTTTTTAAAAATACTTTGAAGTGCTGCTTAATTGAAAGGGAATAAAGTTGTTAATGGATAGTTATTGTTATGATGTGCATAATCATTTTTGTTCTAGATTTTTAGAATTTTCTTTAATATGAAAACATGCCAATTTTGTAGAGTTTTTTACTTTAAAGAAAAGAAAATGCTCTATCTACTGATCATGACAGGTTGGAATGGAGCACAAAAGATGGAGTAAATCATTTTAAATTAAAAAATTCTCCCTTCATAGATACTTCTATTTTTTCTTGATTTTTTTTCTCATTAAAATAATTTATACATGTTTCTTTTCAAGGTTGAATTTCACTTTGCTATCTTTATGCTCAGTGATAGAAATTATTCCTTGATTAACACACTTTTAAAAGTATAAATACTATGAGTCAAGTTTTTTTACAAAACATATTCTTTCATGAAGAATGCTGCCATAGCATATTCTCAAACTCTCTTACTCAGGTTTTCAGTCTAGGTTGAAGAAGCTTCCATTACATGAAGTTAGTGAAAAATGCTTCCAAGCATTATAAATATCATTTAAATATTTCTGAACAGTGAAGGTTCAAGTGTATCCTGCATTCTCATGCTTTGTTCCTACACTTTCTAATCAATTATATTGATTTTGTTAAGGGTTAGAAGATATACTTTCATTGATCAAGGAAATAGCCTGACACAGCAAAACTGTCTGCCAATCTAAGACAGATCAATCCCACCTTTGTCTCCTTTTGGATACATTATGGTTATTTATTCTGCATCACTAAATTCCATAATATCTGTCTCAGTTTAAGAATGAAAATAGTTAACGAATTGCCTATTTTATTGGAAAATATAATACATCCCTGGGTCTTTTCCCCACTGAACTGCTACTGAATTTAGTGGAGATTGTGACACCTGATCAAGTGCTTGGCCTCATTTTCAAGTTCACAAAGCATCAAAAAAAAAATACACTTTCAAAAAATGTTGAATTCATTTAAACATCAGTGTCTGTTTGAGAAAATATTAATGAAAACATATTATTATTGTATGCCATCTTTTTGAGAGCCTCCTTTCATTTATTTTAATGCCTCAGTGGAACTGATGGAGCTGTAAACAATCCATTGGTTCTGCCAGTTTATAACTTAAAGAAACTGAAGGACCCAATCTAAGCTACCATAGAAAGATAATGCAAAATCAAACAAACAAAAAAGACCTCATACAAGATTATATTAGTATATTAGTCACCTTGGGAAGGTATTTTGTAAGACAATGTATACTAAAACTCCAAGAGTTATTAACGTCTTGAGTTTTAGTAACCTGAAAAGTTACATGCTGTTTAACACTTTTCCAAACTATCTATATAAACTTCACTTACATAACAAAGACAAAATCTACCAATTCAAAAGCCTCCTAGCCTAAGTGGCCCACAGGCATGTTAGTTTTTTATAGTAATGCTTGATTATATTTATTTAGCAATTTAATTAATTTATTTTCTCTTACGTGCTAGGAACCATATCTCAGTAAGGAAAAGGGTTAAATTAGAATTTATGTTCAGATCTTTTGCTATCATAAAGGTTTGAGTTCAAGAGAAAATGTATTCCCATTGCCATGGCTGATAAAGACATGTTTTAAAGTACACATTAAACAAAAGAAAACTGCTTTTCAATTACCAAATGCATTGCCCAGTAGGACAGAAAACATACTGCTTCTCTTAAAAGCTAGACCTTTAAATCATTTGCTGGATGACAGCATTATAAAATATACAGTTTCTTTAGTAAAGAATTAAAGCTGAATATGCAACATTTCTTAGAAGCATTGAATAAGTCTATTTGTCCAGCTTACTTTGCAAAGACTGTGTAGAAAACAGCACCATAAACACTTTCAGTCCCCACACAAGGGCTAAACAAAGAGTCCTCTTTCTAGCCATCTAATCGGGTAATTTATTTTTTCAACCATCACATAAATCGAAACACAGCTGTAACCAATGACTTGCAGATCCAGTTCCCAGCCAGCTGGAATCAGTTCTGCTGAAACAGCAAGATTTTTACATTGTTCACTTCTGTACATCTGGAGAAATCATTGAGGTTCAAAGGTGACCAGAAAAGCTCTTTAAATAAATTCAACCAACAGTGAAGATTTGCCTAAGGATCTACAAACCCTACATTCACTTCTACAAAATCTTCATGTCATGAAATTAATGCTTATAAAGGCTATTTGCATTCTTGTCAATATAAACTTTATGAGTTGCTAATTGAATTAAGCACTTAAATGCCCATTTCTTTCAAACAACTTGCTTAGGTTTCTTCAAAACTTTTCCCTGGGAGTTGCTGCTATTTTAAAGATGGCTATATTACAACGCTACATGCAGGAACATCAACCATAAGAACCTGTAACAAAACCAGATACTAGAAATGTACCTACTCATATCTCAAGTTTAATCATGTTTAGCTAATATAATCCTCTATTTAGATTAAAATGAATAAGAAATACTATCCAAAAGAAAGCAGAGCTGGAATACTTCCATCAAGCTAGGCAGGCAAATCCCTCAAGGAGCCAGAGTCCTGCGAGAAACAAATGCGGATTAGGAATGTTCCATATGCAGTCTTGCAGGGAGGTGATTCTGGCACAAGAAGGAGAGAAATCCAAGAGCAACAACCACTTTTGCTCTACCTTGCAAGAGTATAATGACACATAGGGCAAAAGCTAAGACTCCCTAAAACAAAAACTGAAGCAGTCAATCCTTGATGTAAGGAGCCTTCCATAAAAGTTGGATAAACCTAAAGCAAATAAAAATCCAGAAGAGTAAATGTATACTTGGCATTTAGATTACGCACAATGCATCAATTACAATGTGTCATTTTCTTCACAAAAGCCATCAAAAGGTATTCATCTTGGAAACAGATCTGGCAAACTTCTTAAGCCAGTTTTGATTGTAGTAAAAAAATATACAAACAAATCACAAATATACTTTATTTTTTCTTCGTATTTAAACAAGGACACAAGTTATTTTCATTATTTAACCATCTTTTTCAAAAGTGTGGTCATTTCAATTACACTGGCTCAACAATTAGTAACTTCCTTAGGAATTGTACCTCTGACCAAAAAGAATGAAATAATAAATAATGATAAAATATACTTTTCAGCTTGTATTGAATGACAGATGGCGATCACATAGTGAGTAAGAATTCTCAATAGATATTAAATTCACATAAAGATGTTCAAGTTTATGCACTTGTTAAACATTAGACTGATTTTTATGTGTCAGTCATTGTGTACATAGGCTTTAGAAACATGTATGGTCTGGAATAGTTAGAAATGTGATTTAATACATGATGAAGTATTCAATGTGGTGAAGATTAACTGAATTTCAGGGTAATGGAAAATTGCACCTAACCAAAAGGCAGGAGATCTGCATTCTTGTCCATCACTGAATATTAACTCACTGTGGGATCTAGAGGAAGGCACATACCCTCTTTAGCTCCTCTGTAGAATAAGGATCTGATGTTCTTTCCAGCTGGAATGTCCACATTTTTGCAAATTATTTTTAAAATCCCAATATACATGTGCTTATACTATTACTCCTGAAATGTAAAATTCCAGATTTTCTCCCCTAAATAGTTTCATCGCTTTGGGGTGAACATCATTTTTTTTTTAAATCTCTCCTTTTTAAGACATGACCCAAACAACCTAGAAATAACTTGAGTCTACTAGTTAATATTCTTGATGAGTAGGGGGAAAGTTAAATTTATAGGGAAAAATTTGTGAATGGACATAGCTTAATTGTATAAATATATTACTTAAAATTAAGCAACTAGTTAAATGTATCATTGCTTTAAAATAGGACTAAAATTAGGCAACTCCCATACTCTGTTCTCTACTGCAATATTAACGTATTATTCATAAATAAATTCAGACAACTGAACCCTCAGTTTATAAATATGTAAATTATTATAATTCACATGTATTCCTGAATCCTGTGGTCCTATGTTGTCTATACAATTATCGAAATATGTGATATTTCTAAAACATCTGAAATGTATGACATATTTATATAAACTAACATTTATTGTATTTATAAGAGTAAAAAATATCCAAGATTCTTTAAAATTTATGTTAGCAATAGAAACTGTCACACAAACACTTGTTCATTACAAAAACCAAACAAACACAAAAAGGATTTTCATGACAATTTCAGCTGAAAGAAAAAAAAGGTGGGGTGGATTCCTATTAGAAAATCACTTGGGCTGGGCACGGTGGCTCACACCTGTAATCCTAGCATGCTGGGAGGCCAAGGCAGGAGGATTGCTTGATCTCAGGAGTTTGAGAAAAAATTAACCCAGCGTAGTATTGTGTGCCTGTAGTCCTAGCTACTTGGGAGGTTGAGGCAAGAGAATTGCTTGAGCCTAGGTGTTTGAAGTTGTAGTGAGCTATGAGTGAGCTATAATAATGCCACTCACTGTACTCTAGCCTGGCAGACAGAGAGAGACTCTGTCTCAAGAGAAAAGAAAAGAAAAGGAAAAGGAAAGAAAAGGAAAAGAAAAGAAAAGAAAAGAAAAGAAAAGAAAAGAAAAGAAAAGAAAAGAAAAGAAAAGGAAAAGAAAAAATAACTTCTCCACCTGGCCCAGTGGCTCACACCTGTAACTGCAGCACTTTGGGAAGCCAAGGCAGGAGGATCGCTTGAGGCCAGGAGTTCAAGACCAGTTTGAGCAACATAGAGAGATCCTGTCTCTATAAAATACTAAAAAAACAAAAAAACAATAGTTGGGCATGGTGGCCAACGTCTGTAGTCCTAGCTGAGGGGGGAGGATCCCTTGAGCTCAGGAGTTTGAGGCTACAGCAAATTATGATTGCACCACAGCACTCTAGCCCAGACAATAGAGCAAGACCCTGTCTAAAAACAAACAAACAAACAAACAAAGCAAAA
>VBSM01000272.1:89647060-89673868 GCA_008086735.1 Cheirogaleus medius | reverse complement strand
AAAAAAAAAAAATAAAGTATTGTCAACGTTTGATTTAATTTTTGTATCTGTTGTCTTTTCTCATAATTTCTTTGGACTTTGAGTTATAAAATAAGCATTTACTATGTAATCCATGCAGCATATGCTATGAAAACTTAATAGAAAAATGCTGTCTCTATGTCTTCATGAGCTGGCTAAACACTAAAAATGTGTGCCAGGCTTTATACAAGAACTAAGAATAGGTTTCTCATCTAGTTTTGAGCTGGTAGACTGAAGGAGAATGGTCTAGAAAACAGCCAAATATTCCATGTATATCTGTGAATATATTTTACTGTTATTATTTAGTCCATTAATATTAGCTTGATTCTTTTGAAGTACTAGAAAAACATGGCATTTCATTAATATTGCAAATCCTTTGTTAATCATATGATATATAAACTTTTGTGATAATAGTTTTAACTTTGGGAGGTTAGGTGTTAACAGAGTCACAATATAAATTTTTTAATTACATATTTAAATATAATCATCATTAAACTAGCCCTAAAGAATTATATTTGATTATCATTTAGTAAAGATTTTTTAATTTTAATAATTGTTTTATAATCACTAAGGATTTATTTACATTAATTATTTGTTTGAATTAATATTTCATTTGTAATAGTACACAAGTCTCCATGGGAAATGGTAGAATTTTACATATTTAAGAGTAGCTTGGAGTTTGGCAAGGTAGAAAGTAATAATAATACATAATCAGAGAAGGGTAAGAAGTCGAGTTTGGTTGAATAAAAGTAAATGTAAGAAGAATATTGAGAGGTGGGGTTGGGGAAGCAACATAGGCTGAAAGAAGAAGGGCCTCATTAGATACAACTCTTAAAACGTATTCTAGAACCATCCAAAATCAAACAATACTTCCAAGTTAGAATTAGTCATGAACTAGCTTGCCTCTTTTTTATTTAAAGAAAAATATGTAATGTTTAAGTAATGTTTTCCATTTCTAAAGAAAGAATTGGATCTTATATTAACTTGCAAAAATACTGGTGGATTGTTTGAGTTCATCATTGCATAGGAGCAGAAATAAAGATTTTCAAAGTCTACTCTGACTTTGATAGTTTTAAAATTTGATGGGTTTACATTGCCAAACTCTGCCAAGTCCAGCCTTCACTTATTTATTGAGTAGGATCTCAGTGGTATTTATATACATATATATATAAACATACATATTATATATACATTATATATATATAAAGAGAGAGAGAGAATTTCACAGTTTAAATGATTTTTCTAGTCACAGATTAATTTCCTGTAATGATTCATAGATTTGTAAAAATATGGGGGAATCAGGAATCTGTAAGGGGAGCTCTTCTTTTCTTTTTCCTTTTGGAGACCTAATTAATATTACCTATTAATAGGTAAAGTTATAGACAAGTTAAAACATTTTCATTTCAATTTGACTAAAATTAGAAATTCTTTCAAGATCAGCTGACATTCATGTTAGGGTCAAGTTTTGGCCTTTTCTTCCCCCTAGTCTCTTATCATCCTTGTAGTTAACTCATTTTAAAGAACTATAATTTATTGCTTTTCAAAGAAAGAATTATAAAACATTACGTTTGAAATGTCTCAAGTCCATTTTCTTTCCAGAGGATCTACAAGTCTTCCAAATCTACCAAGTCAATCAATGCATTTATCTTTGCCTCTTGTGAAGTAGTAAAGATTTCCCAAAATGCTACAGGAACTGTTGTAAGCAAGCCAGAATAGAGCTTTTGAGTTTTCCAATAGGGTATGTCCATGAACTAGCCTAAATTGAAAGAAGATTATACCCACATAATTGTACTCACAAGTCTTCTATCTGTACAATAAAATAAGATGGAGAAGGAACAAAACATGATTTTGTGTCAAGTATCTCAATATTTTTTGCCTTTTTGGAACCAACTTTAAGTAAATGAAGTTCAATATGTAATAATTAGAAAAATACTCAAATGGGCATGTCAAATGGCATGTAAGTATCAAGAAGAGTTATATGGAAGTATTTCTAGAACTTTCAGTCACTCTTGAATTTAATTTGAGATATATTTTGTAAGTATCCACTGTGTACAAGTGACTACATTGCTAAAAGGATTACTAAAAGGAGGGGAGAAATAGCCTCTGCTCTCAAAAACTTTAATATGTGGTAGAAGAGTCAGACAAAATTATAATCCATGGAATGTGAAGCACTCTGTTAAATACAAAGTACTATGAGAACACTGAGAAGAAAGACAAAAAGCATTGAGTGCTTTATAGAAGGCTTCCAGCAGCAAGCTCCACTTGCGTTGAGCGTTGAAGGAGAGGATAACTGTTCAACAGTGAAAGCTAGAAGAGAGAGAAGAGACATCTAGTCTGTGGGCTGAGCAGGAGTCTCAAGCGTGGAAATTTACACAATTTGGGGAAAATGATCAGATGAAAGAGGCAAAAACGCTGGTTTAAATATGGAATGTTACTAAGAAAATGGCCAGGCATTTGGATTGGGACTTAGTAGGTGTTTAATGTTATAGTGGGAATTAATAATTTAGGCAAAGATGAACAACTCAAATCTTTTTAAATAGGAGTTTTTGATTAGTATAAGACCCTCAACAACATACTAACAATTACCATGTATTCGATACCTAATCCCTACCTAGCTCAGTCCTAGTATATATAATGCCATTTTATCATTACAATGATCCCACTAGGTAAGAAGTATAATTATTTGCAATTTATTGACAAGGAATCTGAGCTTCAAAGAAGTTAAGTCATGTACCTAATATAGTACCTCCAGTAAAGTGGTTAGAATTTGATTGCAGCCTGATTCCAAACTTCAGCCCTTTCTTAAGTATTTTGTCAAACCACCTCTCAAAATTAAATTGGCTTCTCTAAGAGCACCCTGTTGAATGTGTATCTCACTACAGAACACTTGTAGTGTATATCAGGGAAGATTCCACAAAGAAACCTTTAAGAGGCAAAGAGATTTTAGAAGTCCCTTTGTATTCAGCACATTTTGGAAGTGATAGAGGACTCAAATATACAGTCTGTCCAATCCCAAAGCTCATGTTCTTTCCTTCATTAAACGTTGCTATTTGTTTAATTAATAACTTAAGTAACTGTATAAAATTTCATCTTGTGAAATTGTAATTTGTTTAACCATTTCCCAAAAGCTGAGAATTTCTAGAGATCCAAATTTGGGATTATAATGTCAAGTGTTAAAATGAATACTTTTCCTCCATGTGCCTTATTCCCCTATTTGAATTTTCTCTTTTGTATAACATTATAGAAGTGAGAAGGTTAAAACAATTTAAAAAGGCCAAATAACTTTGGCGTAACTGAATAATTGATGTCCTAGAGACATTTTCCATTTGTATTTGAATTTTACAACATATCAAGCATAGAACCACAAAATCTAATATAAATTCATTAAAGCCTTTGCTTGTGAATTTCATTCATTCATTTTACCATTGGTTCATTACTCAACAATTTTGTTGTTCATCTAGCTCTGTTCTTACTATATATTATACATCTGAAAATTCAGCTAAAGATTAGACTTTTCTTTATCTGGTAGGCTTGTGAGAGTAGCCACTGAATGCTTTAATGTTCAAAGGATATCTTAACAAATTATTCTATTCTCTCCCATTTGGTGGTCTCAAGTTTCATGATAAAGTAGAGTATTTATAATAGCAATACATTATCAAATCTACTCCAGAGAAGTAAGATCAGTTGGTGGAACAAAGTTTGTACCAAATCTTCCATGAGGGTTTTAGTTTTATTGAAATAAAAGCTATCAGTTGGAGGCTTCTATTTCCATTTATATTTCATTCACATTTCTAATATTTTTTAAAACTTTTTGAAAATAAGCACTTAAATTACAGAAAAGCAAATATAACTGTATCATAGGACAAGTATTTTTCAGAGGTCTAAATTAAATTTGAAAGTACATATCACTTCTAATTTGAAAATTTAATATATAAAAGAAGAACAGATGAAAGAAAACAAAACTTAGAAACTCTTGAGTTCTAATTTTGTCTCTGACATGTTCATTGTACAACTACAGACAGGATACTTAACACTTCAAGGTTTCGGTTTCCTCCTTTGAAAAAGCATTATGCTACCACAGTGGAATGGAATGTCAATTTTGCAACTTAAAACCCAATGAAAACAAAAAGTGCCATATAAATGTAAAATAACATTTCCATGTAACGGATTGATTTGGGGTTATTTTATCTGGTATTTTTAAAGCAAATTTTGTTAAATGGGGGAAAATCCCAATTCATTCTTACGTTTTAAACTTGGCTTTATGCACCTGGAATCCAGTGACAGAGATGCTGATTTGTGAAGATGTGAAGCATAGCAAAGAGAAAAGGATAAAGTCTGAACTTCTGTTGATTAATGTACATAAAGTCTAGTGGGGTAAAAAGAAACACAGACAACCAGTGGAGTTTTCAGAATCTGCAGGTATTGTTATTTTGAGTTGAAGAATCAGATAAATAAAATTTCCAAACGATAACAATGCCATTTCAAGTTAAGTATCCTTTTCAGAAAAGTTCCAGATTTAAAAAAAAAAAAAGAAAAAGAAAAACATGAAAGACATTTTAGATTCCTTTGAAAAGGCAACCTTATAATAATTTTTTAAATAACTACTTGCACATAGACCCTAAAAAATGCATCAATTTATGGGAAGGAGGAGGAGGTAAGTAAACAAGTTAGGGAAATGTAATATATACAGGTCCTTCCACCAGTTTCTTTCATGCACTGTCGTCTTCGTCTTTTTGTCCTGAGTAGCAGCAGTGGGAGCTTCCTCCCTAGAGCAGGAGCAGATCCATTGGGTGGATCCTCATATAACTCAACCAGTTTTAAAGGACCGTGCCTCGTGAAAGTAGTAGTTCATCTAAACCTCAGATATCCAACTTCTACAACTGTAAAGTGAGAGTACATGACAAGATACTTTGAGTAATTTTTGTATCTTTTCTCTTTTATTTATTATTTAGAAAATATTCAATAAATAGTGTGATTAGAAGGCATATTTCTATTTCTGACTACTCTTCATCCCCTGTTCAAGCAGCTTTGAGGGTATTTGGAAAGGTTTTTTTAATCAATATTCTAGACAACACTCTAAAATAGACCTCTTTTAACTAAAAGAAAATTTCAAATATATAAGCCACATTGTTTAGAATTGAAAGTATTTTAGTAAGGCTTATTTCTTAAAGAGAAGGAAAACATGTTGGGTATTGCATGAATTACAGGCATACATTACAATGACAAAGGAACAAAGTCAAGCTTGTTTAATAAAAAATGCTTATTCACTCATTCACTCTTTATAGTCAAAATGCTTTTCACACAAAAAAGGCTATCTTCTTGAACACAGAGGTGGAATTTCCAAACAAAGAAGTAGTATTTGACCTCCCTAATTTTCAGGATAGCTACAATTCATTAGGGTCCAGGTAATTCAGAGTTTTTACATACTTCAAATATGCTGGGAATTTTGTGTTCCTTTATTCAGGATGGTTTACCTTGGAAAACACTAAGAATTTAAAGAAACGCTATAAATTTTCTTAAATATTTAGTACAAATGTGTTAGATACTATTTTTTAAAATATGAAGAGGAGAAAGAAGATTCACAGTCTGTTCTTAAAGAGAAATAACAATGAAACATTATAATAATAATTTTAGAAGATGAAATGCCTAAGGGCTTCAGAACTTAACAACATATGAGGTTCAAAAATGCTTCTACCACATCCCTCACTCTCCTGTTTCACGAGCTTATAATCCTCTTCCGTTTAGGATTTACTTGACAACCTCCATATCACCCACTACTCAGCCACTTTGCGATGGGAGATGTGAAAACCATGCCTTCAGGTTTGCATCCCCTATCACTTAACACAACCATGGAATAACAGAAATCCTACTACGCTTGACCATTGAGTATACCTCTATTTCTACCTACACTCAAAATGCATTTTGCTGCCATTCCTAAAATTTCCATTGGATTTTAACCAAACTTTTAAATGGTTCATTCATCAGACTTGGTAATTTTGTGAGTGCCTATTTTTTCTTTGAGACTATAGTGATTACTTCAGAAAAAACCTTATTCATCTTATTCAGTTATCTTCAGTTGAAGTGGAGATGGTAGTAGTTTAGCTAGTGTTTTAGTAACATATGTTGATTCTATTTAATTTAGACATTTTTTAAAATATGCTAGACCTTGTTTTCAAGCAATAATATACCTCTACTTCTTTCTCCATATACATGCAAAATTCATTATACATTTTCAAGTTGTGACTGAGAAAACCTTTAAGTCCTCCCCAAGCGAAATAATAAGACAGCTCTAAGAAAAGATAATTTGACAAAGAAAGAACAGATAGAAAACTGAGCTCCATAAATGTAATAACAAATTAGAACTTTAGGTTACACTAACCATGCTTCTGATAATAAGAAGAGGTCTGGTTATCAGAGAACACGGCTTAGTTCCAGGTTAAAAGTAGAGAACAAGAACACCAACTTTCAGCCTTATCTGAAATTAATAGTAGTTTAGTTTTTGAAAAAGTATTAGGTGAGGACTTAGTTTTAAAATTTTTACTGAAGAATGGATCCAATTGATCTATGATATAAGTAGTATATACATTCATAGAAAACAAATATAACCAAGGCTAATATTATGAGGCTCTAGCGTCTCTGGTGAAAATAATAAAAGGAAAAAAAAAGGCTGGCAATGGTGAAAAATATATGCATCAAGAGGAAGGCTAGCTGTTCATAGCTCAAAAAATATCACCCTAGCTATGTTGGTATGACCTGTGGACTCAACAAAAGTCTAAGAGCCATGGCTTAATGTAAACTTATTGACTACTTTATCTGTCAAATGCACCCATTTTTCCTGCATCAGACTGGACTGACTTCCACTACCAGGTAAAAGGCACCTGAGGGGTTGGGGTAGAATAATGTTTAATTGGAATAAATAATTAAACTAAACTAAACAGAACCTAAAATCTGAGCTTCAAAAAACTATTTGCATATCAGCATTCTAAGTAGGCCTATAAAACTGAATTTAACATAAGCAAAAGAAGGATAATTCAAGTTATAGACACTTGGAAAGAAAAATTCATAAAATAGATTCATTAATAAAATGTGAGGGAAATATGCCCCTCTACTAAAGCATAATAGCCTGGCATTTTGTGAAGTGATATGAATCTTGGCTGCTCCAAAAAATATGAATATTCCTGAGAAAAACGGGACAAAAAAATTTAAGCCACTCAAAAGATAAGCATTTCATCTTTCTTCAGAATATGTATAGATACATAATAAATGTAAAGTACAGAACCATTGTAATTATTTGCACATTAACATTTTTGAGGAATTTCATATTCTAGTCATATGAATATGGCTATTCACAACTATTCAAAATTAAGGTTTTTATATTGTATTTAAATAAGTGGGAAAAATGAAAAAGAATATGTATTATTTCAAAAAAGGCAAGAGTAATGAAGACATAACAGTCAAATAAATAACCTGAGAGTAAATCTTTCAAAAGAGACAGAACAGGTAATGCACACTATTTCATTTTGAAAACCCGTCATTTCCCTGTAAATAGATAATGAATGTCAAAATGCCTATTCAAAACTTCATAACAAAATAAAATAATTTTCCCACAAATGTATAACTCAAAACATCTCAGATAGGAAATTTATCATATATGGGTATAGTAATTAGAGAATTCAGAATAAAGTATTACATGTTCAAATACATAGAGTTTACTGTGCCAGTATATTCTTATAGCCCTCACTAATTCTTATATTTATATAAGCACAACTTAATTTATCTTAAGTAGGCCTTCTTTCTTATTGCTTCCTTTTATTCATTGAGATTTAGTTTAGCTTATCAGACAGATTCAAGGAGAAAATATGCCTGTATCTTTATCCCAAGATCCAGCAGAAGGAGAATATATACAGGCAACAGTTTTTGAGGCATTGAAAGTAGCAGCCTCAGGATGGATAAACACAGACTAGGAAAGTTCACACTACATATTGTGAAGCATTAATTGAAGAATGTTTATTTGGCACAAAAGACACCCCTTTTTTGTACATTCCATAAGACGGTGGTGTCATGTTTATATGGCTATGCCACTTTGCGGCAATGAATTCTTCAAAACAATTTCTAAATGCTTTTAATTACCTTTCCTCCAATACTATACTGGATGCATACACTAAATTCAATTTACGTTTTGGAACCCTGGTTGCTGACAATGTATTATCGAATAGATTAGGTGCCTTTTTTACAACACTTAAAAACAGACCTGATATATAAACTGATTTCACTGCAAAAGGCTGTCATGCATGCACGCGTGGGGGTCGACATCCCGAGGAAAGAAGTATGGTAAAATTTCATATTTTCTTATGTGTATTACTTACTTTTTTTTGGTTTTCAAAAAATATAAAGCCCAAAGTCTTTCTTTTACCAAACTGAACAAGAAAATTAGCAGAGAAATGAATCTAAGTCAGCTATAGAGGCAAGATATCCACATAAACATGTAAGAAATACTTTTCCCCCCAAGGAAAAACATTAGTGTCCAATGTTGGAGCCATTACAATAAATCATTTTAAGGAAGAGCTTCTGGCATTGGCACACGGTGTCAGTGATCCTGACAGCCAGTGAGAAAATGAGAACACCAGAAATGTAAAGGTTTGAACAAATGGTCTCAGTGTAAATCCCTTAGAGCCCTGAAGACAGGGGGTCTCTGAAAAATTTGGGAGTCTAATTTTAATAATTCAAGGTAAAGCTTTATTTTTTAGTCCACATTAAATTTCATTTAAAGGATATGGAATGAAAGTTGCTAGATTCACAAAAAAAAAATTTTATTTTAGTTGACTGTTATACAAGACAATCCATAATTTTCCATTTCTTAAAAATTAAAGTTAGCTTTTACAAAAGTAGCCAATTATTAACGGAAGAAACTGGGCATGATGGGTGCATTTCAAATTTTAAAAGATCTGTGTTCTCTCTCTAAAGCTTTCCTTAAGAAAAAGAAAAATAACAAGCCTCCTTTTGGCAAGTGACAAAAGAATATTGTAAAGTTATAAACTCCTAGTATTTAACATCGAGAAAAAGCTCAGAATCATCTAAAAAAAAACCTGTAGAAACCTACTCATCTGTAATCTATATAAGAATAAAATATTCATTGATAAGATAAACAATAATATATAGGATCTATAGTTAATTAAGGACAAACTCTTCTATTTGAGGTTTTAAATAGAGGAAGATTTTAAATTTTAAAGATTTTAAAAATATACATTTTATGAATTTAGGGTACAAAATACATAGACGTCATAGGCTGACAGTGCAGGATGCAGTTCACTACTCAAGTAACTCTTTCCTGACTAATTCTATTTAATATATATGCAGTTTTCAATAGGCAAAGTTTTAGGTTTAGGTTGAGGTATTCATGATACTCTTATTGAAATGTTTACGTTTACTTTTTAATTTTCAATTTTGAATATATACAAAACTCTTTTGAGGTTTAATATATTTAAAACAGTGAAAATGTGTTTATCATACTATTTATTCCCCAATTTATTATTTTTTTAAGCCATCACATCCACACACCCCCACAAGAGGGATTTGGGAGTAGAAAGTCAAGTATAAATGGGTAAAGGAGATTGTAAACATGAGTGGTTAGGAACAGACACTGTCCTGAGTGCCATACAGTGGACACATCAGATTAAAAGATACATTGGTTTCAGCACCAAAATGTTATTCATAATGTTGCAGATGTACTCTTTCCTAACTCTTAAATATCCATCCGCTGACCAACAGAAGTAGACAAAATCTCACTGGAGGTCCTATACTGTAACTTATTATATCTTCTGTAGATGATTATAAAGGCAAGACACTTGAGTTAATTTATTCTACCTGAGAATAATAAAAAATGCCAAGAGTATGTAGCTTTAATATCAGGAAAACACTGCCCAGCTAATACTCAGGAACAGACATTTTCTTATTGGCAGAATGACATAAAGAAACATAACTAGGCCGGGCATGGTGGCTCACGCCTGTAATCCTAGCATTCCAGGAGGAGGCCGAGGCAAGCAGATCCATCAAGGTCAGGAGTTCGAAACCAGCCTGAGCAAGAGCGAGACCCTGTCTTTACTAAAAATAGAAAGAAATTAATTGGCCAACTAAAAATATATATATAGAAAAAATTAGCCAGGTATGGTGGTGCATGCCTGTAGTACCAGCTACTCGGGAGGCTGAGACAGAAGGATTGCTTGAGCCCAGGAGTTTGAGCTTGTTGTGAGCTAGGCTTACACCACAGCACTCTAGCTTGAGCAACACAGTGAGATTCTGTCTCTAAATAAATAAATAAATAAATAAATAGAAACATAACTATTTGGGGAAAAGTTTCTTTCTATCTTTTGATCCCATAAAACTAGCCCGTCTTGCTAACCGTATCTCATACAAACGATGGACTAGGATATACTGCTTTAAGAATCTAAATCAACTAAAATTAGTATAAAATTCACTTTCAATAGAAAATGACATAACAGGCAATAATAAAATCCATTTATTTTAAAATATTTTGTTTAAATATTTACATAAAGACAGGTCTTATATGCAAAATCAAAACATTTCCAGGGTTTGTTCTGTAGTAAACACACAAGTCCATAGCTCCTAATCTATAATTTAGAAAAGAGAGGAGCTATTAAAAGCAAGATATGACCTCAAGTTATTATGTGACCATAATGAAAAGAAAATGTTGAATTAGGTGCCTCCTAAAATACGAAGCTGGAATATGAAGATTTGTTTTTCAGAAAAGATTGAAGCTTATTGCCTATCTGATGAAAAAGTGATCAAATGTTTTATAATAGGTCTTAATGCATAAAGACATTGTTAAAAATAGGATTTAAAATGAAATCATAGTAAACAGATAATTGCTAGATTTCAGTACAATTATCTTACTTCAGTGCAGTAAAAATTTTTGCTATATGGGGCTCATTTTTAAACAAAATATAGTTGATATTGATAGAATGTAAAGGAATTGGGAGCAAGTCATTTACATACATATGAAGTTATAGGTTCCCTAGCGGAGTATCTAGAGATATCTCCATAGCAATAAAAACTAGTGATATAGTACAATTAGTCCATTACTGCTTCTGATTATCAAGGCTGGAATGGGTTTCCTGATGGGCTTGATTTGTATGTGGCAAATGGATGATTTAGGAACACTAGTAAGGACAAGGCTTTTTGTCTAAGGACTCCATTCCCATTGCTAAACCACAGGTAGGGGTAGCCTAATTTGCACTTAAACACCTCCTCCTCCATTCTTGCCCTAAGAAAATCTGAGCAATCAATTGGGGGTGGTCAGATGGGACTTTAACCAATGAATTATAAAGAGTGACCAGAAGAAAAAAATATCTAGCAAATCCTGGAATGTTTCTATGTGGGCTACTACGTCTAATCCTGCTGCTCCTTCCACATCCTTTATCAGAAATTCTGGGTACACACTTTTCTCCTGTTCACATGGGGATTATTACTTCCTTTCTCCTGATTACAAGAGAAAGGGTCACCAGTGTGGAGTAATGTGACAAATCCAGAAAAACATCTCTTTTGTTTTCGTACTAATTTTTGCACAATGTGACTAGAGGTGGATAGCCACTGGGCTGGGCAGTCTCCAGCGGGGGAGGTGCTCCTGGAATGTGTTGAATCTGCATTCCTTGGATGCTTGAAAGGGGTGAGTGCCCCCTTATTGGCTTCTTCCCATTTTAACTGGTTTGGCTGCTTCAGTAGGAAACAGGTAATACTTTTTAACACTCAGTGGGCTCCCTAGCTTTTAATCACTGACTAATGGCTGTTGGTAGGTTTATAGAATTAGGCATTTAGAGCAGAGTTTCATTTTATCCATATTTGGCTAAGGTCTTTTCAATTTTTGTTTTATTTACTTTATTTTAAATTAAACAATGAAGTTCTCATTGTGGTTGGGGCCTTTCAACCATGAAGGAGCCATCATGCTTAGCACTGGAGATACCCAGATTAATGAAGCAAGGTTCCCTCCCTCAAGAAACTCCACAGTTTCCTGTTACGTTCATGCTTGTTCTTTATGAGCTTTTCGTTGTTGTTCTCAGTTTGAATGGCTTGGTGATTATTAAGAAATGCAAATAGACTCATGTTGTTTATTGACATTTATTTATTTTTTTATTCATTCAGTAAAATATTTTTAATTGCCCTTATTAAATGCCATAATTTTCCATGGCTATTTCCTTTTCTCTGAAGAATAATATAAAAACTATGAGAAGTGAAATAATTTAGGGATCCGATCAAACAGTTTTTCTTTAAAAGATTTATAAAAAAAACAGCAGATGAACTTCTGATCAAAACTCAGGCACACAGCTGTTTTCTTGAACAGTCTTGCAAGTTCCTGACTCACCCTAAACCATCTTCATGCCATATTGCACTCCTACCCCAGTTCTTCCACTCCATTTTTGTAATGTGCTTACGATCATGATCATTCTCTTCTGAGAATTATCTTTGGTTTCCAAGTTATATAAATGACAATAACCATGATTTTTCTAAGCAAGCCATTTAAAACTACTGTGAATTAGGCTTTATATAGATTTCTGTTTGATATTCAAATTAATGTATAATATGAACAATAGTGAAACTAATTAGTTTAGAAATAGTATTACAATATTTAAACTTTCATTAATTTGCATAGGCGTTTGTCTACCTTTTTCTAAATTAGGGTAGTTATATACTAAACAATCAGACATAAAAGGGTATTAAAAGAATATTCAAATAAAATGGATCAATTTAATATGCACAGTCATTTATTCCTTCTTTAGAAATCCCACAGCACAGAGTACATGGTTCTGTCAAAGCCCTTATTACACTGAATTATAATTATTGTTTATAATCTATCTCTCACTAGGCAGAGAGCTTTAGAAGATCTTAACCTATTTATGTTTGGGTCCTCAGCTCTGACATAATGTCTGACACAGAGGATGCTCAGTGTAAATCTGCTGAATGAAAGAATAAGCGATGAAAGAGAATGGGCTTGATTTCCTCAATCTGCCATTTATGTTGTGTGACCACTTAACCTGCGTGAGCTTCATCTTCCTCATCTGTAATATGGGTGCAATAAAGAGATGCAAAGAGTCTCAAAAGAGAGTCTGTGTATGCATGCTATAATGAATTGCAGAGTCTAGCATCCCTTTGCTCTGTTAGAATTAATTACTTACTGAGCTAAACAATCGGACACCCAGTTCCTATCTTCATGAAGTGGAGTCTCGTGGGGAATGATACCAGATAAATGGGCAACTGCAGATCACACTGTGACAAAGGTCGGGCAAAGTACAGACGCTACCGAGCACACTGGGGAGTCCTTACCACAGACACCAGGAATCTGTGGAGGAAACTTGGAGAATGTGATATCTAAGACCTGACCTATGTCAGATGAATATTTCAGGCAATGGAATAGGAAATGAAAAGTCCTGTAGGAAAGAGCAAGAGCATGATGCAATCAATGTGTGTAGGGGGAGATTCTTAAATTCCTCACATCTTAGCCTTGTTCCAAAGATTATGCCACAATGCTTTTGTAATCTTCCATGGTTCATCTGTTTCTAACTTGTACAGAAAAAATGTAAGCTAATTTATTCTTGTTCTTGTTTCTTCCATCATTTAGGAAGTTTTCTATCGAGAACTACATGTCCAAAAATTGCCTAACTTAACCTTACTTATCACTCTTATGATTTAGCATATGTTCTACCAAAAGAAATAGCAGAATTCCATCTTTGTGATGCAAAACAACCACAACAACTTAATAATGTTCCTAAATATATTGCCCATACTAAATTAGTTTTTAAAAATCTGAAAGTATTTTACTACTTGGTGGTTTCACCTTTTATTCATTACTGGTATTATGTGGCTTCCTGAAAGTAAAAAGGATACTCTCTCCAGAAATATTTATTTGACAGAATTGGCAGTTTAATGAATATTTATCACATTATATTGCTTTTTGTGGTTAATCATTACATATTGGATGTCACATTAGCATTTATATTTTGTCTCTTTCATTTAAACACCACAATAGTGCGAAGTGTATTTTGTGTTGACAAATAGAGATATTGAATCATGGATTGAGGTCAGTTGTCCTAAAACATTGACTTCTTTAAAGGAGCAGTGAAAAGAATGTGAGCAAACCAGAAAATCTAGGTTTGATTCTTGGCATAGCCATGAACTAACTCTGTGGCTGCAGGGAGGTCAGTTAATCTCTATTTTATTTAATAATTGTTTTCTTTATCCTACTAATTTAAACTTTAAACTACACAGAAATAGTGTTTCAAGGAGCTATCAATAGAGATTAGTTATAAAATAAATACTTAAAATTTAAGTATGAGTAAATCCTAGATGTTATTTAAATAAAAAAACAAAATCTTTTTGAGCACTATTTACACTTTGAGCCACTTTGAGCACTATGCAAATTCCTTTTTACTACATCATTGTTTACTTCATAATTATCCTCACATATCAATATTTGAAATGAACTGTAGCAAAGTCAACAGAGGAAGAAATGTTAAAATGACTTTAATGGATCCAGATATCCAACATCAAGCATGAAAATAAGAAAGAATTATGATGCTATTATAAGATGAGATTCTTGGATTTTTTAGAAATTTTGGTTGCAAAATAAGCTTAAAAGAACAATTTCATGAACTGAGGGGAAGAAATGAGCCATGGAATAATTTCTATAATATTCACACCATAAATCAAATAGTTTCTTTTGTTCAGTTTGACCCATCAAGTATTATACCCATTATTATCTATAAAAAGAACATCCAGCAAAACAAAACAAAACAAAACAAAAAACTCTTACTCTCCTGATTTCTGAAAGAACAGAATTGCTAATTACCTTGGAAGATGAACATGGCTTTAGCATACATTTATTACACAAATCATTACTTTTTCATCTCCAAATTTCCTAATGATAAGAAACAGCCTATTTTAATCAAATTGGTTTCCCTTATGCTTCTTAAGTGCAAGAGACACCCATCTGGGCCTGATGATAATGATACCATGAAATGGAAATTTAAGTTTTAGACCACAGTTAGGGCAGTCTTCTACTAATAATAAGTGGTCATTTGAATACTACCGCATCTTGTTTTGCAATTCTATCCTCACATAGCAAATAATCATTTCTGGTACAAAAGTTAGTCATAAAATTCTCCATTAGTGGTTAGTAATGGATTATAACATTACATGTCTTTAGAAAGTCAATTTGGAAAATGAAATGCTGCAAATGATGGCCATATAAGGAATATTAATATTCATATGTGACAAATTTGTAGGGGACAGATTTCCTTTTCTTACTGACAACTGCCAGCACAGAATATTTTCCACTTTCTTGGGGAGAAGGACCTACAATGCCCCATCAAATAGTAAGGATAGATCTTAAGAAATTCTGTAATTTCCAGAGCTATAATATATTAATATTCTACCTTATAGTGTCTTAGCTGTTTGCATAGAATGATTAATAATTGTAAGTTTTACAATAGATATGATAAGATAAATCAGAAAGCAGTTTTGGAATGCTAAACATATCACAGGCAAATAATATAAACTTGTGTCTAAATTAAACCTAAATGCTTATAGCAAATTTCCACTTTTAACTATTAGCATATAACTCAAAAGGGATGAATTTCAAGCAAGTGTAAAGAATTGCACTTGTAATTGTACTTTCAATGTAAGGTTATATACATTCCCAATGTAGTATCACTAATGACAGATGAGGTGTGTTCAATTACCAACATGGTCAAAACTGGCAAAGATACTTTTGCTAAAAATAGAATTAACTAAAATCATCTAATTATAAAGATGATTTTATTAATTCATCTATAATGAATTAATAAAAATTCATTAAATTAATTCTGACCTCCATATTTCTTGTTTTAAAAGGAATTCATTTTTATTTACATAAGGAAAAATATGCATATGATCAATTCAGTTTGGATGAAGCTGTCACTTTTAATTTTCATAATTTAATGAATAATAATGATTAGGCATTGACATTTATGGAGCACTCATATGAGCCAGGCACTGTTCTATTACATTTGCTATTTCATTCACCCTTTTCAAGAACCTCTGAGGATGACACTGCTTTGCAGATGAAGCATCTGAGGCACAGGGAAGTTAAAGAACTTGTTTAAGGTCATATATCTAACAAGTGATTCAAACTCTGACAATCTGACACAGGAACATGCTCACTGTGTATTTGTTCATCTCTCTCTCTCTCCCAGGAGCAAGAAAATGAAAGACTCATTGAAGGGTACTGCTCAGTTCAAGTGCTAATTACTAAACACAGACTTTTCATCCCTAAACTACAATTTAAACTAGCCAGTTGTTTAATTTAAGGACCCAGTGGGGACTTTAGCATGGGGACTCAATGTTCCTAAAGCCCATGGCTGCTCTAGAAACTTTGCTAGAATTTACGTGGAGAAATGTTAGGTTTCTCTGGCTGGTGTAGAATAGTTCAGCCACAGGTCTAAGGCAACCCTAACAGAGCGAAGGAAGGCAAAACTGTACAGTATAAGAACACTCTGATGGGAGAGAGGAAATCTGAATTCAAACCAAGCCTTAGTTTCCTCATCTAAAAAACACAGAATCTATTCATTTCCCTGCTTCTCTCTGGGTTATTATAGAATAGAAATGAAGCAACAAGCACGAAAGTGGTCTGCAGGTGGCTGAGATCAACGTAACACAGGCATTACTATGAAGTTAAGGTTGAAACAATCGTTAGCCACAAGAAAGGACCACTGGATGTGGTATCATGGCTGGATCTACATGTCCTAATACACCTAGCTAGAAAAAAAATATTGCGTCAGTTTCAATTTTCCCTTGGTCAGCCTCTTAGGAGCATACATCTTTAGAACTCCACAAACATGTGATTGCATTATAGAACCGGAAGAGTTCTCGTGTCTTATAAAGATCAATTTTATATGGACCACTCCAGGATGTTCAAAAACTTTCAAGAAAGATCTTTAGTAAGTGAATCTGTAGAATAAGAAGAAATTTCAATGAAAGGAAACACAATATAGTGCAAAAGAGCACTAGTCTAGAATTCAGAAGTTGGGCCAGAAGTAGTTTCATGACATTCTCTTAGTCCAGAAATATCTACTACCCAGGGTCCACCCTGTGTCCATCATTATGGATACTAAGACAGACAGACATAGCTTTCTGTTTTTTGGAAATTCACAGACTACTAAGGAGGCAGACATTATATAAAAATTTCATAAAAATAAGTTATCAATGAGTTTGAATTTTAGTCTTCTTAGCTATTAAATGAGGATGTTGGAGTAAATGATTGCCAAAGTCCCCTTCACTCTTATTACTATGACTAATTTTTTAAAAAGTGGCAGTCTAGAGAAAAGTCAGAATAGAAGATGATACAATGACAATTAAGAAATAAGAGCATGCAACTTAATCATTAACAATTAGATTAGATCTTAGTCTAATGTGACGATAAGGGATAAGGAGATCTTGAATAATGAATTAAATTTTGCCAGAAATGAAAGTAATTCAAAACTTTTCAGACAGAAGGAACAAAATAAGCAAAAACTTTCATATTTGTCCATATCGTATCAAAATAACTTCCACTCATTGTCATCCCTGTACCAAGCAATTTATGACATAATTTAAATTATGCCATATCATTTACTCATGCAGGAGCTCTATGCTGTATTATTATCCCAGTTATAGATAAAACAAGTGGGGTTTATAGAGACAGTCCCTATAGCTACAAAATGATACAGCCATATTTGCACACTGTCTCACTCCAAAGCCTGTGCTTATGCATGTTTTCGCCTTCCATTTCATGAGCTACTTTTGTGCAAGGAGCCTCCCATGAGTGAAATATAGAGTGGTGGTGTGTGGGTACGGGCCAGAAAGTGGTGGTGCCAGGAAGTGAAGAGATAGCCTGATATACATTGAAATCAGATTGTAAAGTTCTTACTGTTCTGCAGAGGAATTTAAACTTTATTGGGTAGACAAGATTACAAGACCTTGCAAAATATATGCTACTCTTTGAGCAGAGAAGTATAGAGAGCGGAAGGAGTACAAAAAGGTTAAAGAAGGCCAGAGGCTTAAATGAGGGTCAAAGTGAAATATCGTGCAAATGAGAAAAAAATTTAATTTAGATATATGGTACAAATTTTTAAAATCCAACACTCAAATGTGTCATTAAACAGCTGGAAATTCATAACACCATTGGACACTACCATTTACTCATGAATTTATTCATTTGAAAATACTTGAGTTACAACTATGTGCTAATTAACGAGTCAAGTTCTAAAATAGAAAGATTACAGTCTTACATAATCACAGAACATTCCTGGGTGACAAGAAACTATCTCCAGGAACAAAAAAGTTAAATAAATTTGTTCAGTGTTTTGGGAAATGAATGGAGTTCTTAGCCCCAATCAAAGTCAGGTCTAACGAATTGTCTCTCACATAACCTCTTCACTTTAGTGAAAATGGGGAGGAAACAGACATTTTCTGAATGCCTACTATAGGCAATTCAATTCAGTACTCTAAGCTCACATTTAATTCTCACAAAAATACCATTTGGGGGCAATAGTGATCCCATATTACACAAGAAGAACTTAAGACTCTTAAAAGATTGATTTATTAATAAGATCTGGGTTCCAGCCTTGACTTGTAACTATGTGACTCTGAAAAAAATCTCTTGATCTTTATGTGCTTGCTGTGTCCTTCTATATAAAATAAGAGAAATGGAGTCAAATTTACACAATAAATTCCCTCATTAAAGAAAAAGATTGATTGCATGTGAACATGTGGACAAGGGTATGTGTGACTTTGGGGTGACACTTTGACGGTTTCCAGGCCTGTGATTCTGCTCAAGGCTGAAAGAACAGGAGAGAACTGGAAGCTGATGAGCGTGGGGAGACCTGGTTGGACAGCTCAGCTCTGGTGAGTGTCTGAGCAGAACAAGACAGGGTGAGAGCCACTGAGCCGGGGCAATCATGATGGTCAGGGAAGAAGAGATCAGGCTGTGAGAAAGGGTGAGGCTGTGACATGCATGAACACAGTGAGGGAATGGGTACCATAGACCTCTAGGCGCCACGTAACATATTCACAGGAGTCTGGGGCATAGAGACAAAGCACAGGTTATATGTATAAGATTTATCTTGCTATGGCAACTGATGTTTAAAAAGCTGACAAAGATTATGCTGTAACTGATAGTAACTGATCATGTGAAAAGCAAGTAATGCTGTACTTTAACTGAGAAATAAAATTGCTTTCACCAGAATGTTCATATTCTGGAAAAATTTCCCTTCAGAATTCACACACACACATGCAAACACACACACACAATACTGTGGTAATTAATGCAAAGAAACCAACAGGTAATGTGGCTTTAACATTACAACAAATTTTTATTCCTCAAAAGTTTATGCTGATATTATAAACTGGCTTCTATTTATTAAATGTCATTTGCCAAACTACTTTGTTTAATCATATAAAGTAAATATAGCCTAAATTTAACATGTTCCTAACATTTAGAAAAAAAGGTTTCTCTCTAATTTTCTATTAACTTAATATAAATTATTATAATAATTTTGTATGTTTTCCCCTGATACATCATTAAATAAATTTTATTCCACTTTATTAGCTTGTATTCCCTTATTTAATGAAAGTGGGGCATATATGGAGAAATGGGGATAAAACACTTAATTATGGAAATTCTATCTAAATAGAGTTCCCAACAAAAATATAGGATACTCAGTGAAAACAACATAATATATTGGACATACTAATATTATAAAATTATTGTTTGTCTACTTAAAATTAAATTTAACTAAGTATCCCATATTTTTATTTGCTAAATCAGGCAGCCTTACATCTAAAGTCCATGCTTTGTAACGAAACTAAGCAAAGAAAGGTCTATCTTCCCTGATTCCAGCAATTATCCAGCAAATCTGAGAAACCCTGTTCTGAAGACCATAGTATTTTTCATAGCCATCGGTAAAATAATCAGCTGTTGGAAATAGGCAAGCTCATTATCCCAGCTCCCCAAATCTCTGACAAAGCCATAAAGGGAGTACTAAGAATCAAAGTAGGTGAAGATGCTTTTTCCTGGAGAGTATTCAGGCTCTCATCCACCACCCAGGGAGGTAGTATGTCCTTTCTGCAGATGTGTGGGCCAGGATCAGAGCAGTGCTATAAATGCTTTATACCACTGAACTTTAGACGTCTGTGTTTCTTCTTCCCTAGAAGTTATCCTGATTTGGGAAACCATCCAATACCCTGACATAGTACTCTATCCTGCCTGAGGAAAAGAGGGAAAAGAACAATGTTCAAAACCTCACAAACTTTTGAACACAGTTCAAAAACTTCCTGCCCACTATCTAAAATGAAAATTGGTTACAGTAAAGTTGCTGAACACACTTTCACTGGATTAGCATGGCACACTGAACTTATTATTGAAAAACATTAAAATTAAACATGAAACATAAAGACTCATAATTTTTTTGTGAGAAATGTTTAATGTAATCAATCTTAGCAAATAGGCATGGTATGTATGCTTCCCTCATAAGAAAATGATTGGCTTTATTTAAAAAATTAGGAAGAAATTACAGGACTGAACTAACTTGCTATGGCATCCCCTGACTGAGATGATGACCAAGTTTGCCAAACTATTAATAAATTAATTACAACATAGCCAATACCTTTCAATTTCATAAGAACTAAAATCTATGTTTCTGCTGCTTATCTCATTAATTGATTTAATTAAATAAATAATTCATTTATGTATCAAATATTTAATGTTCTTATTTTCGGTACTTGACTAGATATAAAAAAAGAATTCACATGCAAACATGGAAATAGTCACTATGCAAAAAGTTGAGAAATAGAGATGTAAACAGGATCTAGGCATATACAAGAGAGAGGAGAAGATAAAGAGAGAGAGACAGGAGGGCAAAGAGAGATATTAAGAGATTGAGAGATTTTTCCTTGCTGAATTGCTTAAGTTCTTTGTAGATTCTGGTTATTAGACCTTTGTCAGATGTATAGCATGTGAATATTTTCTCCCATTCTGCAGGTTGTCTATTTGCTCTGCTGATTGTTTTCTTGGCTGTGCAGAAGCTTTTTAATTTAATCAAGTCCCATTTATTTATTTTTGTTGTTGTTATGATTGCCCTTGGGGTCTTCTTCATAAATTTCTTGCCTAGGCCAATATCTAAAAGGGTTTTTCCAACATTTTCTTCTAGAATTCTTATGGTTTCATGTCTTAGATTTAGTGGGCAAAAGACATGAACAGAAGCTTTTCCAAAGAAGATAGACTAATGGCCAATAAACATATGAAAAAATGTTCAATGTCACTAATCATCAGAGAAATGTAAATCAAAACCGCAATGAGATATTAGCCAACCCCAGAGAGAATGGCTTTTACCAAAAAGTCCCAAAACAATAGATGCTGGCGTGAATGTGGAGAGAAAGGAACACTTATACACTGTTGATGGGACTGCAAACTACTGAAAACTCTGTGGAAAATAATGTGGAGATTCCACAAAGAATTACAAGTAGACCTACCATTTGATCCAGTAATCCCACTACTGGGTATTTATCCAAAGGGAAAAAAAATCAGTGTATCAAAAAGACACTTGCACTAGAATGTTTATTGCAGCACAATGCACAATTACAAAGATGTGGAATCAACCTAAGTGTCCATCAATTTAATGAATGGATTAATAAAATGTGGTATATGTACACCATGGCATACTACTCAGACATTAAAAAATAAATATCTTTTGCAACAGTCTGGGTGGAACTAGAGACATTGTCCTAAGTGAAGTATTGCAAAATGGGAAAACAAAGACTACATGTACTCACTATTAAATTGGAACTAACCAATCAGCACTCACAGGCACTGACAGAAGTAAAACTCAATGGAAATCATGCAGGTGGGCAGGGGAGGAGGGGATGGGTAAAATCATACCTAATGGGTACAATGTACACTATCTGGGTGATGGGCACATTTATAACTTTGACTCAAGCAGTACAAAAGCAATCCATGTAACCAAAACATATGTATCCCCGTAATGTTCTGAAATAAAAAAAATTTAAGAGATGGAGAGAAAGAACCTCTCCTTGGGGAATAAACAGTTAAAGAATACTTTGCCACTTCTCCTTCCCTGGAAGTCTGCTTATCAAACTTCTTATAGATAAGTTGAAATGACTTAATTTTCTATATAATGAAATGCTGATGCTCTTTTTTTCAACATTATATATTTTTATTTTCTCTACAGTCCAGAGAAGTGCAATAGGAAAGGATTATGACCACTATTTTGTAGATAGGCAACTGAGACACTTAAGCAATTCATCATTTCACTTTATTTGCATATATACAGTAGGGACAAGATTATTTATGTTTTTAAAATAAACATGATACAAAAAGGAAAAGAATTAATTTCATACACATGAAGAAGGACTATAATTTCAGATGGAAAAGGTGAGACTTATTGTCCACCATGATCTAACAATAAAAAGAATATCTGAAATGGGGCCTATTCCACGCAGCAAATCCAGGCAGCAATATCATGATGTTTAGAAGACAAAGGAGCAATCTCAGAAAAAACAACCATTTCCCCACATCTCCTGTGTCTGGCTCTGTCTATATAAATGCTGCAGCACTGGTATGTGTGACCTTTAAACAAATAAACAATACACTGTCTCATTTAATATGCATAATGACAATAATTACATTTTATCCAACTCCTACTATCTACTAAGCACCATGACTGTTAAATGCCATAAAGCATATAATCTTTTAATTCTCACAAAAATTTTGCAATACTGGTATATAATTTTCACTTTATAGGTGAAGATCACAAAGTACTGATGAAAAGGTCACCTTTTTACTCATGGTTGCCCCAGACTTGTCTTCAATTAGGGGGTCCTAACTACAGGGATGGAGTTCAATCTCTGTATTATTGGGGAGCAGAGAACAGTCGATCACTGTGCTCTAAGTTTAATGTGCAATGTAAGACCAGACTATTGTAAAGAAGGGATGACCTTTTCATAGACCTCTCAAATCATATCACAAAATAAATGATTATTAGTATAGGTGCCTATGCAGAGGCAAAATCTGAATAACGTTAAGGACTTTTACAAACTACATCCACTTCCTACCCCATATCCCTCCATTTCAAGACCATAAACAATAAAGTTCAGGGTCCCTTTTCTAAGAGGTCTTAAAACCCAGAACAAGGAAGAAAATTATAAGCAAAAGGTCACACTAATATCATTAGAGGAGGGGGAAAGAAAAAGAGAATCTTCTCTGAGTCCCCAGATTATGTAAGGAACAATGTTAGACGCATCCTAAATATTAGTTGCTTAATCTCAACTAGTCCCTGAGGTAAGGCTTATTACAACTTATTACTCCCATGTTTTGAAATACTTAGGACTATAAAAATAAAAGTAATCATGACATAAAAGACTGAGAAATATTGTTCAACATTTCTCTTTATCATTAGATAAACATTTAACCACACAGAACTGATAAATCCCCAGTTAGGACCAAATGTATTTGCCTTTTTAAGATAGGTTTTACAAGTATATGTTATTATATATTTTAAAAAGTCACAAACAGAAAAGAGCTCATTGAACTTTCATTGTGTGGATCTCCAAATTGAAACACTGGTCTAGAAAGTCTCCTGAAGCATAGCAAGGGCTGGCCAGTTGCACTAATGAGACTGGTCTTTCATTCTAAAGAAAGCAAAGTAAATCTTATTTCTAATTTTTACTGTGAATGCCTATTGCTTTCAGGTTGGGGAGGCATTATAACAATGCAGTTGAAATGAAATCCTTTGGTGTAAGACACATCTGTTTCAGTCCTGGGTTTTACCACCCTGTATGTGGTTATATATATATATATATATAATTCCTTGATTGTGGTTCTCTCGTGGCTATAAGAGAACTAATACTATTGTAGTGGAAGCCATCCTACCTGATGTGTTTGGGATCAGTAGTAGGTAGATTAAACAGAAATACCACAGTTGATCTTCGAACAATATGGGTTTGAAATGTGTGGGCCTATTGATACATGGATTTTTTCATTAAAACTTACACCAAATGTGCCTGCCTCTCCTGCCTCCCTTTCCAGCTCCTCCACCTCTCCCACCTCAGAGTCAGCAAGATCAATCCTTCCTTTTCCTCCTCTGCCTACTCAACATGAAGACAAGATGAAGACTTTTATGGTGAACCACTTACATTTAATGAAAAGGGGAATATTTTCTCTTCCTTATGATTTTTAAATAAAGTTTTCTTTTCTCTAGCTTAGTTTATTGTAAGAATATAAGATAATGTTATATGTATGCAATACAAAATGTATGTTAATCGATTGTGTTATCGGTGAGGCTTCCAGTCAATAGTAGGATATTAGCAATTAAGTTTTTGAGGAGTCAAAAGTTATACACAAATTTTCAACTGCACAGGGGGTCATCGCCCCTAACCTCTGTGTTGTTCAAGGGTCAATTATAGTTAAAAAGGGAAACATAAAAACACAAATGTTTTATTTTTTTAAAAAAGATATAAAGGTACAATTTTCTAATTTTTTCAATATTTTCGTGTGAGATCAAGTTCTTTCACTGAGTCTGGAACTGGTGACTATCTTTTTATATTTCATAAATCACATTTATAATGCATGATTTTAATTAGTGCACTCATTCATAAGTAAAAATATAAAGGTACTTATATAGTAAACTGAGAGGGCTCAATCTATATTTTATGATTTGTCCAATAATTTACACTTAAATGTTCAAATTTAATATGACAGTGATATTAGCTGTCCAATTAAATTGAGTCCTTACAAAGAATTAAGCTATTCTCTTTTTTCTCATCATTGTTTCATAGGTTTAGCTAATTAATTAAATTATACATGTATCATTAATTAAATTACATTAAATTATATATTGTGCAATATTTTAAGTTTTATATATTTACTTACACATTTATCAGTATCAACTATATAATTTTAAATTATACATGGATGTATAGATAGATGGCAGATTTACACTATCTGTAAAAGAAGGCTTTCAATTCTATCAGAATTTACCACTGCATTAATTTCTGGCACTTCAAAAAGTATTAAACAGTAACTCCATGTAGTTATTCTTAACTTTTTAAGGAAATCATGAAGTCCTATGAAAATCTGACAAGACCTGCAACTTTTTCTTAGAAAAATGAACACATCCATATACACTTGAAGTAGTACAGGTATTTCAAGGGCCCAGAAGCTCAACAAGTTTATCCTATGCCTCCTATCAATCTATGATCCTAAATTAAGAACAATTTTTTTTTTGTCAATGTGAGAAGGAATATCATTGCTTTCTAATTAGGTTTGTGTTGAATTGACTGTCACAGAAAGAGTTGTATACCTCTATAATTTTTAATATTTTACTCATCGGCTTCCTTATTTTGAATAAAGTTTTAAGAATTCCATTAAACTAAATTTATACTCAATTAGATGCAAAAGAGACAAAAATTTTAAAACAACAAAATAAAACAAATATGAATTGCAAATTAATTTGACTTTTGTGAGCCATTCTTCCCCTAAATCTTAACACAACTACACAAGTACTCTTAACCACTCACCACTTTCCAGATTATCTGACATTCTCAACAGATGTCCCAGAATGCTAAATGCAAGTGAGCTATTCTCTAGAATTGCACAGTCCAAAACCTTAGTTACAAGCCACATGTAGTTATTTAAATTTCAATTGACTAAAATTAAAAATTCAGTTCTTCACACTAGATACATTTCAAGTGCTCAAAAGACACATGGGCTAGTAGCTATTGTTTGGGACAGTGCAGAGGAAGCCTTTCCATCACCTCAGAAATTTCTAGAACACCCAATTAAGTATTTCTGCTTCCATTAAGTGATTTATAATGCCTGGCTGAAGTCAGTTACATTTATTCCCAAACCAGTTTATGCCAGCTGAGCTTTTATAAAATTGTATAATTTAAAGAAATATTATATAAATGATTTGAAATATGAGTATAAAAAGAGTGAGAGATGTCTTGTATCTCTAAGTTGAATATTTTTGGAAAGACAATAAAATTCGGTCACCTTAAAAATGCTAAAATTCTATAGAATTAGATGTAGGTAAAAATATTTTAAAAGATTAGAAAAATCGCAGTAAACAGAATTCCACTCTATCTTTGCAGTAGATTTGTACTTAAAGATATTCATGAAAAAACCAAAAATTAAAAATCATAGATGATGCATTATGAGATTTCCAAAAAAAAGATGACTAAGATCTGGAATCAGCAACCCAAATACAAAAGTAGTTCTTGGCTTACATAAAAATATTGGCAAATAAATATATAAGTAAGAGTTCAATTTTTTTAAATGTGGGTTGTATATATGTATTACTTTTTAAGATTAATTTGTTTAAAATCTTTGTGGATTAATTGATCAATTATAGATCCTAATTATATTAAATAGGAAGGCTTCTACAACACACAGCAAAATTGCAAATATGTGCTTTTTTATTACTAGACACTTATTTTCATATTGGTTGTGTCATTTCTATTTTCCAAATTTAAAATTATTGGATTAAATTATATTGAAAATTTATGGACAGGAATTTGAGCCAATTTCAGCCTTATGCATAACTGGTATTTTAATTATAACACAATAAAATACAATTAACAATAATACCAATGTTACTTTACTCTTGAACTCTACACAGTTGCCTACTGTGTTTCACTGAAAATAAGACCTACCTCTAAAATAAGCCCTAGCAGGATTTCTTTTTTTTTTTT
>VBSM01000272.1:89597769-89632150 GCA_008086735.1 Cheirogaleus medius | reverse complement strand
TGATTGAGATGTGCAACATTTGGGGGATGGTCACGCTTGAAGCTCTGACTTGAGAGGAGAGGGAAGGCATGGGCAATATATGTAATCTCAACATTTGTACCCCCATAATATGCTGAAATAAAAAAAAAGAAAAAGAAAAAAAAGAAATAAATATAACAATATAAACAAGTTGAAAGTAAAGGATACAGAAATATATATCAGGCAATCATTAATCAAAAGAAAGTGGGAGTGTCTTTATTAATATCAAAGAAAATGGACTTCCAAGGATAGAAAATTACCAGAGGCAGAGCTAGACATTATAGAATAATAAAAGGAATAATACAACCCAAAGCCTTAGCATCCTTGAATGTGTATGCCTCAAACAAAAGAGCTGTAAAGTATGTAAAAACTAGTAAAATAGAAAAGAAAAATAGACAAGTCCACAATTAGAGTTGTATACTTCAAGACACCGATCTAAATAATTGACATAACAACTAAACAGAAAATTAGCAAGGATATAGAAATCAAGAAATCATCAACAGGATCTAATAGACATTTATATAACATATCACCCAATGGCAGCAGAATACACATTCTTTTCAAGTGCCCACACACATATTCCAAGACAGGCCATATCTTGACACATAAAGCCGATCTCAAAAAGTTAAAAATAATTGAAATCATACAGAGGTGTTTTCTGACCACAATGCAATCAAACTAGAAACTAATAACAGAGATAACAGGAAAACCTCTAAACACTTTTAAGCTAATCAACAAACTTTTAAATAATTTATGTGTCAAAGAGGAAGTTTCAAATGGAAAAAAATATATTGGAGTGAATGAAAATCAAAATACAATGTATCACAATTTGGGGGCACAGCTACAGCAGTGCTCAGAGGGAAATTAATAACATTAAATGCACTAAAAAACAGGTAAAGTTTCAAATCTACAATCAAAGCTCCAAAATTAAGAAGAATAAGAACAGCAAAATAGACCTATAGGAGAAAGGAAAGGAAATAAGAGCACAAATAAACAAAATCAAAAATAGAAAAACAATAGATAAAATCAATAAAACAATGAGTTGATTCTTTGAAAAGATTGATAAAATAAAAATTGGTAAACTTCCAACACAACTGATAAATTTAAAAATATACAAATTATCAATATCAGAAATTAAACAGGGGATATCACTACAGATGCTGCAAATATAAAAAGATAATAAGGGAACACTACAAACCACACTAAATACATAAATTGGACGGCTTAGATGAAATTGACCAATTCTTCAAAAATACAAATTACCACAACTAATCCCATATGAATCATATTATTTAAATAGCCCTATAACTATTAAGAAAATCGAATATGTAATTTAACAATCTCTCAAAAAGAAATCTCCAGGCCCAGATTGTTTCACTGGATAATTCTAACAAATATTGAAAAAAGATATAACAGCAATTCTACACAGTCTTTTCGAGAACATAGAAGATGAGGAAACACGTTCCAATTAATTTTATAAAGTCAATATTACCCTGATACCAAAACCACACAAGGCAGCACAGAAAGAGAAATATCCCTCCTAAATATCGAAATAAAATTCTGTAACAAAATATTAATAGCAGCAAACAGAACTCAGCAATATATAAAATGAATTATACACAATGACTAGATGAGGTTTATTCCAGGGACACAAGCCCAGTTCATTGTTTTAAAAATGAATATAATCTGCCATATCAACAGGCTAAAGAAGAAAAGTCACATGGCAATATCAATTGATGCAGAAAATCATTTGACAAAATTCAGCACCTATCCATGCCTAAAAATTCTCAGACAACTGGGACCCAGAGGGGAAGCTTCCTCAACTTGATAAAGATCTTCTACAAAAAAACCCCTATAGTTAGCATTATAGTTAATGATAAAAGACTAGTTTTCCCCTAAGATCATCAACAAGGCAAGGATGCCCTCTCTTACCATTCTTATAAAGCATTGCGCAGGAAGCTCTAGCTAGGGCAATAAAAAGAAAAAAGAAAAGAAAAGTTAAAAATGCAATACCATTTAGAATCACTCAAATAAATGAACTAGTTAGGTGTAGATATAAAAAAAAAAAGGACATGTACAAGACTTGTATTTTGAAAACTACAAAATGCTGATGAGAAACCTAAGAAACCTGATATCTGGAGAGAGATATCATGTTTACAGTTTGCAAGACCAACATAGTAGATATGTCAGTTCTCTCCAAATTGATATATAGGTTTAATGTGATTCCTATCATCAAAATCTCAGCAAGATTTTTTATGGATATAGATAAAATTATTCTAAATTTTATATGGGAATGCAAGAGAACTAGAATAACTGAAACAATTTTGGAGAAAACAGAATTAAGTGGGAGGAATTATTTGATTTCAAGACTAATTAATAAATTAGTATAGTATAGCATACCATAATATACTAATATTAGGTATAATATTATATATAATACAATAGTAATAAATATTGTTTGGTTCTAATCAAGACTGTGGTATTTGTGGAGAAATAGGCACATTGATCAATGGAACAAGACAGGGAATCTAGAAGGAGAATCATACAGATATGCATAACAGTTGATTTTTAACAAAGATGCAAGACCAATTTGATGCAGGAAAGACAGCTGTTTCAACAAATGATGCCAGAGCAATTGGACATCCACAGGCAAGAGAGAAAGAGAGAGATATCTTTGACATATATCTCACACTTTATACACAAATTAATTCAAAATGGATCACAGGCTTAAATATAAAACATAAAACTACAAAACATTTAGAAAATAACATAGAACAAAATCTTTGGGATCTTGGACTAGACAAAGAATTACTAGAATTGACACCAAAATTGCAATCAATAAAAAAATTGATAAATTGGTCCATCAAAATTAAGCACTTTTGTTTCATAAAAGACTCTGAAGGAAACCAGAATGTCACCTCAAAATTATGCCTCTTTGACACAAATAATTTTGAGCTAAAAGCAACTAAGAAACAGCAAACTAAGAAAGAACTGTTTCTATCTTTACCCTTTCCCACCTAAAGAAAAGATAAATTCTCATTTCTGGAGACAACTCTTACCAGCTCAGAGACGGCACCAGAGGAATCTAGAAATAAGTCTTACTTCATTAGGTTTTTTCCCACATGTTTACCTTCCCACAGTTTCCCTCCTCTGGAAGCCTAAAACTGCTTTCCTCTGTCTTGCCCCTTCTCTAAAATTTATTGTTCTTTGTTGGAAATGCCATATATGCCAGAGTTCTACGCCACTGTGCTCTGAGTTACCTTTCAGTGAGATTTCTCCTGTGTGAGGTGAACTGCATGCATTAATAAAGTTGCTTGTTTTTTTTCTTGTTAATCTGTCTTTTGCTACAAGGGTCTGCCCCAACTACAAACTTAAGAGAGTTGAAGAGAAATTACATTTCCTCCCCAACAGTTCAATTAAGAGGATGGAAAGACAAGCTATATATAGGAAGGAAATATTTTCAACCCAAATATCTAACAAAGAATCAGTATCTACAAAATACAAAGGCATCTCACAATTTAACAGTAAAAACAAATTGAAAAATCCAAATGGAAAATGGGCAAAAGACATGAAAAATAAATATTAATAAATAGTGGCAACACTAAATGTCAGTGAGGATATTGGGTCATATATTGCTAATGGGGATGTCAAATGGCACAGCCAGTCAGGATACAGTTTGGCAGATTCTTTCAAAATCTAAACATATACTTTACCATATGACTCAGCAATTTGGCTTTTGGGTATTTACTTCCTCAAAATTAAAATTTATATTCATACAAAAATCTGTACATGAATGCTTATAGAAGCTTTATTCACAGTAGCCAAAACCTGGAAACCACCCAGATGTCCTTCAACTGATGAGTGGTTAAATGAACTATAGTAGAACATTCATACCATGGAATACTACTACTCATCAATAACAATAAACTATTGATAAACTCAACAATCTGGAGAATTTTAAGAGAATTGTGCTGTGTGAAAAAAGCCAATCCCCAAAGGTTACATTCTGTGATTTCATTTCTACATTCTTCAAATGACAAAATCATGTAGAAACCAAAATTATAGATATATATATATAAGTGGTTAAGAGATGAAGACAGGGATGGGAGTGGGAGGGAAGTAGGTGGGTCTGTAAAAGAGCATCATGAGAATTCCTTATGATAACAGAAATATTTAGTATGTTGACTGGGTCCATGTTAATATCTTGGTTGTAATATTGTACTATAGTTTTCAAGATATTACCCCTGGGGACACTAGATAAAGTATATATAGTAATTCTCTGTTTTATTTCTTACAACTGCATATGAGTTTACAGTTATGACAAATTAAACAGTTTAATTTTTTTAAAGTTACAAATAGACCAAGGAAACTGCTCTTACTGGTTATTTTCACCCACCTTATCGTACTGTAAAGAAAAACTTTAATGAAAAACATCTAATCTAGCACCTCTTGTATTATCCTGGATAGAACTGGAGCCCATTCTACTAAGTGAAATAACACAAGAATGGAAAAACGAGAACCACATGTACTCACCATCAAATTGGTATTAACTGACCAACACTTAAGGGCACATATAGTAGTAACATTCATCAGGTGTTGGGCAGGCAGAATGGGTTTGAGGGGTTGGGTATATACACACCTAATGGGTGTGGTGTGAACCATTTGCGGGATAGACATGCTTGAAGCTCTGACTTGGGTGGGGCAAAGGCAATATGTGTAACCTAAACATTTGTATCCCCGTAATATGCTGAAATTAAAAAAAAGAAAAAGAAAAAGAAAAAAATCTGAAAATACAAAGCACACATTGGTTTATTTGGACTTGAAATTCCAGAGTTGATATTCAATAAGCAATGATTTGATCAGCTAGGAAAATTAACTTGGGGGAATGTTCTAAATCAGGAGATGCAAACTTTTCTACAAAGGGCTAGATAATAAATGTTTTACATGCTGCATCTTATATGGTTTCTGTCCCAACTGCTCAACTCTGTAGTTATACCATAAAAACAATCACAGGCAATACATAAATGAAAGAGTATGGCAGTGTTCCAATAAAATTTTATTTATGGACAACATATTTTAATTTTGTCAATTTTCACATCATAAAATATGATTTTCTAAATTTCTTTCAAACATGTATCAATGTAAAAACCATGCTTAGTAAGTAGACTATACAAAAACAGACCCTGGATTTGGCCCACGGGCTGTAGTTTGCTGAAGGCCGAGCTAAATTACAGTTTTTTGGAATCTTCTATAATATCATGATTCAGTTTTGCTTCATTTTCTTGAACATCTACATTCCCAAAGCTGCTAACTGTTCCCGTTTAGGAATTCCCCTTCAGTGTTCTCCCATCTGTGTTTTCCTTTCTCATGTTGTTAACGGATAAAACAGAAGTTTTACTGTGAAAATGTGGACCTTGGGATAAAGTAGAAAATTGGATAAAGTTATCTCCCTTAGATCACTTTTTGTTTCAATTTCTTCATAATTTTAATTAGAAATAATGCTGCTTTTTTACAGGGCCTCTTTGATGATTCATGCCTTGAGGGTCATTAAAAGAGCAAATTGAATGAAGCAAATTAGTTGAAAGATTCAGATTTATTTAGACCAGAAGTTGAAAAAAAGAAAAATAAAAAACCTATAAGAAATAGTGTGGTATGTTGTGGCTGCAGGTGGCACTTGTTTCATGGTGGTTGTTGGGGCAGAGATAGCATGAAAAGCAAGGAAGAAAGTAGCTGCTGACACTAATAAAGATATAGAAATTTCCTGATTTAAGTCAGGAAAAAATAAAACCATGTCAAGCGCAAAGAGAAATTTAAAAGTAAAGTCTATATCTCAATGAAGAGAGTAGGTAAGAAATTGCATATTTTTGAAATCATAATACTCCATTCAGGTTATCTGAATAAAAGGGTAGGTTTATAATGGAATTCTTATTTTCATGAAAAAATAAGATTTTTCCACAAAATTGTACTTAAAAACATTATAAAAAGCACTTGTAAAATAATTTAAATGAAGAAGACTACAGAGTTCTTTTACAAATTTGAAATTTCTTTAGAAAATTAGAATGACTAGATAGAGAGCAAAGCCTTAATTTTGTAATTAAATGACTTCAAATAATTAATCTAAAACATTAAATTGTATTAATTTTATACATTTGGTTAATTAATCCCCGAGACTGATTAAGAACTGAAGACCATCATTTTTGTATCAGAAAATGATGCAAATGTTCCAATTGAAATTTTAAATAAACATTAAGTTTTAAATAAATATTATTTCTTAAGACACTAACCATAAAGTAAAATGAGGTTTTATCATTCCTGACATGAGTTAATACGTACTCTTAAAAGTCACAGTCAAAACCCTGTAGTAGAAAAGCACCTCCAAAGTATAGGGATTGTGCTAACGAATTTATACAAATTAACTCAGTTGATAACTCGTAGTTTCTCTAATCCAACTTATATGAGCATGAAGAAGTCCATACAAATATGATTATCTTTGCTAATATAACACTAACCAACATGCATTGGGGAAAAAATGGTGTTTTTAAGTGTGTGGTAAAACTGGTGTTTTAAGTGTCTTAGGGTTACTCTAGTAATAGCAATGAAATTATAAATTTCCAGTTTTAATTTTCTAAATAGAGAAACTGGGTAATATGCAATTTTCAGTATAAATATATTTTCTAAGTAATTTTTTAAAAAATTCCTCCTTTGCTACTTTGGATATCTGGCCCTTCTCAGATCTAGAAATTTGGCCCTGAAGTAATTGCAGATTCAGTGGAGCCATGCTTAATATTAATAGTTGAACCTCACTTGGCTGGGGTACCAAGGTCATCCCTCTGAGACCATATAAACCAGATTACAATGGCCTGAAATAAATTGAGAATTTAAAAAAAAATTAAGCTGATAAATTCAAAATGTATGTTATAAATCTTCTCTTTTCATGAGATATTAAATAGGTTCTAGTGCTATATTAAGAATTAGAAAAGATAAATCATGTCAAGTTGAAAATTAATAAATGGGTTAGTTAAAGATGTCACAGACCAGTAAAACTGTTAGTTATCATATTGATTTGACTTTTTCTAAGAACACTTATGTTAACGACACATGATATTTTATTTCCTGATTCACATGCCAAGTGAGGTTCACATATTAAGCGTGGCAATCTTAGAAGTCTGGCAACTTTCTTGACCACTTAGGAGTTATGCCTTTTATATTAAGAAATTTCAGATTCAAAGGGAATGAAGGGCTACAGTAACCACCATTTAGCAAAATGGAAGTATTTATTAAGAGATAAGTAACAAAGTCATAAACAGCCAAGACATTTCTTTATACTTAATGGGAGGCACCATCAGGCATTTCTTCACTCAATATCAAATATACATATGATAAAGGCATCACCTGAAGCAAGTGGAAAATCCTTTGGAAAGAAGTCTAGCATGAGCCTGAGCTGCCCAGACCAGAGCAAACCCCAGATCTGTGGCAATAATAGGGAATACTGGTAGGAAGGGCATGACCGCCAGAACCGAGATTATCTCTTTGGTTTTCCTTTTAACAACTGCATTATTTGATTGGAGTGTTTCTCCATAGTCAAATAAATATGCACAAGCAATGTCCAAGTATGATGTAAGGAGTTTTGAAGAATCAAAAAAAGAATGATGATTAATTAATGCCATCCCAGGAAGGTAGCGGTAAATCCACTCTACAACCTATGAAACGTCAGAGTGCACATATGGGGTTGCACATTGGTTTTCTGTTCATCACATTTCTCCAGGCCTATTCCTCTGTCTGTTGTCAGTTATAGATAGTATACAATGCTTTTGAAAAGTTACATATGACATGACTTTACTCCTAAGGATGTACTGTCAATTACTGATATTTTGTAATAATTTTGACTTCAGATAAAATTGCCCTCAACCTCGCCACTAACTTGCAATTACGCTGGTGCAGTAATGTCCTCCAGACTCGCATGTCTTCTGCATGTGTGATGACAGATTCTCCTCTAAAGGCATGTGGTTGAACCAAGAGAGGGAAGAATTAGCAAAACACATGGAATATTCATACGCTGCCTTCTGTAGTCAATTGTGTTAAATTTATTCCAGATCTATAATGTGAATGTGCCAGATTATTCCCATATTAATGGCCATTGGTCTGACTACATCAGTTTTATGCCTCCTTCATCTCTAGGAGAACCATATGAAAATCCAATAAGACCCACATTTGGAATAATCTAATGGGCTATCGAAGGAGTTTCCTGTCCATATTTTGCATGTAAACTTTTCTCAATTATGATATTAATATGAGTGATGACATTGATCTTTGTTTATCAATAACCTTTATTTTGTGAGTAAATGCAAAGGTAATTTTATTCATATTACTTTCATGAAACAAGAGCATTCTTTATTTAACAAAACACCATGTGTACCTAAAAAAAATTTTAAAAAAAGAATGGAAGTGATTTGTATGGGGAATTAAGCCCACTTTAATCAGTTAGTTCTTCTATTGTTCCCCAATACTTTAGTTAAAAAAAAATGTACTACAGGACCAAATATTTTATATGACATCATCAGGGAATGGAATATTTCATACCTTATATTTCAGTAATAAAATCTTATTCCATAAACAGCAAAATATTTTTTTAAATATAAGTATATGTATTTAGAAAGCATTTTACATCTGACTTACTAAACAGAAAACATTGTTATAATTTAAACATTCTATATAGATGTAGTTTTCTAGGGTCATTACTATGGACTTTGGTTTTTGCACTTTGGTTGAACAAAGTGTCCTAGGTCTGTAATGGGGCAAGATAGTCTTTTACAAAAAAGAATGTGCTCCTGTAACTTGCTATAGCACTCATTGCCTATGTAGCCTATTGCCCACAGTAGAAGGTCCATACAGTTTTTCAAAAACAGAATTTGGTTATTTACCCCTAAACTACTAGTCTTTATATTTTTATATTTTATATTATATGTTATATTTATTTTGTACTTATTTTTTCATTTTCATCATCTTCATTTATTTATTTATTGTTCTTTATCTCTGTGAGGATGTCAACCTTCTCCTGTCAGGGTCTATGCCAACTCATCTCCTCCTTTACTGAATTTTATCTTCTGTTACTCAGAAAAGAAATACAGATAATCGAACTATTAGAATACTGTCAAGATGGCTTTCACTCCTTTAATATGTAATAAATAATGAGCAGTGCATATGAGTAAACTGCTATGAAAGAAATAGTCCCATGTCTTCAAAAAGCTTAAAATCTTATAGAAATGGTAAAAACATCTCAAAAAGTTCTTTAACACAAGGCCAAATGATTTTCCTCTGACAGGTTATGACAATTAAGTCATGTGCACTTTTAAAAATGTGAAGTGTTTTTCATGATTGTGAACAGGTATAAAGAGAAAGTTGAGTGATAAGGGGTAAAAATAAAATCTAGAGGAGCCTCATGTTCACCCGGACATTGGTGATTAACAATGAGCAACAATCCTGTGAAATATTTTAAATAAATATTTCAAAATTTATTCTGTGCTTTAAGTATTATTTTAAAAATTACAAAAATAGTCCCAGCTACATGGGAAACTGAGATGGAAGGATTGCTTGGGCCCAGAAGTTCAAGTGTAGCATCAGCAACATAGCAAGATCCTGTCTCTTAGAAAAAGGAAAAATGAAAATGGAAAATTATATTAAAAGAGGAAAGTATAGGTACATGTGTGCATGTATATACACACACACACATATATGTATATATGGCAAAACTAAAAGCAAGATCTAGATATGTTGAGTATATACTTTGATTTTTTAAAAATCATCCAATAACTTGAAATCAAACTTGTTTTTAGTAAACAACTTTGACTATAGTCAAAGTCAGAGTTAGAGTTGACTGGTTTCATTTGTTTTATTTGCTTCACGGACAATGCATCAATGATCACTGTGTTTAACTACAAGTATTTCAATTTGATGATGATGGTTCTTAGAAGATAAATTCCCAGGAGGTGGAGAATGGATCTATTTAATTATTTAGTCTAAGTTTCTGAAATGGTAATATGTGCATGTGTATACACAAGGATTTCTTACATATATTGAGCAAGCATGGTTAGTATATTTCATTTCAAAAGGTTTACTGCTTAGATTATACTACAGAATACCTTTCTGCATATACAAAATAACAGGCATCTAAGTTTACATTTATAAAGTCTTATCATGATATTTCAGAATTTATTTTAGAAGTTGTCCATCCTATTCCCTTCACTATCATTTGTCCAAATTATTATTGAAATTCTTTTGTCTTAATAGGAGTGACAAATTGCAGAAACGTTTCCCCCCCTATGTTTCCTGATATTTACGCTTGTTAGTAATAAGAAAAATAAATATCAATTCAAGAAAATACTTTGTAACAAGCGTGTAGTTACTATGGAAGGGATTCTTCACATAATAATGAGCAAACCAGCCTGCCCTGCCTCATTTACTGGGATAAATTTCAACAGAGGCTGGAAAACAGTGTGAAGGGATCCCGTAGAAGAGATTTCCCTGTTGAGACTGAGGATAGACAAAATAACCTGAGGCCCTTTTTGCACTGTTACCCTGGGTAAGACATTTAACCACTTCGCTACCAGCGTGGACTGTAGTCAATAGCCACAGATGAACGTGCACAACAACTTTAGCCGACAGCCGTGATATGAAGGCACACAGCCAAGCGTCGACTTTAGCCGACAGCTGTGATATCACTTTTCTAATTTTTCGTTTATCACAATAAAATTGTGAACATTTAAAAATAATGTAATGAAATCGTATATGTATATGTTACCTATTCTGATTTACATTACAAGTAAAGCCTCCTATAAAGTAAAACAAGCTTTCAGTGCTTTAAAGCTTTCCTCATCACAAAAGAGCAAAACGGATTCGTTGTCAATGCACAGCACAAACTATCGTGCGGACTATGAGTGCCGGCTGTGGGCAAGGTTTCACGGCCAGTGAGCGCGGTACCGAAGTGGTTAATCGACCACTTTCTTCTCCTTTGCGATAGGCATAAAGACAATAATTAATTCATTGTGTTAGGTAGTTAGTAAGGGATTCTGGGTTTCCTAGGGATGAAAGTGGGTGCCTTACCTTGGTGCAATTGCTCCATGTGGAAGAAGGACAAGGGTGGGCCAAAGGCCCCCATCTTGGTCTTGCCCCACCTTAATCCTGTCCTGAGCTACTGCCATACCTGTGATAGGACCTGCCAATCAGAACTTAGTGCACCAACTGCAAAAGAATGCAGAGGACTCTTTAGACCATGGACCAAGCCGCATAGGTACGATAGAGTCTAGAAAATGACCTAGAATAATCCACATGCGTAGTAAGACTCAGGTCATGCAACTCCCAACTGTCCAATCAAAGTGGTTCCATGGTGATGTCAGAGCCAAAGGGAGGTCCCAGTCCGGACACCATAAAACAAGATGCAGACCATAACCAGGCCCTTCCTTTTGCTTTCCCTTTGCTGCGACAATGGTATCACACTCTGTAAACCTGCATCTTGCTCTTGCTCTTTAATTCTATCTTTCTCTCCTCAATTAACCTAATTTTCATGCTTGTCTTACTTTGGTGCATCTGGTCATTCTTCAGCCATGAGTGCGCCAAGAACCATCATTTCAGACACCAAAATCTGACAATTGGGTTGTTGTAAGAATTAAATAATAAATTTATCTAGTAAGAGTTAACTAATGTTAGCTGTCAGAGCCATTTTTAAGCCTAAGAGCTGTATGCCAAACTGAAAATGTTTATTAAAAAAAAAAGCTACCTAGCAAAATTTCCCAGCAGCATTTCTTTAAAAGGGCAATGATGCTACCATTATTGTACATTTATATGATGCTATATTTTACATATATTATGTCATTTAACATATAGAAAGTTAAGCAGGGCAGGTGCTATTATTTGCTTCTATAAATCAATAAACTGATGGTCAGAGTGATTAAAACGTTTACTTAAAGTAATACAATATATCCATGATATAAAACTCCGCATCCCAGGAACCAAACTCATCTGAATCCTATACAAGGGCTATTTTTTTCACTATATGTGGTTTATTTTTAGAGGTAAATATTTTAGCCTATTTAATTTTTTCTTCCTCTCTCTTTATCTCTATTTCTTACTCTTCTTTCTCTCTGCCCGCAACCCTCTGCTCCATGAGTTTGTAGGAATAAGAGAAGGCACATAATATAATTCTATTGAAAAAAATCTTAGTCTGGTTTAAATCACTAAATTTGGGGGAGGAGTAAAATTCACTGAAAATAAGCTAAAGTAAATAGTTTTGAATTTGGTGAAATCTGGATCCTCTAGACTGTTTACTTCGTGCAGAGAACAAAATGTTTAGAGTTCTGTTTTGTGATAACTTCTGGAAAAGCATTCGGTAAGAATTCAAGTTGAATTATACTGTTATTGAGTTTTATCAGCATAATAAACAAATATACCAAAAGATGTTTTGTTTTTGTGATCATTTGCAACCACAAAAGGCCTACTTTTAAAAGATATTTTTGTTCATAGATTTTTCTATACAATTTGGAATCTTCACAATTAAATTTCTTTTCAAATGTAGTTGAACCAATTTTGTTGATAGCTTCCTCAAAGATCAAATTAAACATATAAAGAATAATAGGACTGCACATATTATTAAAGGGCACTGCATGAACTTAGATGACTGTATATACACTTTAAATGGAAGCTTGAGGTTAAGATCTAAATTTAATTAGTATCTCTATATAAACTCAGGATAAAGTTTTTGTGTAAACCACAAATAACATGTAAGATCCTTAAAGATTTTCAAAAAAGATCCACTTCATCTTGATTAAATAAAATTTTATTTACTTAAAATGTAGAGTGTTGTCTGGTATTTCAGTTTTTAAAAAGTTTAATTAATCTGCAATACAGCATAATTTAAGGCAAGTTAGAAACCCAGAAGAGACAAAAGAAAGCATGCAATTATCCTATAAGACTGCATTGCAATTATTTAAAGAATAATTACTACTTTGTATTTTGATGGGAAATTGTGAGTCTGGGGTTATTATCAGATTTTTTCTTTTTCAGAGGAATAACATAATCTCTGTTCTAATCTATATTAATCTGTGATTGGAAAAAATGTGAGTTTAGACAAAAATGTAGGCTCACGCTTGACAGTTATCATGAAACCTCATATTTGGACAACATGTCACAAGTATTAAAAGTATTATGACGAGCATAGGAGTTTTGGAGTCTGAATTGTGAAATTAATATAGCTACTTTAGTCTATAGTTTTAATGACAGAGAATTCAGTTATACTCAATTATGCAATGCAGGTGAATTGAATATGAAAGGTGGCTAAGATGAATTTATTAGAAATTTTCTAGAAAAGAAAACAGAAGAGAAAAATTTTACAAGAAGAATCAAAAGACTAATATTAAATGACTTATTATCATAAGCAGAGCTTTCTGCAGGTTCTAAAATATATAAACAGGCTTTGTACTAGTATAATCCTATAATTCTTTGCATGAAAAAGAATAAACAGATGTATTCAACCAACCAAAATTCTCCTACCACTATATTATTTAGTGCATTTAGAAATGTATTTGGGAGTGTTAATCCTCTATTGATAAATATTATTATCTATTTAACTTTGGAGTATTTACTCAACTATTTACTCAAAATACTTGAGAAATTAAAGCTAGGTTAGCTTATCCCATCAGAATGAAAACTCCATGAAGGCAGGCATATTTGTCTATGTTGTTTACTGTTATATTGTCAGTCCTTGGAAAAGTACCTGGCACAAAAGAGGTGGTCTATAAACATTTGTCAAATAAACAAATGTTGTGTTGCTATTACTTTAATAACTAAGTTAATTTTCCCAGGTGGTTTTTCACCTGAAACAAAAATTAGAGTTTTATACCAAAATTTAAACTTAATATCTTCATTGATTTAAACAATATTCTAAAAAATATAACAAATGTGGAGTTTGTTTTATGAAAATCATTAATATATCTATAGTCATTCATGTTCAAAATAGCAATTGTAGCAATGCAAACATATTCCAAGAGTTTTTCTCTATAATTACAACAGAGTGACTCGAGAGGGGAGGGGAGGCAAGGGCAATGTACGTAAACTTAATGTTTGTACCCCCATAATATGCTGAAATAAAAAAAAAATTACAACAGAGTAAAAAATATAAAACAGCTTCTACAACAAGCTGTTAGCTATTAGTTCTAAGTGGCATGCCACGTATTTATAGCTTTATTTTTAAGGCAACATAATTTGAGGATAAATTATCAATTCATCACTAGTAATAAATTAGATGCTTAGAAAAATCTTACTACAAAGAATTTGATCAGACCATGGTTTTGATGAGTGTTCTCCAAACTTAAATTTAGCAAATGCCAGCTACATGGGATTCCTTATCAAAGTGTGGAAAACACTATGGTAAAGTCAAACATTAAAGAGCTGAAGTGCACTGTGAATCCCCAAAGGGAATATGTCACACAGTGTTTAAAAGACATATTTGACAACAGAACCTTTTTCTTAAAACGATGAACTATCTCATTAGACTAATGTTATGTTGAGGTTATTGTCAATGATAATGAACTGGTAAAATGAATTATTTCAGCGAAATATGTAATTTCAATTTGGCCTTTCCATCAAGGTATGTAGGTATTTCTAAGCAAAGCATTTCTTTATGATCATGATGTTTTTGACTGCAATGTGGCAGACATCATGTGAACAATCCAGCTCATAAATTTGGGAGACCATCAGGAAAGGCCTCTGTACTACAGAGCTACATTGATTCTCAGTAAGTTTACAAGGATCAATTTACCACAAATTACATAGTATAAGTTGTAGTTTCTGACATTTCTTTATTTTGCATCTTAGACTGGCCCTTTATTCAATTTTTTAAAAATGTGTAGGTGAGGATGGGGGTGGCTGGAATTCTTTTCCACTTCTGATTTTTTTTCATATGGAACAATCCAGGCCTCTCTCCTCCTCTCACTGAGTCCTACCAGTGACCTAATATGATTGATATGTTTGCATGAAAAAAACACCTGTCTATGCATGGATCAACCTCTTTTCTTTTTTACTTCTTTTTTTAAATGTTTAATCATTGTGAGTACATAACAGTTGTATATCTACCTTTATAGGGTACATGTGATGTTTTGATGTAGGCATATAGTGTGAATTAATCAAATTAGGGTAATTGAGACATCCATCACCTCAGGCATCTAACATTTCTTTGTGTTTAGAACATTTCAATTCTACTCTTTTAGTTATTTTAAAGTATACCCTAACTTATGGTTGATTATAGTCACTTTGTTGTGCTATCAAATATTGCTTATTCTATCTATCTAACTATATAGAAATGCTACTGATTTTTCTATGTTGATTTCGTATGCTGAAGTTTACTGAATCTGTTAATCAGTTCTAATAGTTTTTGGGTGGAGTATTTAGTTTCTCTAGAGATATAAGATCATATTGTCTCCACACAAAGATAATTTGACTTATTTCTTTTCAATTTGGATGCCCTTTATTTCTTTCTCTTGTCTGACTGCTTTAGCTAGAACTTCCAGTACTCTGTTGCATAACAGTGGTGAAAGTGGCCATCCTTGTCTTGTTCAGATCCTAGAGGAAAGGCTTTTTGTTTTCCCCATTCAGTATAGTACTAGCTGTGAGTCTGTCATATATAGTTTTCATTGTTCAATCGCCTTTTCTTCCCCCTTTTTTCTTGTGGAACTATCTACAGAAAAGAGTTATCAGGCTAGAAACTGGGGCTAGTCCTACTAGGGAGTCCTATGTTTTCCTTGTCTAAGTGAATGGGTAAGTTTCTCTAATTCTTAGGTTAGTGTTAAAGAAGCTCATTTACCCATGGGTCTAGGTTACATCCTCCAATTCAGTCTTCATCTGCAATAAAAGTGACATTTTGGACCTTCATCTACCTTCTCTCCTCCCTCCTTTGTCTTATTTCACAGTTGATTCAGAACTCAAGGCAGGATGTGGTGTGTTCTTTATCAGACCCCTTAAACACCCTTAAAAATCTATTGAAGAAAAATTAACATGTAGGAACGACAGAGATTTTACTTCCCTTGCTGTTTGAAATAGATTCAATTTGCAGTTATGAATTAGCTTTTTTCCACACTCTTCTTAAGTAATTCTTAGTATTACTTACTCAGTGTTTCATTTGAGGCCACAGAAAGTTTCCTGTGTGTCTTTTTGTAGCAGCACTGAGTGCATAACTATGCTTCTCTTCATACATTAACAAGCAGATACTGTGTGCAGCTTGAAGATCTATTTCAGGCTTGTTATTGAGTTTACTTTCTCTTGCCCAGTTTCCTTATGGTCAGTGGCATGCAGCTATGAGATAGTTGGCCTGGTTTTGAACTGTAGTCTGTGACCCAGAAGAGAGCAAAACCCACCAGCCCACACAAAGATCAAACCCAAGGCTTTGGCCTCATTAGCTCCATGATTCAACCAACTGAGCTAATTAACCACAGATGCCCAATTATTATCCACTGCTGATTGCACTTCTTGAAGAATTATAGCTTGACAAATTATATTGAAATGTGTTTAAAATAAACTTGGAAGGGTTGTATTAAAATTATATTTGCAGAGGTAAAAATTCTCATTGTCTTCTTTTTTTCAAAAATATGAGTATCACTGTGGTAACTACGTAAAAATAGAAAATTGATCCGGAATAAAAAGTACACGGATGCCTCCCACTTCTCCACTCCTCGTGACACACACACACACACACACATACACGTATGCAAAATGTCTAGTGGCTCTCTTGTGGATACCCGGTATTCTATGGTTATATCAACATGTTTGCAATCAGTTGTCTTTGTTTTCATTACCAGTTTTTCTTTTTTTATGAATCAGTTCCTAAATCTCTTCCTAAAACTCTTCACACTCTACAATTCAGTCACTCACCCGCCATCCTGCTTTTATTTCTGTTCTCTGCATCTCTCTTCCTACTACACATAGTTAGATGACAAAAATTATTTTGTTACAAAATGTACAATTTCTTGAAAAATAGCAACAAAATTTTCTGAATGAAAACTAATTATAATATCAATAATTTTACTGGTGAAATTTAAATACAGTTTCTTACTCTGATGTTTTTTATTTATCTGAACTTTTCTCATAGAAATAGATTATTTGAATGAGCAATTTTCAGATAAAGTTTATGCTCATACTTAGAGTAAGAATTTACAGTCTTTGGTTTTAATCTATAGCAAATTGTATTAATTCAGCACAGTTAGAATTTTTAAAAAGTACACCTATTTTCAGGCTTTCTCTGAAATAGCTGCTTCATTGTTTTTCTTTTTAGTATGGTATAATCAGCCAGTTCTTGGTCTTTGCATTTTTGATTTACTAATTTAAATATGCTTTATATGTATCTGTTCAATAGTGCTCATTTTCTAAAGTAGTCATCACACATATCAAAACACTTATTAAATATTGCCATACTCTATGCAACGTTTGTTATTTTTAGTGTTATAAAAGCCTGTGATGCCATTCCTCCTATTCCCCCCAGGATCCCAGCATTACTTTACTTCTTCACTTCATCTTGATGTTTCCATCGAAATTATTTACAGGTTTCTCTTCATTAACAAAGTTTTTTTTCTTTAGGTAGGCAATCTCTACTTGGATGATTATGTTTTAATTATCATCATATATGCAGGAAAAGAATATATAACTTGACCCAAAACAATAAACTCTCTATATAGTTTAAATCTGCTTTTCCCCCTCAAGCTTTGTTAGGTATTTTAGAGCCCAAGATGATTAGGCTGCCTGTCAGAATCATACCAAAACTCTAATATAGTTTTTCTTTAGACAAATGCAGCTCAGAAAGTGAAGTTTTATCCTCTTCTTTTAAAGACGAAAGCACTCCATTGCCTAGAGCAAATTGCTAGAGATTTTCAAGTGTGGTTCCCCAAAGTTTTTCTAAAGTAGAAGTTGTAACTACAAGATTCAAAGAGCCCTATACACACAATATTTTACTTCTATCTCTAGAATTCTTTCATGATCAACAACATAGGTATAATCTGATTATAGCAATATACCATAAATACCTATTATGCAAACAGCATTCTTTTCAGGGAGATAAAATTAGCAAAAATAGTATAATGATACAAAGCAACACAGTATAAAGTTGTGTATATGTCCAAGGGAACAAGGTATATCAAAAGCAATCTTTTTTGGATTGCCTATCTGGATCACTTAATTCCCAATTTATTGATATGAGGAAATCAGTTGTTAAAACAAGACAAGTGAAATTAACCAGGCTGTTACTGATACAATTTATGTGCCTTTGATACATAAAAACCATCCTGTCAGGTTAGAGGCTATGTAGTGAAAGATAGTATACCACAGTTATAGGCTCTTCGGTCCAATTCTGAAAACAAACAAATAAACAACAGTAGCAGCAACAACAGCAAAACATTGTTTCCAATGTTCATGCTCTCATAATTACAAAATGGGCCTCATCCTTCCAATGAGCAGGAAAGAAATTTCTCATTTTATAGAAAGAATTCTCCTGCTTGTGTTGCTGAACTCCATCTCACAAATGACCTCTAAATGGCATTTCAGTTGATAAGGATGGTATACACTTTAAAAAGAGAAAATGCATTCTTTTATCATGCATAAGATTCATATCAGCATCAAGCTCATGTCTTTGTCAAATGTGTTGTTAGTTTAGTTTGGACCCTGTGTTCTGGCAATCTACAGAATTAGTAAAAAGTTCAAAAGCATTCATTGACATAGGACTCAAAAAGAAATCCAGTTAGTTTACTTTTTTGCCATCTTTCTGGCAGCTAACTTCCCTACTATACATGGTAAATTGGTTCCCTTGCTTGGAAGATGGCATTAACAACACTATTGGGATGATACTATGTATCAGCTACCTTCTATTTGACAGATACAGAGCTTTCAATGGCAAGCCATCAAATGGGTTACTAATCCTTGCCAACAATCTCAAAAGTATCCTCTATTGTTCATAATGGGGATGGACTGAGAGCATGTGTTTGTTTCAGCAAATTCTACTGCCACTGTAGGAAAATAATTCAAAGTGTATGCTCATAGTGGATGGCTATAGTGGATAGTACTATGTAGTATTATCTTCCTATAAGCAGAACAATGTGGATTTTTAATAATGCCTTTAACTGAGAGATAAGGAATGCATTGATGGCAACATATTTTGTTTACAGAACTAAAACAACTGTCAGACCAAATATAGGAGGGTAGTTATAAGATTAAAATATAGATATACAATGTTATTATAAATTAAGTGCCTCAGGGCAGGTATCCTCTCCTTTTCCATGGTTCTAATTGCCACCACCTGAAGCTGAAAGCTTATCACTCACTTCACACTTGCATTCCTGGAAATGTCTTCTATGGACTTTTAGGACTCCAGGCTGCCTCCAGATTTTTTTTTTCCATCCTCTAATCATTGCTCATATATTGAATATCACGTCCAGACTAATCCATTTTAAATGCTGCTTTCATTATAACTCTACAAAAAAACCAATTACGGTTCCCTATTTCAGACACACCAAATATAAACTTTTCTATCAAGATGTCAAAGCCATACATAAACAGTTTCCATCATTCTTATCGGAACGTTTTTACTGGGGATTGTCAAGAAATACTTCCAGATCATCTTCTCGCTATACCCACTGGAAACTGCATTCTTTCGTTCATGAAATTCCCCTCATACTAAATGCCCTCCACTTTTACCCTAATTTCACTGATGAAGTTCTATTAATACATAGTCTTCAATATTATACTTCTGATGTTTCCACAAGGCACTCATTATTGTCACCATCATTCGGCCCCATCGCCTCTCAATTCTGATAGCCCTAATAACACTTCCTGGTAAAATGGCTTTTTATTATTCAAGATTCTTTCCTGCATTTTAAAGACATTTACATAATTATATCAAAACATATTTGAGAAGTGCTATGTTAATTACTTCAGTAACTTTTATGATGACAAAAATGGTACTAAAATACAGCATGCACTCAAAAATTATTGATCAATTATAGTGTGTTTCCACAAGCAATAAAAAAATAGAGCATTATATTCCTACCTACTTCTGAATCCATAAAGCATTTTCTTCTTGCTTTTCCAGTAATGGATGTGGTTTTCAAAAGACAAGAAAAATTTTTTTTCGGCATGACAGTTAATATTTGTCAAAGGTAACAGAAGAGGTAAAATTCTTGTATATAAAAACTTTTGAATTTCCATGTACATAAGTATTAATGGCACAATATTTCAAAACCATGAGAAGACATGTAAATAGATTAATTTCTGCTAGCTTCAATGGATAAATTTATCTTCTGCTTAAAAAAATGTAGATACTAACCCCCTAACACTATATACCACTTAAAGCTTTTTCTATTTTCCCCAAACTCAGCACAACTATATTAATAAATACAAGAAACTTGACAATAAATTCACCTTTAAGAATTCATTATTAAAGTATTATATTTGGATTTCTGAAAAATTTTATTTTCTTTCTGATTCTTTGCATTCTTTTAAACCAAATAACTAGCAATTAAAGTTTTTCAAGCTCTGTGATCAGTAACAATGCCACATACCTCAGGGGTGATCAATTCTTGTTAAACTGCACTAATGGGTATTAGATAGATTTAACAGTTTTAGAAGTCTTTTGTCCTTTTGTCAAATATTCAATGTATTACTTTGTCTTCATATTTCTTTAAATGTCATTTATGCTTCTAGAAATGAGTTCCTATGGGAATTCTTGTAGAATATTTTTAGCCTTGTAAAAAAGTGACATTCTAAAGTCAAAAGGTACAACACTTCTATTTTGTAAGTACTACTTGAAAAATACAGGTATCACTGCTAAATTACCCCAACCAACCAAAACAGCAATAAGTAGAAGCTCTCCTAGATATAGTCTCACTTTTTCTGCACCTCATTATTTTCTTATGTTCACAGAGTTCTACCCTGTTTTGTCTTGCATAACAGTCTAATGTGTCTATTCAAATATTTTTGCATATATATTATTTTGAAGAGTGGGGCATAATGAACATTGAATTTAATATGGTTAATATTATCATATTGATGAGTAATATTTTGATAATGGTGATAGATACTTTATTGATATGTCTAATAATAAAATAGCGAGATGCCTAGTACTCTAAAGAGAAATGCAACTGAAAAGATTCTTCAAAACACACAAGGGTGGGGTTGAGAAACAGGAGAGCTTATATGAAATTGAATGGAAAGGTCAAAGTCATGGGATGGTCTAGGGAAACTAGTGAAACGTGTTTTTCTGGTGTAATATAAATGTGCAAAGTAAAGAGGAGAGCTGTGACAACCAATTTATTTCTTTTTATGTGTTCATTTCAGCATTGTAGGATTATTTCTGGAAGCCTTATATTTTTCTAACTTCAAATTCAAATAAAGCATTTCAAAAACAAAAACAACTAAAGGAGTGTTTGTTTCCTCGTAGAATACAGAGCTACTGTTCATACAAGGTTATTGCATAGAAAACTCAGAACACAGAAACAAATGAAGAAAACTCTAACAATCTAAAATCACCAATCTCAAAAAATGTCTTCTTTTTGGGTGTTAAATTTATATGGTATTCTTATTTTTCCTGCCTTTAATTTTATAACACAACTTATTTCAATGTCAACATTAAAGAGAGGAGAAGTTATACAAGTATCTCTGTTTTATTTGCCTTAAGAAAAGTCTAAATGATCAATAATGCAATGCCTAACATTCTCCTTTCCTAACCTATGTTCACTTCAGCAGTCTTTTAATGAAAGCCCAAGTTCAGTAACACAAGGAGATCCATTTCCCTGAAACTGACTACACCCAAATCAGCCCTTTAATAAACTAAAAGTACTGGTGCCTGAAACTCAAATCATTGACTTCAAACAGTAATGAGTCTGGTTTTTTTTCTCAGCAATATTGCACATAATTATATTCATGAATTCCATTTTATGAGCTCTATTTCATACTCTCCTCATATTAAGAAGGGCAATGTTTAGTTTTGTCTTATGAACTCAGTTACCATCTCCAAGTGTCAAAGCAAAGAGGATGGCAGCCTTGTCCAAAAGACACTGTCCTTTGAGATGAATAAGTGCCAGCCTCACTGCCACAGTGTCTGCATGAATGCTCTGTTCATTCTGAACTTTTTTTTTTTTATTTGCTTTGCTCTAGTTAGCGGCATCCTCTATCCCACTATAAGAAGGCATTTCTATGATTAAAGTGTATATGCTCGATGCCAAAACTACTAACCAAAAAATTAAAATATTTTCAGTTGGTTATGTTTTATTTTGTTTTTGGCTATAGGATACAAAAAGTCCCCTTTAACTTAAGTGTTGATGAACATTGTGTGGTCTGAACTAATGTGGTTTAGTGCCATCTAGCCAGATGGGCCTCTATTCTACTTAAGCCCTCAGATTTTTCTATATTCCATGACTCCAGAGCATATTTCCTATAAAATATCTCTTTTTCTTAATGAAGCAAAAGTATTCTGCAGTGGTATGAGATGAAGCATTAGAAACATACAATTTAAAGATGGAAACTATTGTTTCTCTGAGAAGTAGGAAAGAATTCTAATAATCAGCATTTGTCAAATGTAAGGATATAGATAAACAACACTCCAATTGGTACTAAGAATTACATGAGATGGAATTTATATGTTGAGAATATTTACTCAAGTTACAACTAGCATAGTTTCCTAAGTTATGAAAATAGTGGATGTAGGATGAAAATACTGAGAAAGTTGAACCGTTTTATCTATATATGCTTATTTCAAGCAAACAAAAGGTATTAGATTGCTTGGAGGTCTAATTGTTAGATTCAAGCACAAAGACATAGGGGAGGATAAAGGAAAAGGGTGATAGAAAAAAGAAAATACATAGAAAATAAAAATACAGAAAATAAGAAAAAATACAGAAAATAAGAAAATACATAGAAAATTAAAAGAGAACACATCAAATAAAATAATAAAAGCAGGAGACTGATTAAAAAGAGAAATGCTATTATGAAGAAAACAAAAATGCTTGCAACACAAAGCACCTAGGTTTGGCAAATTTCATTTTGTTTCAAATGGAAGTTACAGCGAAAAATTGAAGTTTCAATGGTTGAAAAGCCAACCTATGAGGCTTACAATTTAATTTTAGATTCAGCTTTGCCCTATTTTCTAGCATGGAGGTTTCCTTTTTTTTTTTTTTTCTTTTTAAAAAAGAGTCTTTGATCTCTTGCCTTAACAAGTCTGGTCAATATGTAAAGAATCAAAATTGTGAGTGCTAATTCCCCTATTTTGTTAAACCAAGTATTAAACATTGTACTATTTGTGTGGTCTGAAAACTATTAGAATTGAACCTGGTGCGACTAAAGTGTTTGAAGACTATGGAGATGAATGGCCTAATTAGGAGGCCAAAGTCTTTTCTTGTCAGAAAGACATTTTATTTATTTTAGATGAATTCAGCTGAATAATATAAAAACATCAATTGTCCCCAGCAGAGAGTTAATCAGTAATGAAATCTCATAAGTTAAAGTCATTAATATATATGGATCCTGATACTTCGGCACATGGTTTGAGAATCTTACCTACGCCACTTTCGTCTACATTCATCTAAACCAATAACTATACTTTCTTTTAGTCCACTATTATAAATGAATAAATAATGCAAAGAATTCCATCTCAACCAAGACTAGAGGAATGGAAAGTCTATTTCAGAATTACTTAAAAGAGAAACACTGAAAACATTTAAAATTCTTGGCAAATTTTTTATATATTAATTTTATAATTGGCCCTAACATTGGTTATTAGAAGAAGCACTACCAGGATTTCCTGATTATTAAGTGTAAATACTATGTTAAGTAAAATATAACTATAAATATAAATGCAAATGAAAATATAAATATATATCCAAATGAAATAGATGATATTAGCAGAAAATAAACTTTCGATTTATTTTCTAGTTTCGAAGTTACATCTTTAATCACAAATAGAACGGATTGTCAAACCAATTGGTCTATTTTTCAATCAATTATTTACTTATAAATTGAGTGCATGTTTTAATTATTATGTTCTCAATCTTTTCTTTGGGAAAAAAACATGATTGGCTGAAAGGAAGACAGATTATCAAAAACAAAACACATGTATCTCAAGAATGCCACAAAAATAAATAGGGTTTCATGATGACTCTGGTGACAATTATGCAAAATTATTTTCCATAATTTTTTAATTAAACTTAAATGGACACTTACATAGACTATAACCATCATATGTAAATTGTTTTAAATAATTGTAATTGGTTCAGATATAGATAATATATAGATTCAGATAGATTCAGAATATAGATAATACTTATCTATATATCTTCAAGCTATTTTTCAAAGACACAGCAACCAAAATCTTATAAACATTATAAACATTTCTGGAAAGTTCTGGATATGTAGACTTGAGGTTATTTTAAAACACAAAACCTTAAACAAGTCTTCCTGTTTTGGAATCAAATCTTACAACAACCAAACATGCATTCAAAGGTCTTTTAAAATGCTCCTCACTCTGTCAGGTTCTCTCTCTCTCCTTTTCCCCTCTTGCCTCCCATCATGGGATGACCCAGCAAGGAGGCCTTGGCTAGATGCTGGTACATTGACCGTGGAGTTCCCAGTCCTCAAAATTGTGAGAAAACAAATTTCTATTCAGTATAAATTACCCAGGCTGTGGTATTCTGTTATAGTAGCACAGAGCAGACTAAGGCAAGATTTTACCTAAATGTTAGGGCATATTTACCAAGTATTAAACCATAGGTAGGATTTCAATTGGTAAAAATGGGAGAAAAAAGGTATAAAGGGGAGCAGATTGAAAATTATACCTGCTTGGCATAATTACAGGGTGCGTGAAGAAGAGTTGAGAAATCTGTTATAGTAAGGAGAAAGGAGATTGGGACCAGACTGTAGAGAGGATAGTAATCTGGACCATGTATTTGAAATTTACTTTGTGAATAACTAAGAATCATCAATATTTTCTGTACAATGTGGGCAGAAGTATGCTATACAGATAGCATTGTGGTAGTAGTGGATTAGAGGCAATAAGTGGAAAGACAGGAAGCTAAAAGACTACTGGGAAAGTGATGTAAAACACCTAAAAAATTTGTCCACCAACTAGTATAAGTGAGAGAAATCTAATTCAAAATGACAAATTACAAATTTTTCATTCATAACTAATTAGCAAACATTGAACATCATAGGAGTTTTCAATATTGGCAACAGAGAGGCAAATTCGGAATTTTCCCACTTTTCTTGTGGTAATATAACTAGAATACAAAAATACCAAAAAAGAAGAAGAAAAAAAAATCAGATATCTGATTCATTTGGCTATAATTTTTTACAAAGAGAACATTTACTTTTCTTAATGCAACTTATTGTCAAAAGTGTTCTTAAATTTTTTCATCTCCTTCATGAATACACAAATTCTTTATTTTAAACCTAAGGTGTCAAAAGCATTTATATTCTAATGTGTTCTTCACACTCAAAATACAAACTTTTTTCTTCTACGCTTGTAAAATTCTAAGCTGGAAAAATACATGAATAATTGACTTTAAGGGGTAATTTATTTTTAGATCCTATATTAAAGATATATTCTATAAAAATAGGATACAACCCCTTTCTAAAAATAGATTGGGGCAATATTAAAATAAGAAAATAACACTTATTTTAATTATATATTGCAGTGAGAAACTCATGAAAATATAAGTCTTTGATGATGCAATTCTTCATAATTCTTAAATATTCCTATTCGACCAACCACACTGTTTCCTCTTCTCCTTCCCTTTATCCTGTCCTGAAAACAACAGGACGGTTTAGAAGCTAAGGAGGGAGTTTGATTTTATTTTTTTAAAAATCTTCAGAAAAGCTTTTTTAAAAAAATTCTCTTTTGAAAGCATTCTGAATAATCTTGGTATTTATTGGCCATACACAGGTCAGAGCTTTACAGGGCTCTGTCTGGTCAAGGAAATATTCCACCAAAGAGGAAAGAGGGGTGGGGCACAAGGGGAATGAGGTGAGAATTCAGGTTAATAAAAGATCTACCAATTCAGAGTGCACATGAGTAATGACTGGTCTTCAAATGATCTCAAATGATAGTATGTTACATTTGCTTGTGATGCAAAATTTTTAAGAATTCAGTGTATGAATATGACTGTACATAAGTATTAGGAAAGACAGAGGCTTTTATATGCCTGTTTATGACTTACACATGGCTTGACATATGTATTTTAAAGTGACAATTACGATATGATAAAAATATGATATAAATTTTTCTGACGGCATAAATTAGAAAAACTTATTAAGTAATTATTATCTCTAGTTTTGTTAAAAGTTCATTGATTTGCTTATATAATACAAGGATGATGATGAAATATAGTAAAACCTGAGTGATAATTAATCCTAAAAATCATGAAGACTATGAAATTGGTTGAACTTTGAGACATTAAACCTCATATTCCCTTACTAATATTGATCTTACAGAGACCTCACTAATGCTTAAAGTCTAATTAAAAGTCAAACATTAGGTTAACTAAAATATTGGCTCAAAATATATTTTGTAAGATTTAATAACTACCTAAACCTATTTAATTCTCAAAGAAAAAATATACTTTCTTGGAGTATGTTTCTTTTCTGTGGTCATTTAAGCTTGCTATAATTTTGTTTTACAGTGTAGAAAATGAAGTCATTCTTTTTTCTCAATTATGCTAATTCATGTGAAGGCGACATTAAGTATAATAGGAGTTAAGCAATATGTTATAAGGTTAAATATTTAATTTAGTTTTGCTCCCATTTATTTTTATGTCATTGGCATTCTTTCTGATGAGCTAATGCAGGAAAATATTGCTATAGCTGAGTTAGATCACTGTAAACGTCAAACTTTGAGAAGTCTGTTCTTCGAGCAAGTTGGGTGCCTGCCATGAAATTATAAAAAACAAAAAATCTGGTAGGAAGAAGTGGGATCTTATGGGCTAAGAAAACTTTGATCATGTTTTTGTGCTCATATTTTAGCCATACTAGATTGAACATTTGTAAATCACAATATAAACTGGATTTAAAAAAACAAAATTTGAGGAAATACAAGAAACATCAAAACTTGGGTGTTCTTCTTTTCATTTTGGAAAAATTTTTCCTACTTTGGATTCTGTTTTTCAAAATACAAGACATCTACTAAAGAGCTCATCTCACATCAATATGCAAAGGCATTAACATTATGGGTGAGACTTTTGTCACATCAGTCCTGCATTTATAATTTTATGTAATCTATGGTCTCACCATGGTTTCAAGCTCTGTTCACTACCTGCCATAAACATACTGCCAATCTATCCCATTTACATTAATGAATTAACTTCCATCTATATCTTTATACTGATTACACCCAAATCACTGTCTCCAGCCTAGGTTTCTCTCTTAAGGGCCAGATTTCTCTATTCAACACAGTCTACTCGCATAACTAATTGAATATATCCCAAGCACACCAACTTCTCAACATGTTCATATCTGAACTCATCATCTTTCCCCCAAACCTGTTCTTGTTTGTACTCAGTTACTGGCACCTTAAATCTACCCAGCCTTTCTTACAAACCTTTGGGAGTTATCCAAGATTTCCAGCTTGTGCTAACCTCCCACACATAAATGGTGAAGTACTGTCAATTTTATATCAAAAATACATCTCTTGACTAACCACTCTCTTAGACCACTCTCTTCTTCCTTGACCCTTTTTGCTTGATCGATTTATACAGCTGTCACGGTTGCCAAAACTTCCAGAGATAAGTCAAAAATTTAAATCTGGTCAATTCATGCCCATTCTTAAATTTAATCATTTGTTCTTTACTGTCTTTAAAATTTAGTTCAAAGTTTTATCACTGTATGCAAAGCTCTCTTATGATCTGGCACATGCCTACTTATCTTGCCCCCAACCCCTGCCACCTGCCCTCTACATTTCAAACACACCATATTGTTATTCCTCAAATGTGTTTTTTCTATCATCATTATTTGTTTATGGTGCCTGGAATTCCTTACCCATTTTGTCAGATGACCTGATTCTTGAAATCTCTTCCTTCATATTCCCTCTTCCAGAAAGCTATACCTAAAGCTTTTGCCCCAGATTAGGGATAAGAGATTATCTTCTGTGCTCTTAGATCTGTGTGCATCCCTCTGAGGACAGACAATGGGACTTACGGCTATTGAATCTCCAAAGCCAAGTACAGTGCCTAATACATAGTACATGCTCAATGCTCATGGATTAAACACATAAATTAATAAATATTTTAGTAGATAAAAATAAATGATGGGAGGCTTTATAAATTTGGGTTGTTAAACATTTTTTATTTTTAATATGCTGAACTTAGGTTTATATATATATTGGATTCTGTACATTTTAGATATATAAGTGAAATTGACCACTAAAACTTGACATCTATTTTCATTAACAGTGCAGGAAAAAGGAAAAGCATCACATAAATTTGTTCTACCTCTCTCATAAAAGATAATCCATAAAGGTAACTTGAGATGGCCATAATTTATTTATGTATTACCTTACCATTCTGGTTTTTCCATTAACTGGGCTAAAAAAAAATTACTGAGTAGGTTTTATGGGTGAAGTATTGGTGAGATGATGATTGTGCTGTTAAGGTCTCCATTTAGTTAAAATCCTTAGGTTTGGGGTTGCTATAGAGAAAAGCTGAGGTTGTGGTCAGGGGACAGAGGGGCAGATCTTCTTTTTCCATTGAATCTAATCTATTTTGAGTTTCACTGCAAGTGCTAGAATTGACTGGACTTAATCTTCATAACACTGACTCAAATATATGAAGAGTCAATAGCATATTTGGCCTCTTTGGGCTTCTTAAATCAGGAGATGCTCAAAGATCACTACTGGGAAGACTGAGTCACTGAGGTTTGTTGCACAAAAGGAATGAGAGGTAACTCAACTACCATATGATGACTGTGAGGTGAATACTAGTTAACTGTTTTCCCTTTGCTCAGTATACTACTCTCTAATATAGAGCCTTTTAAAATGCTAGTTTTCTGTATTGTAAAGTATATTTTAAATGTTTTTTATGGAATCATGGAAAAAAGAAAGCAAAACCTTTTTAATAATGGTAGAACACGGAAATATGCCCAAAGCAGAAGACTAAGGCAATTATAAAGGTAAATCAGGCACAAAGGTTATTTCTGCCTCAATAATCCAGGTAACTGAAACCAAAACAGGTTCAGGCGTGTAACTGGCACAGTTTTCTTCTTTGTTTTGGTGGTAGAGACACATGATGTTTTCACACGTGTGGAACCAGTTTTAAGCTACAGCATTCTTCTCTGTTCATGGTACATTTTGAAATACGAAACAAATTACTAGAGTTTCAAATGATACATTCAAGCAGTAAGTTAATTTGACATCAATAAATGAGAAAGTAAAGCTTTTACATGACTTTGCACAGACAGAATTGGTACACCAAACTTTTGCTATATATGCATAACTGTATGTTACATATACCTACACAAAAAATGCACATATACATATCTTCCATTTTTATCTTCTCTGTTCATCAGCAGACATCTTGGATTTAATGTCTAAAACAGGATTTCTTTTTGTGTCTTTTCCTACTTTCCAATTACTTCTCCTCTCCTATATCTTAGCTCAATTTAGGATATTGTCATTCATCCAAGAACACAAATCATAAATATGGGAATGCCCAAGTTTTCATCCTTTTCCTTCACACCATGATTTTCCACGCCCCCTCCATTATCTATTAAATAAGTAAGAAGTTCTACTGATTTTATTTTTCAAATGACTACCGATTTTGTGCGCCAATATCTCTCTCCCATATTCCATCCCTTCCTTTATTGCTCTATGTTAGGTTTTCATCTTTCCTTGTCAAGTCTAGAGAAATACCCTCCTAATCATATCACTGTGTCTGTCCTAACTCCTCTGCACCTAGTCACTTATGATCAAACTGCAATACAAATCTCACAATGTCACACTCTTGTAACCTATAGATAAGGCCAGGAGCTTTAGTATTGCAGGGAAAAGTCTCCATTATCTGGGTTCTACTTATGTCTCAACTCACCTCCTCTTTTTATTCCACCACCAGGTAACTGCAGATCTGTCCCTTCTTCCACTTACCAGGATGCTTTATGCCTACATCTCTAAGTCCCAACTTTGATCTCTAGTTTGTCAGCTAACTTTAATTAAATGGCACATTCATTCAGCAAATATTTATTAAGCACCAAGAGTGTACCACCTCTGAACTGAACACTGATCATCCAGTTGTGCTCATTCCTCATCTGCTTTGCAATTTAGTCTTCATTGAGAATATTCAGGGGCATCATTTCCCATGAGAAACCTTGGAGGCTGGTCTATCACCTCTCCTTTGCACCTAGAAATATACCCCAAAATATTCAAATCAACTACATTAAAATCATGTTTGCTTATCTATCTCATTCAAAACACAGCTCATTCTAGGGCAATTTCTTATGTCTTATTCTTTTCTTCCTTTCCTTAGTTCAGTGTCTGCTATATGACAGTTGCTTTATAAATATGTTTTGAACTGAGCTGAATGTTACTGAGATTGAAGGCTGCCAATGTAAATAAAATTTAAAGCAATAATAGATTTCCTTCCTTTTAGGTTTTTGTATTGTTATTTCTTATGCTCACCCTATTCTTTTTCTCATCATTTTTCCTTTTTTTTTTTCAAAAAAATGTATGTCTCTTCTCTTTTCATTTAAATGTTTGGAAAGCTGTGCCTAGACTCTGTCATCTAGAAGTGCTAATAGCACGACTGGCCACTGTCTTGGTCAGAGGAATGAGTTTAAAAAGGGAAGGGAGAACAAGAGAATATTCTATAGAGAAGAATGCTACTAGAACCAATGTTTTGGGATGCAGTAAATTCAGACATGGGAGGAGTTGAGATCACCCAGTATTGAGTGAACTCTCACTTTTACTTGAGGTTCCCGAGGAGCGAGTAGAAACCATACCTGGTGTTAGACCTGAGAGAGGGCTTGCTCAAGCTCCTCAGGAACTTCAGAAATTATAGGAATCACATAAAAACAGTATAGGTCCCACGTTTTATAGTTAAGAAACTAGCTAAAATCAAGATCACCCAGTCTATAAACTTATCATGCACGTTCCTGAACACAAATTTGTACACACATGCATGCATACCTGTGTTCGCTCATATGTACAATACATATGCACATACACAAGAGCACATGTGCACACATAGGTAAGCACACACACGCACACAGATAACAATGTACACAAGGATGTTCATGCATGTGCATGCACACACACAAGCATGCATATGTGCACACACATATACACATATGTATGCTCTTAGATTTTACCATGCATAAATTGTCCATTTCTTTACTTTATAAACTAGACTGATCCTAACCATTCTTCAAGTTCCTGGTCAAATCTCACCATGGTCTAGCTAGCTGATATTCATCCCACTCTACTCTGATCTCCCTGAAGCAACAGAGGATGGTCACAAACTGTAATAAATGACTACATTTTAAAATTTTCAACACATTATGGATCAATACTTATGAAAAATACAATGCAATTTAATAACCAGTTAACTATAGGAAAATTCAGATAAAACATATGATCATTTTAGGATTATGAGATTTAGCAGAAATAAAATTACTTTGTCAACATGCTTACAATGTTTCTAAATTCTGATTCCCCACTTTTTTCCTTATGTCATCATGAACCAAAGATAGTGTGTGAACTGGAACATTCCACAGACCACACTTTGAGAAGCATGGCTCTAAACAACAAGTACTAACTTACGTAGTGGCTGGTGTATGCATACTCACTAAATGGATTAAACAATGAACCGCGATGTTGCTAGGAAAAAACACCAGAGTCTAGGTTTTGGGTTGTTTTTATTTTCCTATTTTAGATATGGGTGACATTTTTTTTTCTTCAAAGTTTTAAAATAGTTGGTATTAGCATTAACGTGGTGATTCAGAGTCAGAGTTGTACAGCAGACATTTTCAGTCACTAATTCATTTTTCGGTCAGCATTTATTAAACATCATCTCAATGGCAAGACACTGTCTTAGATGCTGGGATCCAAACTTGCATAAAATCTGGTCCCTACGTTAAACAAACTCAAATTAAATTCATTCTACAAAATAACTGGCATGTAATCTTCAAAAGTGTCAGAGTCATGAAAGCCAAGGGAAGTCTGTGGTACTTTTCTACACTAACGGAGACTAATAAAACATGACTATTAAACAAGGTACACCACTCAGAAACAAATTCTTACACTCTAAATGACATTAATTGGAATTTACCTGGACAACCCATGACACTTGAATGGGATCTGAGAATTAGATGGTAGTCAATGTTATTTCAGTCAACTCGGACTGCCATAACACAATATCATAGCTTAGATGGCTTAAGCAACAGGAATTTATTTCTCATAGTTTTGGAGGTTGGAAAGTCCAAGATCAAGATACTAACTGATTAGATTCCCCAGTGAGGGCTCTGTTTCTGGCTTGCAAACTATAACCTTCTTGCAGTGTCTTGACATGGCAGAGAGAGTGGAAATATACTCTTTGTTGTCTCTTCTAAGAGTGCTAATCCCATTATAAGCACTTCACTCTCATAATATCATCTAATCCTAATTACATCCCAAAGGTCCATCTCCAAATCCCATCACATAAGGGGTTAGGACTTTAACATATGAAAATTTAACATATGCATTTCAGGGCAAGGAACACAATTTAGTGCATAACACCTGGTATTGCTGATTTTATTTTAGTTATGTAGAAAAGTTCTTTGTAGAAGACACACCCTAAAGTAGCTGAGGGTAATGGGGCATTAAATTGGCAATTTACTTTCAAATAGTTCAGTGGAAAAAGTTTTCTGTGCTATACTTGCAAATTTTCTGTAAGTTTATGATTATTTCAAAAACAGTTTTAAAAATATTGTTTCTGGCCTCAAGATTCTCAATTCTATTAGAGAATAGAGACATGTGAGTAACTTTAAATAAATACCATTAAGTGCAGTGAAATATGTGGTAGTGTAACACAAGATCCGAAGAGAAGAGGAAAGGGTGATCTCTCAATAAGGAAATCTGGACATGCCCTAAAAAGGAAGTAAATCTTAAACAGGTCAGAATGTAAATCAAGTCAGGGTCCATTGGACCCAGTTTATTTAGTAATGACTACCTTACAAGATTTGTATGTCTGATTTTTATTTTCCCAGGACATTTGATGTCCTTTTGATTCACTATTCTTTATTCATCATTTCCTTTTAGGATTAATAAAAGAAAAATTAGATTTGCACAAAGTTCAAATTAAAGAAAAGATGGTAATAAATTAGTAGCATAAGGTAAATTGTGGGCCAGATAAAAATGTGTGAGAAAAAGGTTCTTACTCATCACTCTTTTGCATAGTATGATCCATTTTAACAATACCCTCCTAGTTTACTTAATTCATTCTTGCTCTCCCTTTTGGTTTTTTCTGGCTTCTAGAATTCAGAGATAGACTTATCTGGTAAGTCTCCACATTTTTTTGTTGCTATGACTATGGTCCTCCATAAAAATTATATGAAGCTTCTAATGGAGAAGGAAGCACACGAGTTAGAGTATTCTTTCATTTTTCTATTTAGCCTAGAGGCCTGTGACTCATTCATTGACTGAGCAGATATTTATGGAACATCTATGCAAAGGTGGAAAATTGCTTGCCTAGGATATGTCTTGACTCCTTTTTGTGGTTTCCTTTCTTTTTTTCTTTCTTTTTAAATTTGAGCCAATATTCAATAATTCATTAGGCATTACCATCAGTTTCCAAAGAAGACTTTTTATACCACTAATTCTTAATTTCTTTGCAAAGGAAATTGAAATTGTTACATCTGTTTACCATATTTTAAATTTACATTACCACTGAATTCAGACTAAGGTGGATTCAGAGGTTCTTTCAAACATAATTCAAACCAGTAATAACTCTACTTTTGCTGGTTGAGACAAGTTAAAGATTCAAATAGCATGAGTAGCAATTTGCATTATTCAAAGTACTGAAAACAATACTCACTGTCTTCTAACAGAATTTACATAAAGAAGTGCTTCTTTTATATATTGCTGCTATTTTGTAAATAAATATCTATATTTTTAATCCATAGAGCCAATTTTATTACAGTATTAACAACAATAATAATATCTTACATATATATGTACAATGTTTTGAAGCTGACACAGTATTTTTTTTATTTCAGCATATTATGGGGGTACAAATGTTGAGGTTATGTGTGTTGCCTTTTCCCCCTTTCCTCGCCCCCCGAGACAGAGCTTCAAGCATGTCCATCCCCCAGACGGTGCGCACTTCACTCATTA
>VBSM01000272.1:89585036-89597669 GCA_008086735.1 Cheirogaleus medius | reverse complement strand
TTCCACATCTTTGCAATTGTGAATTGTGCTGCTATAAACATTCGAGTGCTGGTGATACAGTATTTTGATATCCATATGAAGTAAGCTATATCCAAGTCCAGCACCATACAAATATTTTTTTTATAAATTTATAAACATTTTTTCTAAAATACTTGACTTGTAGGTATGGTTTAGAACAGAAGACCACAAAGAATCATTAAAATTCAATTTAAAATAATTTCCATTGTATATCAAATCCATATGTTTATATTATTTGTGTCTAATCCATCAAAATAATTGATTATGATTTCCTCTAGGGATAATAACAAGGCATATAGTGGTACCTTATAAAATTTGTGTAAGATTTAACAGTTCTACTAGATTACTTCCTTTTCTTACACTTCAATCCTATATAATTGAATGGATATTTATTCTGCATCTATTAGGTCCAAAGATGGATAACACACAGTCATTACCCTCCAGAAATTAACAGTCTAGTGGGGAGAAAAGATACATATAAAATGTATTTTTATATGTGACATAATTTGGCAAGATTCATTTTTCTACGAAGTGCTATGAAGATGTAAGACACTAGGGAGAATGGGGAAGAAGGGAAGAGTCTCTGAGTGCTTATGGAAGGAGGTGTCATTGGGGTGAGCCTTGAAGAAATTGCTAGATTTTCACTATTACATAGTGTAACAGACTTGCATGAACATCTCTATCATTAGGTTTTCTTTACCCTGACCATTGACGTACACTTACTGAATACCAATTTCTATGCTTCTTTATTGTAACACTTTGTCTTCACTCCTTAGTTTCCTTATTCAATGTACAAATGGGAATTATTCCTTTGAATGCCTGCCAAAAGTGTAATTAAGGAAGGACTCCTTTTATTCTATTTTAAAGTTGTATGTCTTTAAAAAAGTTTAGAGAACCTATTAAATAAATCATGATACATCCAAAATATTGTCTAATATACAGCTATTAAAAAGAATTAAATAGATAACATATATTGACTTAGAAGGAGCCCATAATTAACATGGTAAAAAAAAAAGAGAAACATGCACATGCAGAGGGTATGAAAGCACTACACACATATATTGATATTAGTGTCTATGTATATTAAGAAGGAATCTGAAAGAATACCAAAATTTCAGCAGTAGCTAACTGAGAATGTAACTTTCTCTTGAATATAATTAACTATTTTTTATTTTAAATAATTCAAAAAACAAAGATATTCATGTTGGAAGAAGTACAAAGTATAGACCATCTATTTTTCCCACTCAAAGAATTATAAAAATAGTTTCAATTTTTTCAATAATTAATTTTTAGAAAATGTTAAAGATCATAAATTATATGCAAATTAAGTTCAAACTCTTGAATAAGCAAATTCCAGTGAAGAGGGACAATAAAAAATTATGTTTAGTTTAAGGCAGAATTCTAATTTTATTAGAATTAAAACAAGATAATAGCTTTCATCAATAAGCAGCAATACTTTTTTGTGTAAATATAACAAAATCATCAGCAACAATCCCCTAAAGGTAAAAGGCAACCAACATATAACAAACTTATGCAGTCTGCTTTGTCATTTTCCAGCGAATTGGTAACTGGAACTAAAAACTTTGAAAGTATAGCAGACAATATAAAGACAAAATAGAATCATAAAACCTTGGCCATTCATCAGAAAATGATACAATGCTTCATTACAAAGACATATTTAGATTAGTACTATAATGTAACAGCTAGAAAAATAAAGGATTTCATTAGTTTCTGCAACTGCACTATATCTCAGCTGGCCTCAACTGGAGCTATACAAGGTATATCTTGCCCATTGGTGATGTGAGGTCCACCCCTCTGTCACTCAACCTGATCATCAAAAATAGCAGGTTCTTTTCCATATGAGATTCAAGGAGTCACATATTCATTTGACAGTCCTTATTTTAGTGAATTGACATTTTGGTTCATTGAGCAGACAAGAATGAAGTCATTACATGTACTTTACAGATGAGGAAACTTAGTATCCTAGAGGCACCACGATTTGCCAGCCACAAATCTCATAAGCAGTGATGAAACTGTTCTCTGCGAATGCACAGCAAGCCTAAGAGATCATCAACTGAGGTATAAATAAATGCAACCTGCCTAGCCATTTTTACAGGGACTTCCTGACTCCTGCCTCACTATTGGTTTCTATGTTATTGTTGCTTTTTTGTCATATGTCTCTAATCTGTACTGCTCTGCTCTCTTAGGCACTCATCAGCTTGTCCTGAATTAGAAAAAAGGTGCTAGAATGTGGGAGTGGAGGTTGACCTACATCTGAACAATCTGCATGTGATTCACCACTATTAAACAATTTGGTTTGAAATAGCTACAATTAAGTTATCATCAGAGAAGTATTTACTAGATTAGAAATTCCAAATTTATCTTTACATATGCCCTAACCAAGAAAAGGGCCACATTTCTGTACTTTATTAAGTAAAGCAAATACTGAAGCAAATTCTTCCAAATTAACATTTATATTGTTAAATCACTGACAGCTAATTATATGAATGGTTACTTTAGTTGTTTCTTTAAAAATTACAGGTTTGGAATAGCAAGAAAAATATGAAATTATGGCAGACAAGAGATTCTCAGGTTCTAATGACATATAGTACATATAATATATATATTTCAATATATATTAAATTGCCTTCCTAATATATAAAACTATATATCCTAATGTCAAGCTACCACAAACTTATAGAGAAGGTAATATCAAAATTTAAAAAGAACGAATAAATTCTGTCTACAGTAAAACAAACTAATAGTATGAAAGAAAAACTCAAACTGGCAAACAATATGTGTTGCATGATTTAAAGTATAATAGTAACTATAACACAATTTTTACTTATTCAGAAAAAGTAATATCAATTCTATCTACATCTAACAAGGGGAGTAAATTTCTGAAACATAACTAAAATAAATGTAACAACATATTTTGTAAGCAGAAAAGTTTTCTTTTTCCTACCTTTATAGGTGAGTAAAAGGTTCTCTGATTAATTTTCATGGATACCCTGAAAAAGAAATAGAAAATAGATGAAATAAAAAATAATAAAACAGGAGAGATGCTTTAACATTATCCATGTTGAGTGTTAGTGGTCTCTTAGCTGAGTAACCATACACTGTGGCTAGGCATTGTCTGTTCCCTCCCCCCCGTATACCTAAGTCTGGCAACACTGATAGTGCAAAGGGCACACAAGCATTAGAATAAAAGCATTATATGTGGATTGAGCATTTTTGTGCTCTGTAGAGCATGAATGTAATGATTAAGACTCTTTATTGTTCACAAATATTAGCCAATTGAGTAATTTTATTATTGAGAATCATCAACTAAAAACCAAACAAAATTATAAAACAAATAATTCTAGATTTAATACCATATCTTTTTATGTCATTAAAAATATAGGTACCATTATGCAGATATAATCATGAGATTTCAGCTTAAGTGACCCAAGTCATAGGTTCTAGGGATTTAATGGAGATATTATCTGGCACAAGGAATTACTATTAAAAAATTCTGGTGTCCTTCATTAAAACAGAATTACTCTTGGAACTAGAAGGTAATTTAAAAATCAACTGGTTCAACTTCCTCACTTTACAGATAACCAAGCAAGGTCACATAGCTAGCTCATGGCAGCACTGAGGGTAATATTTCCATCTCCCTGCCTTGTACTAATTCCACAGCATTAAAATATTTAGTTCTTTGTAACTTCCAAGATTGGGAAGAAGTAGAGGGAGTAGAATTATGTATGCTGCTTTTGATAAGTTCCATCCTCTCAACAAAACTTCATATTCCAGCCTGAATGAATGATCTATGTCATCAACATTTACTGAATCTACTTCATTTAAAACTCCTTTCCTTGGTGGAAGGAGATAGCAAAGAATTTGATGGTGGGATTCTGGTCTTAAGCTCCTTATAAATCAATGACAGAAAGCAGAAAAAAAAATTAAGGTTTTGGAAAAGCCCATGAGCTACAAAGCTAGCAAAACTTGTCAATAACACTACCAGCTAGATATGAAAGAAACCACCACCCAGCAGTCCTTCATATAAAGTATGTTTTCCAGGCTAACTTCAAAAAAATCTACCACTTGCTCTTTAACATACACTTCTTTACTCTAAATTGATCTACACTATTATAAGCAATAATGGAATTACTCCTTTGCTCTCTGGCCAGACTTCATATGTTTTTTGTTTCTTTTTTTAAATATACAACTATTTGTGATTCTTAACTGATAAAATATAATTTTTATAACAATTAATAAACTGTTTCTTGTAAATGCTTTCAAAAGAGTCACAATAACCCTTGACCCAGTTTGTTTTGCTATTAACAGATAGCAGTAAGCTCAATGTTTTCAGACAGAGCAATAACAAAATCAACATTACATAAGCATAGATTCCACCCCTGTACTATCAAGATTTAAAATTCTAAGAAACTGAGAAAGGAGCAAGCAGCAATACAATAGCTGTGGGAATGTTTTCTTGTGCTATAATCTCATAAACAGCTTGTGTGTACCACATTGGAAGCTCACAGTATCAATAAGATGCATCTTCCCTTGTTGGACAAACTCCATGATTAATTCATGTTTCCTTTGCATAATGTCAAAGGATGAAAGTAGTAAGTTTAAAAGTCATATCAGATGTAAAAAAAAGAAAACATTAGATAAAAAATGTTTTTAAAAATGTGGGCTTTAAATAATTTAAGAGTTTGATGTGTACCCAGATAGAGTAGCTAGTATCTGTAGGAAGATAAAGCATTATTTAATAACAAAATGACTTTACCAGATTTTGACTCCAAATTTTCAATTCTGCTTAAATCATTAAGAAAGAATTCTGAGACAAATATTTTTTGTGCCAAAGTCTAAGCAACTTTACTCAACCATATTTAAGAGAAATAAAGTCACTGAAAATTACAAAGAAACATGTTCTTTGAAGTTATCAGTAATTGGTAAAGTACAAAGTGTATCTACATTTTTCTTTAAGACATATGATCATAGTTCAGCACTCTTATTTTACAGATATATAAATTTATACACACACATACACAAACTACTGTGGGTGGACACAATATGTTTTACACAAGCAAATTCGGTTAAACACTGAAATATACCCTCCTAATCCACTATGTATTTTCCTCGAGATGAGACTTTTGGCTTTTTCAATATCTTCAAAATCGAGATTATGGTAATAAACACATCTGCAAGTTTCAAAGTGACATAGCAGTACAAATGACTGTCAATTTAAGGCAAGATTATCATAATGTGGAAGGCAAGATTTTGCAGAGTTGGAGAAGGACAAAGAAGAGATAAGTCAAGTTATTAGTTTTTAATATAAATTAATTAGAAACTTTCTTCTTTTTTTTTTAGAAACTTTCTTCTTGTTCTCTACTCTCCTTATCCTCCACTGAAAAGACTATTGTTTATTAAGTGCTACAAAAAAAAAACACATTCGATATCTCCTATTTTAGAAAAATGAAATTTTAACAATCAAGAGAATTTAAAATATTGTGTAAATGTATTTAGTCTTTCATTCCTAAAGTCTTCAGTTCTTTCATCAGGATCAGAGGTCAAACAAGTTTATATTCCACAAGGAGAGCAAGTTGTTCATAGCACTTAAAGAATAGGAGTAAAACTAGACCTTAGCATTTCTACTCAAAATACACAGTAACAAACAATTTTAAAATGTCTATCCTATACACCTTTGACACAAAGTAAGTATACTCTTCATAATGAACATATAGGGGATATTACTTGACATATGTATTAAAAAAGAATTTCAAAATATAATATTACCTGTAGGCCAGCTGAGGACAACTTTTTGATTGTCTAGATAAGCCCTCTTATTTTATAGATATGTAAATGAATTAACAAGTATACTATAATACTTATGAGTAAAGCCTAATTTTATTATCATAGTATGTGTTTTCTTTTGATTGTTCACAAGGCTTAGTATTATCATTGTAGGAATAATAATCATTAAACCTTCCCATGTTTTTAGTTTTGAGATTCACCTTCTAGCTCCCCTTGAGGATTCAAATCAAGTAATAACTACTAGTAGTATATTTTGTACTTCAAAACATATATTCTTCTATTTAATCAACACAGAGGAATAAAAACCAGATTAAAAAATAAAGCTTAATTTAAAAATACTAAGTTCTCTCACATTAGTTGTTAACAAAGCATGAATTTTTGTCCATAAGAAATAAATATATTTTTTCCTTTTAGCCTTTTACATACTCCATTTTCTCTTCTATATTCTACAACTTGAATAACCCAGTTCTATACTTTGAATCCAAGTCCAGGATAAGATTAGAGCTAATGTTAGTCTGTTAGCTTTGATCTCTTTAATAATTATATCAGGAAGTTGTGGCTTAGTTAATGGCACACAAATTCTTCTCACAAAATGGTATAAGACTCAAAGCTTTTACAGTATTATAACCATCTTCACTTCCTAACTCACAATCATAAGATAGTCAAAATCATTATAAGGCCACTTCTGACCTTTGAAAAGCTGCAGCTATCTTGCATGGTGATAAAACAGTTTGAGAATAGAATGGTTCCAGCAGTAACTTCATGTCCAAGGAATTTGATAAGGCCTTTTTCCCACAAAGGCTCTATTTGAGAGAATGATATGACTGGTTTTCTGCCAAAAGACCTGCTGTACAGATTGATCTCAAGTGATCATTTTTTTATAAGTGACAGTTGGAACATGCCCATTAGGATGGTTCTAGAAGTGTTCTTAAGCTACTTGTAGAGGCCCAGCTGAGGTCTTGTCAGTTGATCTGAGAATAGCCATGACAGCATCCCAAGGACAGACTGTCAGACTGTCATGTTCGATACCTTTCTGGAATGAAAATCTCCATTTAAGTAAAATGTGCTATATTTGAAACACACAAAGATCCAGGAAGTAGTGTTTAGCTATATATTTTGTTTTATACATTACCAAGTAAGTAAGTGCAACATTATTTGCTAAAAAACACACATACACACAGACTCTCTAAGTGCATTTTCTTTTGACTGCAGTTAATGGAATGCATTAGAAATATTTTATTTCTAAAAATATCCCAACGTTTATCTTGGAAAATACAAAATAATAATTTTCATTAACAGAAGTTCACATCCAAAATAAGCAATTATTGCTTTTACACAGTTTATATACTATCCAAAGTAATAAATTAATTTATAAATAAATATGTACCCACAGATGGTGATAAATGCTATGAGGCAAAATAGTGCAGGGGAATGTGGAAGTAAGGGATGCAGGGGGGTTACATTTTTAGGTGAGATAGAAATATTAGGAAGATTAGGAAGGAAAAGATCAAAAGAAGGGATCGCAATACTTTCTGAAGGCTCGCAGCTGTCATTTTGGTTTTGCTATTTTGAACACTTGAGTCTGAGATTCTCCTTTATGTCACCATGTGATCTTTCTGTGAAATGGATAACAACACACACTTTGCAAATTATTGTAACACATATACCTGATTACAAAACATCTGATAAAATATTATGGGTAAATATCTGAAAAGAACACAAGGTGTTATTATTAAATAAAAGGGACTGGAGTGGAACTTAATGAGCTTCATTTTGCTTTGGAAACCACCCTAGGTCACTTACATGTATTAGCTGAAACTTGTATTATTTCCATTTCATATATAAGGAAGCAGATACTTAAGAGGATTAAGTAACTTCCTAAAATCACAAAGGATTTTAGGAACAGAAGGTTTTGATCTGGGTCCCTGTCACTTTCAAGTCCAGTTCCTCCAGCCCCATCATTTTGAGTTAGAAAAGTGAGGCAAAGGCTTTCCAACTCATATATGCGATCTTGTTTTTCTTCCTTGGTGTTAAACCTATTTAGTAACAAATAAAAAAACTGAAAATCAAGTTCCTCAATCATCAAATCTTCCAAATTTAGCACTCTCACTTTTTCTTTTATTTATTTCAAAATATTAAGGGGGTACAAATGTTTTTGTTATAGTATTTTTCGTGAGCTTAGTTTGTGCTTCATATTGTTTCCTGGGCCAGGTCAAACGAACCAATTAAATCAATTCTACCTTAGGGGCATATAAAGTTATCCTTGATACAATTCTACCAAGATTAGACTTGATACAATTTGACTTGGTATAATTCTACTAATGTTTTGGCATTTGCATAAAAATATGTATGATTCAGTTAATCGTTTATATTACCCATAATTATCTTAAAAACAGATGTCAATTCTAGCTTGTGAGTATATAATTTTAAAGATGTGGACAGTAAAATTTATAACTGAAAAAGAAATTTTGTAATGTAAAATGGAAGGTAAAAACTCAAATAAATATTAAGTCCTAAACTGACTCCTAGATTTTGATAGTATGCCTTGAAAGTCAAACATTTAATTTTTAAAACAATTTCATATTTACTTGGCACTCCAAATTTGTTGTAATAACATTTAATTATTTGGCTATAAAAATGAAGAAGCATCAAACATATAAAAGGATAATTGCAAATCGTCTGCCTGTAATTATCAAATTGGTAATTAAGAAAGGCATAGATAGATATCTACTGGCCTTTTTTGTTTCTTCTTCAGAATTCATCTATAGATATTACAATCTGGACACTGACATTTTTTTATCATATGATAAACTGAGTTTTAGATGAGCCAAATATTAAAATATAAAAGTCCACCAAGCTTCAGAAAGATAACTACTTTTGTTTTATGATGAATATAGTCACTTAAGTAAAATCTAGATTGCTACCAACTTAGGTCCGTCCAGTAAACAACCTGAGACACTGGAGCAACTTGGTAGTCTTATTTTCTATGCAACTAAATAGAATGGATTAATAACCAACTTTGACTAATAACCACATTTTCTCCATGGCAAACAATGGACCTTATTTCTTTCTAGAGGTAAATGAGTTATGTGGAAAATGATGTCAAATCAATGGGAAATATCAGTCAGAGGGAATTGCTCAAGAGAAGATTCTTTATCTTTTAAATTTGGTGACATCAAATATGCTCATATCTTCTCATCAAAATTTAATCTTTATCACTTCTTCCAAATTCTCAACAGTAGCAAATCGATTAAAATATGTATTTTGGACAAAAGACACATACCACCTCCAAAATATTAAAAGTTTACTTATCACTGATACTTGAAATTTAAATTCTCTTTTTAAAAAATGCTATAAAATTTCAATTCTCAAATGATACTCTAACAGTGTGTTTTTTGTTTGGTTTCATTTGGTTTTAGCAATAAACATGCCCCTTACATAGTTCTTCTGCTCTTGGCCCGGACTTCTTGAACTTGAAATACTAGAAGTCTTAAATTTGGAAAAGGATCACATAAATATTGCACATATATTAGTACAATAGGAGACTGGTAAAATAGAATATAAGAAACTACTTTACATAATAACCCAGATTTTTCTTACCAATAAATGAACTAGTGAGTTATGAAAATTTTCAAATCCATTAGAATCAAGGTGACTTCCCAACCTTTGTTAAAGATGAAAACAGGTACGTCGCCAAAGGTGCAAAGTAACTAACAAGGAGATCTCAAATATTTAACTAGTAAATTAATCTGCAGTTAGATGACAGCAAAATCTTCACCCAACTCTGCACTTTACATTCTCTGAGTATAAAGACCTATCTGGTGTTATCAAAAGTATATCTTTGCATACTTAGAACAGAGCCTGGTAAATTGTAGGTGCTACCTTAAAATTTCTTGAATGAACGGAAATTCTTAAATTTTTCAAAACGCAAATCCAATCATATCACTCTTATACCTGCATAAAATCCTTCAATGTCTTTGCATTGCTTCAGATCAAACTTCATGGCCTGGTGTGGTGGCTCATGCCTATAATCCTAGCACTTCGGTAGGCCAAGGCAGGAGGATTGCTCGAGGCTGGGAGTTTGAGACCAACCTGAGCAACATAGCAAGACTTTCATCTCCACAAAAAATAAAAAAAATTAGCTGGGTATGGTGGCAAACCCCAGCAGTCCCAGCTACTCGGGAGACTGAGGCTGAGGCAGAAGGATAGGTTGGGCTTAGGTATTGGAGGTTGCATTGAGCTCTAATGACGCCATTGCACTCTAGCCTGGGCAACAGAGTGAGATCCTGTCTCAGAAAAAAAAAAAAAAAGAGAGAGAGAGAAAGTAAAAGTAGAGTATCCGAACTTGTTAAAGTCTACAAGGATGTGCTGCTTCATATGGTATCAGAGTAGACCCCGTATAGCAAAAGTAATCTTAACCAAAAAGAACAAATTGAGAGGAATCAATTTATCAGACTTCAAGCTATACTACAAGGCTATAGTAACTAAAACAGCATGGAAATGGCACAAGAATAGAGACATAGACCAATGGAACAGAACTGAGAACCCAGATATAAAACCAACCTCATATAGTCATCTAATCTTTGACAAAGCAGTAAAAAACATATACTGGGGGAAAGAATCCTTATTCAATAAATGGTGCTGGGAAAATTGGATAGCCACATGAAGAAGACTGAAACAGGATCTGCACCTTTCACATCTCACAAAAATCAACTCACAGTGGATAACAGACTTAAACCTAAGGCATGAAACTATAATAATTCTAGGAAACAATGTTGGAAAAACTCTTAAAAACATTGGCCTGTGCAAAGAATTTATGAAGAAGACCCCAAAGGCAATCACAGCAACAACAAAAATAAATAAATGGGACCTTATCAAATTTAAACAGCTTCTGCACAGCCAAGGAAACTATCAAGAGAGCAAACAGACAACCTACAGAATGAGAGAAAATATTTGCATGTTACACATCTGATAAAGGGCGGATAACTAGAATCTATATAGAACTCAGGAAAATCAGCAAGAGAAAAAGTCAAACAACCCTATCAAAAAGTAGGCAAAGGACATGAACAGAAACTTCTCAAAAAAAGATAGACTAATGGCCAACAAACTTATGAAAAAATGCTAAACATCTCTAATCACCAGGGTAATGTAAATCAAAACCACAATGAGATATCACTTATCTCCAGTGAGAATGGCCTTTATCAAAAAGTCCCAAAACAATAAATGTTGGCTTGGATGTGGAGAGATAAGAACACTCATACACTGCTGGTCAGACTGCAAACTAGTACAACCTCTGTGGAATGCAATATGTAGATACCTCAAAGAAATACAAGTAGAACCACCATTTGATCTAGCAATCCCATTACTAGGCATCTACCCAAAGGAACAAAGTCATTCTATAAAATATAAAAAAGACATCTGCACTAGAATATTTATAGCAGCACAATTCACAATTGCAAAGATGTGTAAACAACCCAAGTGCCCATCAATACATGAGTGGATTAATAAAATGTGGTATATGTATACCATGGAGTTCTACTCAGCCACAAAAAACAATGGTGATATTAGCACCTTTTGTATTATCCTGGATAGAACTGGAGCCTATTCCCCTAAGTGAAGTATCCCAAGAATGGAAAAACAAGCACCACATGTATTCACTCTCAAATTGGTATTAACTGATCAACACTTATGTGCACATATAGGAATAACATTCATTGGGTGTGGGGCAGGTAGGAGGGGGGAGGAAGGGATGGGTATATTCACACCTAATGATGCGGTGTGCACCCTCTGGGGGATGGACGTGCTTGAAGCTCTGACTCGTGTGGGGCAAAGGCAATATATGCAACCTAAACATTTGTACCCCTGTAATATGCAGAAATAAAAAAATAAAAAGTAAAAATAAAAAAAGAAATAAATGCCAATGTGGTAAAATTTTTAATAAAGGTGCAGAAGAGTCAAAAATAATAAAACATGCTCTAAGTATAAAATCCAAATTTAATAGACATTACCATTTTACAATGCTTGCTTAACTTTTCTCTAGCTTTTTCTATATCTTTTTCTCTAGCTTTTAAGAAAAAATAGAACCTAGCTCATTGTCTCACTTATTGTCAGATATGACTTAGAAGACTTCCCTTACCACTCAACCTAAAATGGCATCACTCCTAACATTTCCATCTTATTCTGCTTTCTTATTTTTCATAGCCTTCATTACTATCCAACATTATACATAAATAGATAGATTTATTCAAATGTTTATCTATCTACCTTTCCAGAATGTAAGCTGCATGCTGAATAAATACCTTATTACACCAAAGTTCTGCCAGATCATCCCATTTTCCCTCTGCCCCACCCAAATGCCAACAATAGTCTGAAGTAAGCATGCATGCCTTTTATGTGTAGTTTTAACCTTTCCTAAGAAAGTGCGTACCCATAACAAAGATACCACATAGTTCTCTTCCCTCTTTTGTTGCCTTTTTAACTTCCACTCATACTCCAAATTTCAATGGAAGTGTTACTTCCCCACTATTCTGATTATTTACTATGCAATCCTTCTTCCCAGTAGTTGTGACAGTCAAGATTTTACTTTTTTGTGTGTGAATATTGAATAATTCACCTCTTTCTGCCAATAGACTGTAAGCTCTATGAAGGTAGTTAATTCCGTTTATCATTCCTGGCATGTAATGAGTGCTCAGGAAATAATAGTGGATGAATGAATTGAGTTGTAACATAATTTAGAAGTGACTCCTCTCCCGAAACCCGGGAGGGGGGGCAAGACCCACATCATAGGGATGTGGCGAGCATTGTGGGGGG
>VBSM01000272.1:89571084-89584936 GCA_008086735.1 Cheirogaleus medius | reverse complement strand
ACACACTACAAATCTAGGCATCATCCAATTATATTCAGATACCAAAAAAAAAAAACTACCTTATGCTATTTATTGACATTTCAGTGAATCAAGTAGAAATATTTCAAATTGCTGTCTCATGATTCTCAAAATTATTCAATGAAAAATATGAGATCTTGTTCAGATACATTCCTGCTTAAAATCTCATATTATTGGATCAAATTACAGAGCATTTGTATTTTGAAACTAAGCCCTTTTTCCTCTAGTTTCACTCTTCTTATATTTCTTCCAAACAATGTGTGTAAACACACACACACACACACGTTAATCAAGAACTGAGACACAGACACTATGGAAATCCCTTTACTAGCATATAATCATTTCTGTTTAGTTTTATTAAAATCAGATAAGTAAAAGCTCAGGAAAAGTTAGAAAAAACTTTTGGAACTGAGAACTCTAAAATCATACTAATATATAAGAATAGATTTTAACAGCAAATTTCTCCAGGACATAGAAATCTTTCTTATGCCTACTTTCATATCTGCAACATCATGTCTCTAGATTATGACTAAGATGACAAGGAAAGTAGTATGATTTATATTATAAAAAAATCTTGACATACTTTTATTAGATATTTCTCCACCATATAAAAGCAAAGCATGTCTCTAGGGTGAATAAATAGTACTTACATTGCATGAAAAATCAAGTCAATATGTATTTTTTAAACATGAGCAAAGGAAAATAAATATAAAATATATATGGCATTGATGTATGATGTACAATAATAATTAATGACAAAAGAAAATATAATTTAGATATTTAGGAGCAATTTCCAAAAAAGTTTTGTATCCTCTGCAGTCATTAACTCGGTCATTATTTTTTAAAATACATAATTTTCTTTGGAAAATGTATTTAGTGTTTCTATGCTTTACACAGGAATTTGGAACTAATTCCCACAGCAGCCTAGCAATGCAAATTCATTACGTGGCCTGGAGGTGACTGTGCTGGCCTGAAGAGTGTATGTCAGGAGCTTGTGAATTTTGTTTTAAAGAAAGACAATCATGTCTCCTAATCAAACTTATTTTCCCCATATGCAGCAATGCTTTTAAAATTAATTAATTCATTTTGCACTGTGCTTGATTATGTGCCAGTTACTATGTAAGTTGACCCAAAATTGCAAAGAACAATATAACTAACCGTGTTTCAAAGTGCCTATTAATGGGTGAGAAAAACAGATAATCAGATAATGAGAACTGAGTATAGACATATTAAGAGCAATGATAGATACTGATAGAGACATGCACAGGTTATCACAGGGACATGGATTCGAGTCATCAACTCAGGCTGGAGTCAAGAAGAAGGTGAGAACTAGACTGACTCTACAAGTACAAGTAAAGATTCGTTGGAATTGGAACTGACAAGAAGTTGGGAGTGTGAAGAGAAAGCCTCCAGCAAAACGGAACAGTATAAGCAAAAGCCCAGTGAGAAGCAGCAGCAGAGTGTAAGCTAGAAACTGCTGTCACTGAGGGGTTACATAGAATATGAGGCAGGGAGTGGCTGGAGATGACACGAGAGAATCTCACAAAGGTCAGACCAAGGATAACCTTGTGTTATACTAAGGGGTTTATCCTAATCAATATGGCAAATGAATTTACTCTTCTTTGCCAAATTTTACATGGTGTAACTGGTTGGCTTCTGTTTTCAGGAGGAGTCCTCAGAATTCTCTTTGACAGGAATATTGAACCTTAATAAAATAGAATACACCAATTGATTACCAGTATTTTCTATAAATGCAAAATGGTGAGTCATGGCATTAATGCTATATTTGCTATTCCTGCTGTGAATAGTTTATATGCTTTCAGTGTATGCATGGGGGACTATGCTAAGATTTTTCTTTACTGAAGATTACATAGGCAAGATCTGGAATGGAGGAAGAAAAAAAATAAGAGGGCCGTATAGTAGCTCATGGAGTGAGAGATAATGAGAGTCCTAAAGCAGAGCAATGGGAATACACAAGGAGAGCAAGGAAAGTTTCAAGAAATATTTAGAAAACTGTATTGGAAGAAGTCAGATAGGGATGAGGAGGCTTAAGGAGAAGTCATGGATGACTCCCACATTTTAGCTTGGGAAAGTGGTTCATTCTGAACTCACCACCTGGGATAGAAGATATAAGAGTAACAACAAGGAAGAAAACACTGATATACGGTTTTGAGATTTAAGATATACTGGTAGAGATGCCTAGATGGAAGTGGATACGTGGTTCAGGTAAGAAGTCATTTTGTTAGAGATAAAAATTGGGAGAACTATCATCATACTAGTAAGCATGGAAAAAACGGGTATCAATTTGCTCACCTCGAAATAATTTTTAGAGTAAGAGAAGAAGAAATCTAAGAGAGATATATAAGAAAGTGTTCATAGGAGAAAGTAGCCCCTAAAGGAGACAGGAGGAATGATGAAAGATTAGAAGGAATAGAGTGGAGAGACTCACAGAAACCAAGAAGAGAATGTCGAACAGGGTGGTCGACCAAGTCAAATGCATCAGAGAAGTGCAGGAAAGTAAGGACTGCATATGCCTCTTGGATTTCACAATTAAGAGCTAGGTGATTAGAAGGGAAGGGTGTAGCCTCAATAGCATTTTCACATATATAATATGCATGTACTATATATTATAATATATATTATAATACATTCTTTCTCTATATATAAATAAAAAGAAAAAAAGGTTTTCTTATGTTTATTGAATAAATAAAAGAAAGACTATAATTTCTTCCTTCTTCATATAAAGTACAAATAAAATATAAATTTGAAAATAGGCCATTTCAAATATACAGGTAGGTATACCACAATTTAATTAAAATATTTATGAGCTTCAAGGTGCCTATAGTAAAATAGGTTACACACTAGATAGGAAGATGCTCTTTGCCTATGGTTATTGCACATTTCTCTATTATTTATTTATAACTATTGTTATTTATTTCATTACCATTGCCTTTGGAAAATAACTAAATTATTATTTCTCAAAGAAGGATACAGGGTACATTAATTTATATCACTTAAAGAAGAATCTTTTAAAATAGTTTGAAGTAGGAGTTGGGGATATTTTACATTATAAGTAATTCTTTTTAAAATATTAATATCATTTAAAAATGGGCAAGAAATTTTGGACTTTGATTTTATAAGGTGTGAAATATAGATAAAAATGTGAAGACAGGCAGGTCAAGCTAAGTCAATCTACATCCAAAACACATAAGGGGAGCAGGTTACTGTGCTGAAGAATGGGGTCTCTGAGCAGTTTGTTCAACAGTGAATCCTACAAGTATTAGGAACCCTAGAATATGTCAATGAGAAGCAAATCCTGGTTGGTAGTTTCTGATCCAGAACATACCTTAGGATCACCTGGGAGTCTTTTCAAAATGCACATGCCAAAGCCCTACTGCAGACCTACTGGAGCACAGGTATTCAAGAGTGGATTCAGGGCATACGCATTTTGCAGAGGCTGCCTCGGTGACTGATGTGCATACATGGGTAAGAATCACTGTTCTACATGGGTACCAGCGAGATTGCTTACTCAGAGAATCACAGCCCCCATTCTTAATTTAATCTTAATCAAACGTCATGCTGTAGATAGAGCTACTCCTTAAGTTCCTTCATCCATTAGACGGATGAAATGTTCTTTCATCTGCACTAGAAAAGCTTCAAAGTGGGCCATAGATTGATAGGAGTTTGCTACTTTTCCAGCAGGAAACTGAAAGAGCTCCTAGAAAAAAGTCTGCTAGGTCTCAGCTATTGTTTGTAAAATTTCATTTTGTGACCTTTCAGATGTTCCAGTTAAGCTAAGCTTAAAGGGTGGTACAACCAGATAAAACAAATCACACTTTGTTAAAAGGTTGGACTTAAAAGAAATTGAATTTAGTTAATATTGTTTACATCAGCTATTTAGAAACATATTACAACTGTATGAATGGCATAAAAGTATATATTTAATAGTAATATTACTTCAATAATAAGAATATTGAATATCACATGAATTGCTTGATCTAAAATGACCAAAAGACTTAAACAATTTATTAATTATGCCTGTGTCTCAGTCACTCTCTTCCTAGAATGGAACTTGAGCAAGGTAGAGATAAACACACAGCTGTGTGTCCCCTCCTCCCTTTTACTTCCTCACTTACACTGTCCCCATGTAATTCCTTCAAATGTGGCTAGCCACGGCTATGCTCTTGGGGAAAGCCATTAGCAAAATGTTTGCATATGTGTCTGTGGAGTGGAGTATATTTTCTCTCCTACCAGACAGAAATTGTATTTCAGTAATAACAGATGGGATGAACTGCTTATAATTATTTAGAAAGAGAGAGAGAGATGGGGGGGCCCTAGTTAGTATATTATTGTTTGCTGATCCATAATATATTTTAAGATTTTTCACAAATGTAATCACTATCATTATTATTTTTTTTACCATATTTAATCCACACATCATTTAATCCTTCTCCCACATGTAAAAGAGAATGAAACCTATTAGAGGTATCATTGAGATGTGATAGACAAGGAGCTATGAGTGCCGACAGCAGGGAGACATGAGCTACTCTCCCTGTTGTCAGAGCATGTACCCAGGAAAAGCAATATTCTACTTTTTGGTTGGATGTAAATGGCAGGAATAGAGGATTGTGCAGCTTTTTCAAAATATTCATCCTATTTCTGCTCCAGCACTTTACCCGCCCTACAAATACTTCCACAAGAACTACTGCTCTAAGGAATTCAGTCCCTCCCAGAATCATGTGTTCTTACATACAAATTTGTTTGAATTATTAAATGATGCTTCCTTGCTGCTCTTGATATTGGCCACAATTCTGAGAACTTGGGAAACAGAAATCAGTGAAGACAAAAAAGATAAGCTGAGTAAATTTCAGAATAAAGAAAAGTTGGATTTACATAAGTGGGTATAACATGTTCCCCAATGAGAACAGAATAAAAAGGAGCTGTATGAAACTCAGAAGGAAGAATGTAGGTTTAACCTATAAAATGATTAAGACTTGCACATAGATTTAAATATCTACAAGCCCATTTGCATTGATTTTTTTTTTTTTAATGGAATCACCCTCTTGCTTGCCCTGATTCTGGATTCACTGGTCTTCTTTTAGCTTCTTTAATATAATTTTCCTTCTCTAAGACTAGAGTTTTGAATATGCTATTCCCTTTTTCTGGTAATCACTCACAACCCATTCATTTACCCTACAGATATTTACTGAGTACCTATTACACGATGGGCACATTTTGAGGCGTTGGGGATATATTAGTTAAAAAAAAAAGGCATCCTAGCCATCATGGGCTTATATTCTATAGCGTGATGGAATTACTTCAGAATTTCTCAACTTTGGCACTATCAGCTTTTTGACCCAAATAATTCCTTGTCATGGGGGTCTATCCTGTGGATTGTAGGACATTGAACAGCATCCCTGGCCTCTATCTACTAGATGCTAGTAGCATTCCCCCAGTTCCGACAACTCAAAATATCGCAAGGCATTACCAATTGTGCCCTAAGGGGGGCAAAATCACCCCAAGTTGAAAAGCACTGGGTTACTTGGTAAGCACTGGGTTACGTGGTAGCAACTGTAATGTTGATCATTTTATATTTATTTTAGTGATTATTATAATACTATCTTCTCCCACAAGATAACTGTCCCCGTAGAATACACACTATTTATTTTTTTCCTGATGATAGTATTTTCAGCTTCTAGGACAATAACTAGTGTATTGAAAGCACTGAATAAATACTCGTTGAGTGAATTAAACCAACAGGTAAATAACTCTCTTCCCTAAAATCTGAGTTAGATATTTTTATGCGCCACATTAACTCTTTCTGCTTACCCTTCAGTGTACTTATTGCATGTATTTTAATTGCCTGCCTTTTTGTCTGTCTTGTCTCTCATGCACCATACTGAACACTCCTTAAAGGCAGAGAATGTGTCAGACCCCTCTTCATAGTGTCACTTTCCAGCCCAGCACCCAGCAGATAAATACCACATGAGAGGATGGATGAATAGCAGCACTAATAATTACTATGCATTCAACATGGGGCAGCCATCAAGCTAGTTCATTTGTGCTCTACATATCCTATTTCATCTTCACATAAAATGTGGAAGACAATGACATAATCTCCACTTTCACAGAACAGGAGCCTCAAATCCAGAGATTAAGTAACACACTCAGGCACAAGATGGTAGATTTAGAATCTGAATCTTTGAAGTCTGATTTTAGAACTCAAAGCCTCACTCTGACTACAGAGGTGGAAATTTCTTGGCTTTATCTGTGAGAATAAATGAGTTAGCAAATGACAAATTACAAGCAACCCAACTTGTTTTCAAATCACAGATGAATAGCATTTCAAATTACTATCTGGGGCCAAGTAGCCTATGGAGAAACAAACAAATAAAAAACCATTCTGTAGATCAGACAGTATCTTTATACCTACATTTTTGAGGTGGTCAAAATTTTATTATGATGCTGAATATGCAGTGCATGGACACTGACAATGAAATGCCAATTTAGTCAATATTCCTTTTTTCCAGCCAAATACATGTTTGTTGGCTATAAATATTTCTGCTCTATATCACTTTATTGTGAAAACAATGGTAAGTTTTAAATATACATATATATATATTTTTATCTTAAGGCATTTTTTCTTCAACTATTTCAATAGTCTTAGGTTTTCAGAAATTACATAATTTAGAATCCCATGCCCAGTAAACCACTAAAAGCTCAACAATTACATTCTAATCATTCATTTACAAGTTATTTTATCATTATTGATATTTGGTCCACAGTCACATTTTCCCTAGTGACTGCTCTTATAATTATCTTTAATTTTCCCTCATTTTTGCTCTAGCCAGTGTTAGGAAGTATTATTCCTCAGGCTGTCAGTGTGAATCTCTAAAACAACTAGAGGATAGGAAAGAAGTTCAAATCTGTCTTAATATCCCAGGCCAATATTTCCCTACAAAACTAATTTTATTATATTATACAGATGGTACCTAAGAAAAATGGAAAGATTTGAAGGCTCTTGGGTTAATACTTTATCCAAGTTCTAGTCTTAAGATGTTTTTGTACTATCTTGATATCTATTAATATTCGTTTTTCTTGAAATATAAGCTTTCAATTTGCCAACTGATTTTGGAATTATTAAAGGACATTTGTTTTTAATTTTTGCATGGTATAAGTTTGACACTTTTATTTCACAAAAATCGATGACTCCATTTCAAAGGAACTCAGGCCTTTATAAAATTAAATTCTTCTAACTTGAGATCATACCTATAAGAGAGTACCTTGTGTCTTCTGAAGGAATTTTTCCCCATTGTAATAATAAAATTTACTGTAATCTCCCCATTGCCTCAGTTTTATCTTCTTTTCATTAAGTGATTATCTGTTGAATTTGTTTTCATTTACTTTCATTGCCTGGAGCAGTGATTTTCAACTTGTATCTGCTCAAAATGCACCTGAGGGCAAATTTATCTTGAGACTTTTCTCCCATGAGAAAGTGGTCCTGGTACTACCCAGCTAACAAAGACAGGATTTACTCAAATTCCTGGTCTCTGAACTTCCAAAGGACTTGTACACTTTTTTCACTCATTTAGTATTTATGTATATAAGACCTTAAATTGGTTAACTTTTCAAAGATTTAATCTTATTTCTTAAACATAAATTATAAGCTGTCAGGGTCAGAAACTTGTTATATTTCCTTTCATCTTAGCACCCAGCAGTAATGAATATAGTTAGTGTTCAGTAAATATTTATTAAGATTAGCTAATTTGACCATGAACTGATTTAACTCAAATAAGCTTAAACTATCCCTCCTTAAGATCAGAATTAGAATTAATATGATCAAAGCATTGTATTGTTTGTTACAAATGAGGTTCAATGTCATTTAAATCATTAAAACAAACCTAATAAATTTCAAATAGATTGGAATCCAAATCAGATTTTGCCAAAACATACTATTTTAGGACATAAGAGAAAGTGTAAGATGGAAAATGAAAGAGTCTGGAACTCTCACAACATCCAGTTTCCCTGAATGGGTTTGGCAGCAACAATGGCAGGATGGAATTCCATCCTGGGCAATTCTATTCAAGGAAGAGCTCCCCACTAAAACTCCTTCAGTAACCTTTGCAAAAATTATGGGAAAAAATATGTTTGATTTTCTTCTCACCCTGAATTCAAACAAAAATACTTCTCTTTTTTTGTTCTCTTTTCTTGTTTGGGAAGGTAAATTAGAGGGAAATGCTGACAGAAAGAAAAAAAAAAGCTTTGAAGTCAGGAAAAAATAAGTATTATTATAGTATTCTTTTAAGTTCTCATGTTTCTCAACTTGTCTATATACATACACACAGACTGTATTCATTTGAGAGATATATATCTCGAATATATATATTTATTTAATATATGTGTAGTGTAAGTATGTGTGTGTGTGCGTGTGTGTGTGTGTGTGTATTCATTTAATAAACACTGCCCAAATCTTGCTTTGAATACTGCCTGGTTTATAGGCTAGAAAAGGAGAATATTTGTGAATCTACCCCAACATTTGAATACCACAAAAAATGCCATTTTATTCAATAATATATGATATTTCAGTCTGTATATCTTCTCCAATGGTTTAAATACAGAAAGAGATAATATGAGAGAATGCGTAATCCTCAAATCTTATCTTTATTACATGCTTAATATATATTTACTTTCTTATTACATATTGTTTAAATTATTTTAAGAATCAGCTTGCATTCAAACACTAATGGGAAGCAAAGTGAAAAGAAATATATGACAAGAAAAGCTCTCTTGAAATTAAGTTTAGAGCTTAGATCAACCAGTCAAATGCAAGTAACTTATTTGTATATATAGAGATATGGATATATAAATACATAGATATACTTTGTGTTGTAAGAATAATTACATACACAAAAATTATATAACTGCTATGCATTAAATCAGTAGTACTAATAATATCTTTTATATTCTGAAAAAAATGAAAATGAAAGCATCGTAAAATGGACTTCCCTAGAGGAATCTTCAGTGGTTATTAGGTTCAAGCCCTTACTCTAGAAATGAAGAAACCAAGGTCCAGGCAGTTTAACTGAGTTTCATTTGAAACCTGAAATATAAATCCACATTTGGATTGCATTTCTAATAAGCGAAGAGTCTAGCTGGCAATTCTTTATATGTTAGTGTTTTTTACGGCATCCATTTCACTGCAAGTGATGTCCTTCATCTGCCTGGCAACTTGTTTTCCAGAATCATGAGGTTTCACCAATGCTAACCCCTGTCTGCAGTTTTTGCTTTGTTCCTGTGCCCATTCTTCAAAGGCTTGCTCAAATGCTACTCCTTCTTAATGATGTCTTCTTTGGTCCTCCCAGCTGGAAGTGATCTTTACCTCCTCTGATCCACTAGAGCAATTATCACATTCTGCCTTGTAATTCAATATGTCTTAGTGAAAGTGAATGGATGGGCCCTGGAGTTAAGCAGACAGGGGTTCAAATTTTGGTTTTGCTCCTTACAAGCAAATAAAACAGACATGTCAGTCAGCTTCTATGAGCCACAGTTATGGATAATTATAATTATCTTAACCTTTATTTGTTTTTACCTTTCCTGCAATATGGTAACCAAGCATATTAATTGAATAAATAAATTTTAAATAAATATGTCATACACTTATCAAATATTTACTAAGTATCTTCAACGTAGTGAACTCTGAACAGAACTTTTCTAAAATCTGAAACTCACCTGGTCCTTTATATAGCTGTATTTCCTATCTCCCCATCCAGAACATTCACATCTTAAAAACAGATATTATAGATATTATCATATAGCATTTTATGTCCCATGCTACTGTATGTATTTACAAATAGTTGAAAAAAACGAATGAATGAATAAATGAATGAAAAATCAAATTGATTATTATTCTTATTGGAAGCTTGATTGGCAAGTTGTCAGAGAAAGAGTTGTAAACTGTTTAATGACTAAGCACTTATTCTGTGCAAGAATCAACTATCTTTATTGTTAATGTTAATCTATCTAAAACTGAAAAATAGACTTGTTCTCTATATGTAATGAATTTATATCTTTTCACCAAGAAATACATATTTGATTTATTAGTATATTGCATATGAAATTTTATTAAGTGAAATTAAGCTTTTATTAAAGTTTCTACATGGGTTGAATAGTCACAATATAAATATATCTGAGCTCTCTGCAAAAAATTGCTCAATCAAATAGAGAAACATGCCTTTTACTACTAAATGCATCTACGATTTATTCTTGTATCAGCAATAATAACTCCTTCAATACCCAAAGCCATCTAATAACTATGGATAAATCACAAATGTCTGCCACAGCATGGCACAATGCTTTGCATACTTAAATGCTTCAACACTCAAACCCTACAACTGTAAAGCAGTACAGTCAACATAAGCAGATTCATCGTTATGATGGGTTTTATTCTTTAAAAGGGTTAAATTGCAAAGAATCCTTTGTTTTGTGAGGAGTGTAATGTGAGGACCCTCAAAACCCTGATTTATCATTGCTCCTTTTTTTCCGCTTTCTTTCTTGGCGTTATTTTTTTAAGTGCTCGCGATCCACATTGGATAAAAAAAGACATTTGAGGTCGAGAGCTGTGGAGGTTGAGGGTGGGAGGGAGAAGGCTATTTTGAATCTTGTGACAGTGAGGTTTCGTTCACTAAGGAGCTCTCTGTGGGTTTCTGGCATTGTAAGTGTTTTGTCTGCTTGCAAGAGAGCAGCTGATGGATGGGGAAAATGTTCATTGATTTGTAGTGCCTGCACTGCAGCCAACCAGCACTAGAATGAGGAGGCACCATCATGAATCTCTCAACTATGCATATTTATATGCAGCTGCTGTACTTCTAAACCTCTAGTGAATACAAAGTACTTGTGTGGCCACCAGTTCACACAATGCCGTCCTGCCGCATGCTCTGATTTAACTACTGTATGGAAGAATAGATTTGGGGGGTTCGGTGGGATATAGAAAGGAGAGGTAAGCATGGAGGAAGAAAAGACCCTTGCACAATTCCTTTTTCTTCGATAGTCAAGAGAATGAAAGGAATGTGGGAACAAGTAGGAAACATTCTAATAAATGCTTTGCATGCTTGAATCTCAAGTTCTAAAATTGATTAATGGAAACTAAATCCTTTTAAAGGTGGTATTTTCAGTGAGCAAGGCTTTGGGACTACATGATAATGATGTGGTTAAAATATGCTGGCACCACTGAAATCATCATAGCACTGAGCCATGTGTATGAGAAAGTCCCTCCCCTGGGTAAACCATAGCTTCAGTATAGAGAAATAGATGAGATGCTATACTGGTAGGGGCCTGGGGGGTGGGAATAAAGAATGTTTAAAGCATTTGAAAGAAAAATTAAGTAAAGTGTAGAATATGAGGTTGTTAAAAAAGAAACAGATGAAAGATAACTCATTTTAGAGTGGAAATGGAGCAGGAGGGGTGGTTTGGAAGCATAAAAGCTACAGGGCAAGGTTTGAGAGCTAAGAGTTTAGAAGAAATAAAGGGGTCCTGTGAGTAGAAAAATGAAATTAAAGGAATAAAAGAAAAAAGGAATTGTCAAAGTGAGAATCTTCTCTTTCAAAGAACATAATCTATACTTGAGAAATGTAGATGTATATTTAGCATTATAGTTTCTAAATAGCTTTCTAAAAAGACCTAATTTTATTGGATTGCAAAGTTTTAAAGCACAATAAATTTATAAGGTTGGAGATTTTTAGTAGAGTTCATTTTCCCAGCATTTACAAAGAAAGAATTAAAGAGAGAACAGAGAAATGGGGGGAAAATGTATGGGAAATTGAAAATCATATACAACTAACTTCTACTATGAAATTATTATCATTCATAAAGTTCTGAAGGTCAAATTCAGGTATATGCTATTGACAACAATAGTCTCACAGGGCATCTGAGAGAAATTCATTTTATTATAAGATTAGGTATCAGCTCCAACATGAGCTGTATCAAAGCAACATCAAAATAAAAGTCAAATTCAGGATCTGGATACAGTTTGATTCTATTATCAAAAATAAGTTTTATGCTTTTCCATGTAGAGTTAAAGCAGTAATTCAGGCCAAATTGCAGCTGCTCTTTTGACCAGAATATAAAATGGCCTTCTTCTACATAATTCTCTCTGAGTTTTCTAGACAGGATGTCAAACCTTATCTCCCAAGGGTCTGGGGAAGATGGATTGAATCTTGAAAGTAATAATACCAGAGCGTATTCAATGTTAGTGTTACATGCTAGCTATTTAGCCTTTATTAAACATGTTCAGATTTTTAAAACAACACACAAAACCTCAAAATTGATTAGGAGTTTCTCTCTTCTGGCACAGAAACACTTACCTTATAATACAGTAATATTAGACTCTGGGCTAGCAATATACTCCACCCAGTGGTGTGTGAGAGTAAAAATGCCTTTCATAAAGGCTAAATCTGACCTAATTTCCTTCTATTTTTCAGCCCCAGAATTGCAAAATGTTAGATAAATACATGAAATGTAACATGAACTTTGCACTTCATAATAACAAAATAGGAAAGACACATTCCCTCTTTTGAAAAGATCATGTCTTCCAAATTTAAATTTAAAATGAGTAAAATCTTTAATACAGCTCTCTTATAAGGATTATAAATATGATAATCTTCGAATATACATATATATATACACACGCACATTTCTAAAATTGAGTTTCTGAGGTCATACAAGAATGCAGAGTTGCTATCATTTGATACATGCCATTTTCCTGATAGTTTTGAATTATTCCCATAGAGATACCAAACCTGAGTGCCAAACAAAAAACAAAAACAACAGCAACAAAAGGCAAGCCACACCACCTATGACTAGAATGTATGAGAATGAGCTATTTAGATTTACTGCAATATCTCGTTTACAGGCCTAACCAGAATATCTTGTCCCAATCCTGTTGAAATATCTAAAATTCTGTTTGTTTATATCCTTGTCTTAAATGGTAGAGAAGAGAGGAGATACAATGGAATTTTTCTTTTGTGGGCTATCATGATGATCAATGATCATTAGATATCAAATATATTGTGACTTCGATAAACAATGTTCCGAGATTAGGTATCCTTTTGGGAAATAACATTGTAAAAATTCTAGTCATCATTTGCTTCTTTAAAAAACTGAGCCAAAAGAAAAACTGAATTAAGATTTGGATGTCTAACATTGGGTTGGAATTTCTCTATTAAAAATTATTAGAAAATTTTATTAAACATGGATGCATGTGAAAGCTGATATTTCTTTTTATCAGATGAAGAAAATATAAGAAAAAATGCTTCAGGCTACACGGCCAGAGTTTGAAGAAAAAACAAGATAATGTCACTGAGATAAAAATATGGGAAACAATGCTGTACTAGGTCAAAAGACAACTTACTGTCTTTATTGTAGATCTGCCATTAAACAGTTACTTGACCTCAGGCAATTCAATACTTCTGAATCAAAATTGCTTCACATACGAAAACATATACTACTAACACTAGTTTACCTCCATTACCAAGGAAGAGGAGGGTTAATAATTCCTACCTCTGTTTGCACTATGCACCTTTTAAGAATCTGATGAGCTACATGCAGAAGATTGTACCAGGATCCCTACCTCTCACCTCTCACAAAAATTCACTCAAGATGGTTAACAGATTTAAACCTAAGGCATGAAACCTTAAGAATCCTAGAGGAAGATGTTGGGAAAACCCTATCAGACATTGGTCTAGGCAAAGAACTTTTGAGGAAGACCCCCAAGGCAATAGCCACCGCAGCAAAAATAAATAAATGGGATCTCATCAAATTAAAAAGTTTCTGCACAGCC
>VBSM01000272.1:89538958-89557505 GCA_008086735.1 Cheirogaleus medius | reverse complement strand
CCTGGCCTCCATTCACATTTTTATAAAACCCTGACTTCTATTATTAGTCAGAATATTCACTTTAAATCTATTATTTTCAATATTTTATCAAAGCTATCATCAAAAATATTGCAAACTCATTCGATTTAAAAAAATTTTTTAAATGATTGTTCTTGATAGTATTTTCATACCAAATCAAATAATATCTTCCTAATATTATGTTAAAGTTGCAATTACTGTTAATGAAACAATTTAGTCAATAATTTCTTTACAGAGTAGATAACTGAGAAAAATCATTATTGAAATGATGAGAATTTCATCTTCATTTTAGTTGAACTTTTCTTAAAAAATAAACATAGAACAAAAATCATAACATAGAATTTCTATATTATGGTAACTAAAACTCAGTTTCTTATTCTTTTCAGCTTGTAGAAGTTGACTGTGAAGAGGATTCTTGAAATTTTTAAAGCTATGGTTTTAGTCAAAAAATGACCTTGGAAGCCCAATGCACGGCTTACAGTAAGAAGTAGAGTTATTTTTGGAGACCAATGCTATTATCTTTACTGCTATTTGTGTAGGTCATATTTTAAAGGATGGAGTCTGGGCAAATTCAGCTTATTCAATAATGCAAATTAAAAAAACATTAAATTCTACATAATGTGTTCACCCCTTGAGAACATCATCACTTTTCTCTCTCACCTTTATTCTTCACCCATTTCCATACACCTCCTGCATAATTTCTTTCTTTTTGTCTCTCTCTCTCTTTTTCTTTCTTTATAAGAGACAAGATCTAGCTCTGTCATTCAGGTTAGAATGCAGTGGCATGATCATAGCTCACTGCAGCCTCAAACTCCTGGGCTCAAGCATTTTCCCACCTTAGCCCCGAGTCACTGAGACTACAGGCGTGGGCCACTATGCTCAGCTCTTTTGACAAATTTCTATTGCATCATCACAAGTGCCTAAGTATTAACTTACTAAAGAACAAGTAATGTTTCCTCAAAGAAAATTCCTCCAAAATCAATTTAGTATTATCATTTAATGACATTCATTATGAAAGTTTGGGGAAAGAAACAAATATTAATAGAACCATAGTTATGCCCACAAGGAAGTGGTAGTTACCAACCCTATTAGATCCTTCACTAATTTCAGTTTAACTTCAGCTTCGTCTCTCTTCATACTACCTTCCCTCCCTAACTCAAAACAACCTAACTGATTTTCAGTTTTCTCTTCTTTATTATAAATCCAATGAATCAAGGATTTTTTTGTTTGTTATCCAAAAAGTTCTAAATTAACCTTCAATTTTATTATTTTCTGAATCTAATTACTCTTGAACAATTGTTTAGATCCCTCTAACAAAAATCTGGAAAAACTTTTTATATATACACATAAGGATTATGTACATTGAATTGTGAAATAAAGTTAGAATCTTTTAGGTAATTGTCAAAAAAACCCTGATATTTAAAATATATATATATCACAGTTTAAGTTCATATAAAGTTATGAAAATGAAATGTCATATTTTACACTCTCAACTAAAAACAAATAAGGTTTATTAAAATTTAAGCAATTTTTCTAGTAGAATTAATCTCAAATCATTTTTAAATCTCTGTGATAGTTTCTTCAAATTTTATTTACCTGAAATAAAAGAAGTATCTATGAAAGATATTAAAAATTATACTGCTCAAGTCAAGCCTGAAGGCATTTACATTCAAGTAGCACCTAGCTTTTCAGCCAGAACCAAAGATCTTGTTCCAAGAAGGGATTTTTGTGTTTACTATACATTAATGACAAATTTCTGTCTGTAAAGGGCAAAATGGAGAAAGTCACAATTTCTCTGAATAGGAAGAAGTTTTTTCTACAAAGCTAGAATCTTACTGATTTTATTCACTGGAAGTAGAAGTAAACTCCAGAGGGAAGAAATGGAGCGAGATGCTATGGAATGTAGCTGAGGATGTGGTATGGATATGGAAACCTTATAAAATACTTTTGCTATCAAATATTTTACAATGGGAGCAAGGTGGAAACAAATATATAAAAAACTAGTCATACAAACAGGCAAAAAGTAACATCTGTAATGCTCTTGTATGGATTACAGAATAAATTCTGATTGGCTGGAAGGAACTTTGCAGAGGACAAGGTATTTAAATGGAACTTTGAAGGACAAGTAACAATAATAATAACAGCTAGAGATTAATGAGTGTTTACCATATGCCAGGCACTGTTGCAAATTCTATAAATGTGTCATCTCATTTCATCTTTACCTGAAATCTGAGATTGGCACTAGAGGTCTATAGTTCCTCTTAGAATTGCAATTCCAAATCCAACTTATTTTTAAAATAAAATACTTTTCAAGTTTGTGACCAATTTTGAAGCAAAAGCTACCCGTACTATTTATTTACTCACTTTAATGTTAATATTCATATATATCAATGCAGATATATTAATGCCTTTGGTTACAGGTTGTCACCCCCAACACTGCTGGGGGTATAATACAATGTATGATATAACCATTCTATTACCATTCTAAAATTCAAACTATTCTAAATTCTAAAACATTTCTGGGCCCCAAGAGTTTCACATTGAGGCATTAGGCAATTTAGTAACTTGTCCCAATTTGAGTAGTTATTAAGAATTAGAAGTAGGATTCTTTGAGGTAGAGAAAAACACCTGCAGCCTCAAGGCCATTTGTGGTCTTCCAGATTCGCAAGTGCGACCCTTCAACCAAATCCAAACCTCACAGAACAAATCCTTTTAATAATGGGATTGATTTGGTAAAATTTGGGTTCATTCAAGAAGCCATGCTCAAGGATCCAGAAGGCCACATGTAGCCTCAAGGCCCCAGATTCCCCACCCCTTTATTAAAATTGAGACATGGTTATTCTGGCACCAGGGTCATAAAAGACTCTTAGAAAGGTAGAGATGTGATCTTAAGTTTTAAAAGAAAATTCAGGCAAAAGGGACAGCATAACTGAAGAAATAAATAAAACTGGGAGATCAGTTGGAAAATTGCTGCAATTTTCTAGCTGCAATACTTCAGCAAAGCTATGTGGGATAAACAGCACAGTGGAACTCTGTCTTCAAAATACCCTTAAACCTATAGAAATAGAAATTTCATTTCCTGATGAGATCTGATTAGAGGGTTGTTATGAGAATGGAGTAGCAGTAGGTAGTGACAAATGACTTGGATTTATTATTACATTGGATGGATTGTATACAGATGTTCTTAAGAATTGCTAAATCAGCAGGATATGTTTTCTCCTTTTTTTTTCTTTAAATCAAGCAAAACCCATACTCTATTCAAGGCCCTCTGCTATATATTTGTTTTACTGTACTCAAGAATTCTGGGCATCCTTTGGTGTACTTCAATCCTCTGGTTTCTAAAACTTGATTGCATTATTCTAATCTAGCACTTCACTACCAAATCTACCAAATCATGTCCTTTCTCAAAGCACACTTTTTCTTTTTTTTACTTTTCCTTTCCATTAATTTGTTTCTGATTCATGCCTCTGTTTAGCTTTTGAAAGCAAAAGAAAAAAAAATCACACCATCGGGGCTGACATTTTTGTGAAAATTTGAGAGAAGGGAAACATTGACATTGATACTTTTAGTATCTGCAAGGCAAGAGATTCCAGATTGGGAAATGTCTTAGATTTAAATCAGCATAAATCAGATACTACATACTCCACTAATAGATCTTCATCTTAGGAAGGTCCATCTTGCTCTTAAAATGGAACTATTGGACTTATTATAAAAGGACTGGATTAAACACAATAAGATTTTACACACTGGAAACTCCTATTAAACTTTTTAAAAATAAATAGATCAGAACATAGAACATTAAAAGAAGTTTTTAAGCAGAGCAAGATACACTGAAACTAATACATCTTAATTAAAAATTGGTTAATTTGACTTGGGACTCTATTTCATGTCTAAACAGCTGAATTAAGCTCAAGGGCTGTTCCAAATGTAAATATTCAGACCTGTACATAAAAGACAATAATTAAGCTAAATACTGATTTCCTTTCCAGACTTTAAAACTCATACCAGGTTTCATCTGGTGTTTCTTTCCCTTAATTTACCAAACAATAGAATTAGCCTCAGAAAGAGAAAGAAGATAATTGTGAACACCATTCAGCCTTTTGATGATAATCAAAATAACCAGTTATTCCAGAAAAGAAAATCAAGAGAACTAGAAGATTAATTTCAGAAAGAAATAGGAGAATTGAAAATGTATATTTCATCTTCTCCTAACTGGAAAGCTGAGAATATATGAAACTTGGATTTTTTGCTTTTTAGAAAAAGCAACTTTATTGCTTTTTCTTTATGTGAACTTGCACTATGAAAAGTGAAGTGGGTCCTTTGAAGTGTTGCCCTAGTTTAATTAATGTACTTATGGTTCCTTGAAGAAATGTTTCAAAAGAAAATATTAATGAAAGATATGGCTGGCATACCCGCCAGTTAATGCTGAGTTTTAAAAAACACAAAGCAGGCAACATTTACTACTTTTCAATATTCTTAGAAACTTGCCACTCTGTTTTCTGTTTCATCCTTTATAATGGCAAGATGTTGAATACTTGGATGCTTTTTAAAAAGATGGTATACTAAAAAAGAGTAACATCTCAAAGGAACGTGCTTCCTTACCCATTTCAATGATATTCACGTTCACATCTGGATTAAATTTCATATATCTTTTATAATTGGAAGAGACATTATTCATTTTTGATTATTTAACAAATACTATTAAATCAGTTTTGTTATTATTGCTAATTTACAGATAAGGAAGGAAGGTAAGGAAAGTAATTTTTCAACATTTTATAACTAGTAAGTGGTAGAGGTGGGATTTGAACTCGCATAATCTGTCTCCAGCATTCACTCTTTTAACAATGCTTTACTACTCTACTAGAACCAGTACCCTTTCCAAGAGGCCATAGCAGCTGCTAGCATTATTTTGTAAAATTTGATATTAAAAATTACTTGCCTCCAACTATCTTCAACTTCTTTCTTTTTGAGGGGAGGAAGGGAGAGATGTCATGAGTTTTATATCTGGGTTAATAATATATAGTGAAATAATTCAGTCATTATACACGTAGCATCTCCCATTCCCCTAAAAGTATATATGTTAGTAACTAAACTGATTTTGATTAAGTCTTCCTGTGATTAGTTAAGAAATTTCCTGGTGATAAGTTGTCACATAGAAAGCCAAAGGCAATGGCCATGAATGTCAGAATCATAATACTATGAACTAGAGTATTTATCATTAAATCATAGGGAATATACTTTTAGGAATAGACATTTTCTGCTCCATTGTGCCACACTAATTAAAGGTAATTCATTGCTGCTTATACAATTTCTGTGTTCATCTTCATTAAACATTAAATTTCTTAATAACTGAATACAAAAAACATGCATTATGGGTTCATTTGATTTCATAAATGGCAAAAATAAAATTTCTCCCTTTTATGAATATATGTTTGTATGTATCATGTCCAGAAAATACCCAAAGAAATGACTAAACACATGTGCACACAATTACCTTTGGAAAAAACAAAATATCAGACCACAAAACAAGACAGAGGCCAAAAATAGGCTGGGTATGGTTTTTACATATGTTACTAATTTATTTTCAAATTGTGTTATAAACTAAATTATTAAATTCTTGGGGACAGTCTTTTTCATTTGTGGACCAGATATAAGCACAATGATTACAAGTTACCACACATATAAAGCTTCAGAAATTGTCATTTTCATTGACTGATAGTATTACAAAATAAGCATTAAAGTTTTTTCCTTGAATACTTTAGTTTTAATTACATGCTGTTCCTTTGGAAAGTAATTGAATCATTGAAAGATAAGAGCTCTAGAAGCAGCTTTAAGAATCTTTCAGTCTTTAAGGAAACAAGCCATATTGAGAAGGGGAACCCAGTGGGAGACACAAAATTCATTCTATTAGGATTATTCATTCATTCAACATATATTTGTTGAGCACCTATTATATGCCATGTCCTATTCTGAAGCAAAAATAAGAATAGGGTGCTAGATGCCTTATTAGGATACGGTGCAAACAGAATAACAATTAATGGTTTTGTTGAATTCAGTGACCTTTCCAACAGGCTCATATGGTAAATAAAAGTATATTTTTCACAGAAATTTGTTCAAAGAGATTTATGCTGGTTTTGATTATGTTTTCTTTTAAGTAAAGCTCATGATAAAGAAAATTTACTTGCTTGGTTAACCCAATTTAGCCTATTTTCTATTTTTCTCATGTTGGTTCCTTTCTGTTTAATACTCACAACCAAGTTGTTATCTTCATGAGGACAAAAATATTGACAAATGTGTTTTTAATAAGGGCACAGAAATGTTGTATTCATAGTTTTTTCAGAATTAAATATAAATTCACTTTCTCTTACCAAAAATTAAATAAACACATGGGAAAAATGATTATGATATATTGGTTCAAACAATGAAACATATCATTGTTTGATATCAAACAAATGAAAAATAGTATTTTCAGAATATAAATATCAATGTTTCAAAATAAAAATCACTATTAATAAAAATGTCAAATCTATTGTTGTCTACCCAGAAATTTTTTTATTGTTACCAAACAAAACCCTAAGATATAGACTATTCTAGATAAGAATTCCAAAGCATAAAATAATGTCTAGGAACCAAATTCATCTCAGTAAATAAATATACACATAATACATATATATAACTATATTTTTACTTGTATCTCTGCAAACATGCTAGTATTGTGAATTATACTTATTTCTTCATGATCATGGTTGCTTTTTATGGCAGTTTCATTAAAGCAAACAAACATAGACTTGCAAGAAAACAGAAATGGAGACTAATAAACTAAGTAGTATGATATCTTTAAAATAAAATTGCTTAAGTATCACAGCAAGAATAATAAGCATGTGTTAAATGAGGAGAAAAAAATGCTTTTGGTGAAAAGTTCAATGTGTTCTTCATGAGGAAATGGATACAAAGTTGACATATTTAGCCAAGGATACCTAAATGGAGGCACTTTTAAAATATCCTAAAGTAATTCTACCATTGTTTCTTTCTTGATCTCTACTTACTTCTGATGGACTCAATGTAAAAAAACATTTTCTTTTTTAAAATCAGCTTCTTCTTCAAAGGTGACTCATTTTGTTTCTCAAATACAAGCCGTGAAACTGACCTTTGTACATACTAAAATCAGATTAACTCCAACCACTTTCATGGGTCAGTAATGACCAACTGATGCAAGGTGACATCCAGAGTAAAACAGTGCAATATGATGAAGTCAACCATATTTTTATAAAACTAAAGATATATAGTATGGCAGTATGAAAAATTAGTATTGTTTTTAAATATACATATTAATTTATTTATTCAGAAGCCTTCAGACAAGGTACATGTTTAAAAATGTATTTAATACCTAGGATAAAATTAAGGGGAAAAAAAAGCATTGTCGAAAGTTGGTTGTCTTTTTCTATTAGATACAAATACATCTAATTGAGCAGAAGCACAGCAGTGGAATTTTGTAGTGTCCATTGCATGTTTGAATTGTGAACAAGTCATCTATATATTCATCTGAGAGGGAAGCTTACTGCCAGCTGGTGTCAGAAATGCAATCAATATTGGGCATTGTATAGTTGTCAAAAATAATAATAAGATTTAAGCATCATTGACCTTGGCCAAATCTGAACTAGTTATTAAAAAAATGTTAGAAAGTGATGTTACTGTTTTAAGGGCTCTAATTATCAACGATCTGTAGCATACAGCCTCCAAAAAAACTGTAAAAATAAAATTTTTTATAATTTATTATTGATAAATATCCATATTATATACAGATTTTATAGCATAATAAATATAAATAAAATATTTTTTAAAAAATATTTTGAGAAATGCATTAAGCCACTAGCTTTCCCTAAATTTCTTATATGTAATTGAATTATTTATAGAGACGTAGTCTGTTGTAATAAAAGACAACAGATTTGGAGTGGAAAAAATTTTTGGTGCAGGTCATAGCTCAGTCTTTATTAGCTATATGATATTAATTATTTTACTGTGTGGGGTTGAAGAGTGTGATATCTTCTCTCTCCCAGGGTAAAAGTGTGTATTATGTGAAAGAGCTTTGCAAACAACATTCTAATATACTACTTTCATCTTATTTATTTTATTTAAAGCAGTTGCTTATTAGCAAGTGTGAATAATATCCAGATGACAATCCCAGACTGTTTATCAATATATGCAATGTAATAAATATATCCATTAGCACTTGGGGATGCACTCAATAGAAACTTGTAAACAAATTCAGTAGGTGACTTGCGTAAGAACTTCTAAATAATTTAATCTTGTTTTCCTACAATGAAGATCTTTCCAATTTTTTGTTAGAAATGTTTGTATTATCCTAGTAGAGTAAACCATCTTAAATTTGAATATAGTCACATGAACTGTAGGAATGTCAAAAATAGCATAGAATATAATAAGAAAAGTCTCTCTAAAACTATTCCCATTACTTTCAAACATATATTTATCTCTATTGTCAAAATATTCGGTCTTTCTTAGCTCATATCATATGTGAATATATGAGGTTAAATATGTTAAGAATCATTCTAAATTATTCAATGTCAAGGACAATGGCTTAATTATTTTGCTTTACACCAAAAAAAAATCAGCAACCCGGAAGAACTTTTTAAAAAGAAAATGATAATTGAGTCTAATAACATGAATATTTGGATCAATCTAAAATTATAATTAAATACTTGTAATACGTAACAAGAGGAAAGGAATTGTGGTAAAAAAATTAAATATGATAGGAATATTTCTTCAGCATCTACTTGGAATAACATATACTAATTCTCTTTTCTAGAAAAATTTTTCATTAATAACTCAGAGATATTGAGCCCTCACTTTGCATGGTTCAAATATGAATGAATTTCAGTTAGCATGGGACCATGTAAAGCAAGAACTGCCTGTAGTACTTCAATTAAAGTGATCCTATTTTCATATTTCACCCACTAGAGAAAAAACCTAACTACTGTGTTTTTGGTACCAGACTTGCATTTTCGAAATAATAAAAAGACAACTAAAAAGAGTATACTTACACAGTAGAATGGATAAATAAATTGTGCCATAATCACAAAAAGAAATACTACAAAGCCATAAAAAGAACCACCTAGTGATATATGCAACATGAAGAAATCACATGGACAAAATAGTGAGTAACATAAGCCAGACAAAAACACATACATTTTGCATGATTCTATTTACATGAAATTAAAAACTGGTATACCTAATATATGATGATAGATGTCAGATAAGGATGAGTCCTTTGGGGGTGCGGAAATTTGTATATCCTGATCTGGGAGATGATTATATATGTGTATGTATGTATATAATCACATATATACACATGTGTAAAAATTCATTCAGATGTATGCTTACAAATCATGAATGTTAACTACTTTAATAATATCTTCAATCTCGTAAAAAAAGAAAAAATCCAACTAACAATCATATTTTTCAGAAAAGATGCTAGCGAACATTTCAAAACACTCTTTAAAGCATCGGAGTTTCCTAGAATACAGATCAAAAATGAAATTACAATCTAGAAACTTTTAATAGTGTGACTTTCCAGAAACAATAACTCATGGGCTAGTTTATATTCAGTTATATACACTTTTTATTAGACTTTTTGAGATTTACCAATTATGCTAAATACCCCTTCTCTTATATTTCTATACCACTAAAGTTTTAGAAAAGAAAAAGAATATTTTCTAACTGGATATAAATGACTTTACAGGGTAAATGGCCTTATATAGACAAAGAAATATAAAACTGGAAGGAAAATCTGTGATCAAAGCCAGCTCTCCAGGCACCAGTGTTATTACCAGGAGCAGAAAGGCCATTTTTCTCTCTTGAAGTCTCCATTTTCTCTTGCATAAAATAAGAGTGTTAGAGAAATAACATTCAATGATCCTAGCTCTAAAATCGAAGATGCAAATGTATGAGTGTTGAAGAGTGATTTTGAACCAAATTTTTCAGTGTTTATCAAAATATTTTGAATCATAATAGACAGCATTACATAACACTTAAAAACAAACAAGCTTATAACAAGTATTTTATGCCCATATCCTCGTTGTTTTTAAAGCTTAGTCTTATCAATAGAGGATAGAAATCTAATTTTTAAGCCAACAATTGGTCTATAATAAAGTTCAAGTTTCTTTCTACACAAGCACGTGATATGGACACATTCTGAATTTTAAACTAAACAGGCATTGTCATCTAGTACAAAACACCTGTTTTAGAGCAGGTAAGCACTTGTGGAAGGCTTGTGAGGATCTGCTTCTGTTGGATGCCATATTAGAGTATTGCATTGGATGGTATAGGCGTCCATGGTGAAAACTCACTGTGCCTCTCCAATTTCTGCACCTCTTTGGTTATAATAAATATATATGTTGACAAAACAAGCTAGTGCAATTTCCTGACAGAGATGTTTCCCCCCTATTATGCTATTCCACAACTCTTATTATTTTAAACCACTGATGTGCAGAGGAGCCTTAGAAATTCAATCCTTGTCCATAGATATTATCATGGTTTTTTCCTGGAGAAAAATTGCCTATGACCAAAATTGTTCTGTTGCTGACTGGTTATTGCTTAATTTAGAACAATACTAAAAGTATTCAGGAAACCTAATGTATATTAAAAAAACCCTGTATTTTTCTCTGTATGTGGCTGATTTTAATATTTTTATAACTCTATTTCTTATTTTTTCAATTGTTAAAGAAAAAGAGAGGGAGATAGAGAACATTTATATCAGAGGGTTATATGCAATGTTCCTTCATTCTCTCAAGGTCCAAGATCATTAAAAATGTGGGACAAAGAATAACATGTTGGGCTAGAAGCACCATTAACACAGGTTAAAATCCAGACATCAGTAGTTACTAGCCAATGGGATTGGCAAAAATTACTTAAGCACTCTGAGCTTCCTATTGCACGGATAATCATCCCCACCTTACATGGTTATTTAGATGTTTAAGTGAGATGAGATTTACAAAGCACCTGCATAGGATCCGAACAAGTGCATCAATGAGTAGCCATGCATAATACTTTCAAGGGCAGGAGTCAATCCCTTGAAAGAATGTTGTACATAATAAGCTAGATAAATGTTCCATCATCATACTCATAACTAATGGGTCAGTTTTCTAATTACTTCCAAGGTCAAAGTTTTGAAATTCTTTCAGTAATACTCTTAGAAAAGCAAATTATCATTAAAATACTAATGGGTTTGTTATGGTAAATCTCTGCACTTATATAAGATAAAATTTCTTTAATTCCCTGGTCCAATGCAATCCCCCACCTTCTGCCTTCCGAGAAGCATTTTAGAAAAATGTGGCTATTCCTAGCTGCAAAGAGAAGAAATCTATTTCAAGCCCAAGAAAACTTGGTCAAGAACATGCCTTTATTTAATAGGATGATGTTTACAACAGCAACTTATCACTATTGGGCATGTAGGTAGCTCCAAGTAAAATGCATAGATTAAAAAAAGAAAGTTGATTTTCCAGATATGTAGGTTCATGGTCATTGCTTATAGTCTGATATGCAAAACAGTTTACCAGTCTTGAATATTTTTAATAGTGTACTTACATCTTACTCTTGATATTTTCCTTATGATTAGGCAACAAAAATATAGAGATCACTCTCATAAATACACACATGCATACACACATACCCACACCATTTTGTGAACATACACATAGGTACACATACACTTTTTCCACCTATACCTGAATAATTTTGTATGTTATCAGGGAGTATATAATATAAATGGCATAAGGCCTAGAGTGTATCTGCACACATAATAATCAATTTTTACAAACCAGCTATAGGTTTTGGTCTGGTTGTAATTTCCAATATCTTAATGGTTCTGCTGCCATCTAAATGGAAATTGTCCAAGGTACTCATAAGCATTAATTCTCTTCATCTACTAAACCTAGTAATGACGCTTCCAATCCAATTTAAAAACCATTAAAATGTAGTGACTTTTAAACTTATTATAATTTAGCTCATTTCTGCAAATTTTAATTTAGAAGAAAGCAGCTGTGCATTTGAACATCTGGAAATTACTTTTAATCGCACTTTTCTCAAGTGAGAAGAAGAAGCTCTACCTGCAATGCTATTTTGCATCTCTGACCACACAAATGCTAGAAAACACCTGTGCTCTCTCTATAATTTCATTTTGGGCTGCATAATCTCATTTCACTATTAATATAGACTTTTATGTGATTTAACTACTGCAATTTCATCTTGAGTAGGCTTTAAGATGGAAAATGGAAATTGTAAGATATTTACCCATAAGTTATTCACTTATCTAAGAGGAGAGGACAATTTTCATAGATAGACATGTCTAATTCTGAAAGTTGAAAATATGCAAATATAATTACATTCATATTAAATTATTTTGGCACTGAAAATTAAAACAAACTCCAGATATGAGATGGCCTAATAGTTTACATTTTATCGAAGATCTATTCATTCAATAAATTAGCCCTTGGTCTTGAATCAGGTATTTTGAACTAGTAATGACCAAAATTGATTACTACCTTCTAGTAACAAATATCAATTTCCAAATTAAGTATGTTGGCACAAAAAATATGTCAGAAAAAATGTTATAATTCTGTAAATATTCTGAACTGATCATTTCTGTTCCACCGGCCAAAATTACAAATCAGGCTTTGTTTCTATTTTATTGTTGATTATTTTCCTGATAACCAAAGGTGTTTTAGATATAGCTAAATCACATTTCAGTAGGAGTTCTTGTCCACAAACGTTTTTGAATGTAATCTACCTGAATGTATCTAAAATTGGTTGTTGAGGCAAGAGGACTGGTTGAGCCCAAGAGTTCAAGGCTGTAGTGCTCTATGATTGCACCCATGAATAGTCAATGAACCCCAGCCCAAGCAATGTAGCAAGACCTTCTCTCTAAAATAAAATAAAATAAAAAGTTGGCTTTGGACCAAAAAAAAATCTCTCTAGGAAATATTTATGAATGGACTCCAGGAATGGAGAGGAAAGAACATGTGATCAGGTTAGAATCCCACAGAATAGGCAATGCTAATATACATATAATTTACCAAAAATTGCTGCATTAGCCGAAAATTCACTTCTAGATTCACTATACTCCATGAGGAATGTAAAAGAAAATTTTAAAAGTAATGATTTTGTAAAGCAATCTGTTGATGAAATCTCAAGTAGAATTAGAATAAAGCCAATCCTACAAGTTAAATTTCAGATCAACTGCTTCTATCACTGTTTAAATATTTTGGACATAAAAATGTGTATTGATATATACTCTTTTGAGCACAAAACACAGTTTAGTAACTCAAAAGTAGAATATGTAATGTTCTACAATTTTTAGCAACTTGACCTTCTATGAACAACCATCCATATTCTTTAGGCAAGTGCCCAGGTTTAGGGCAAAATGAAAAACTAATGATTATTGCTAAGGCTGAGTTACCTTGGTTATTATGCTGATTAATGCAAATGAATGAGCTGACCAACCCAAATTGGGAGTTTTTTAAAAAAATCATTATACATAGAAGAACCCTACTTCTGCCGAAGAAACCCCCATCACTGACCCTCCAATGAACAAGAATGTGTTTGCTGCAACCCCTTTCTCTCTGTAAAAATACCTGGGATTAGTGATATGAGACTCAGAAGAAAGACTCAGGGATTTAAATATGGGAAATGACTGCATGAGCCTAAAACATCATAGATCCATCCTACAGACTGGACCACCACCATCTTTTTGTCACCCGACTTTCTCAACAGTTCTTAGGTAAAGAGTGAATGAAAGCTGTTCTCACAGCCCACTGTCTATCTTTCCAGTATTTTTGTTTATGTATGAATAGCAAGTAGCAATTAGTCACTATAAAAACACACCATGTCATTAATCTCAATCTTATTTTCTATTTTAGTTTTCAAACCGAAGTCTACGGAAAGTGAATATATTCTTCACATTTATATAAACATTCAAATAAGACAATCACACCTTTCAAAATCTCTGCAAATAGTAATGTAGTTTAGAGTTACAGGAAAGAACATTTTCTGAAATATTTTCAGACATTACCCCTACAGATGCTGACCTCTTGTTAGCGGTAGAAATGGAAAGTAAGGCACCGACAGCTTGGTCTCATGGTATTTTGAGAGATGTTATGTAACGTTTCAATAACAGAAAAATGAAGACAATTATAAATTTAGTAGATATTAGTTTTTTTAAGCAAATGATAGCATTCTAGATTTTCCATAAATTTAGTAAATTTTTAATACCAATAAAAATCAAATATTTAGAACTACTCCACACATATACTAATTTATGCTGAATATTCAGTGCTTCAAATGATCCAAATTATCAGATATGATGTGATCTTTTATACCGATTCGTGTAACTCTCAATAAGAAATTCAAATATTTTGTTTAAACAGAGTACCATGGAATAAGAATAAACTTAGAGCCTGCTGTCAGACTTTCCAGTCTCACATTTACAATACAGATGTCTCAGGACATTGGCAGAAACACAGGTCAACAAACACACCTGAATACATAAACAAGAGAAAACTAAAAAAAATTCTTATAGTTTTTAAGAAAAAATTTTGAACATCAAAAAACAGGTCCCTTTGCTGATCTATTCGTCTTGACTTTGAGAAAAGGATGTCCAGCTAGACATAAATCATGATTGTTTAAATATATAATAGGCCAGATTACTTGTAAAATTAACCCTGCCATGTTTAAAAATGATATCAAATAGCAATGTTTGCTTTATGATAAATTAAAAATTAAATTGATATAAAGTAAAAAATTGCAACAAGTGCAAATCAATCCTTCTTTTATTTGAAAATTAAAAATCAGAGAACTTTTTAAATTTAATATTAATTGTATTTAAGTCAAAGTGCAATATTTAAAAAATTATTCAGTAATATAAACTATAGTTAAATGTTGACTGGAAATAAGACAGTTGTTCATCTAATAAAAAAGTAAAATACTACAGTTAATTCTATGTGAAGAGTCTTACAACATATTATAAATTATAATTTTTTAATATTTTAGATTTATTGTATTAATGAAATGTCAAAATATTATTATCAGCAGTTTACATGAAAAGTATCATCTTTTATTTTAGCACATGCTTTCTTCAAAACAACAAAGGTTGGTGTCTTCACCTGCTTCTCTTGTCTACTTCTGTTACTGCAAATTCAAGAGCACCCTGCCTATACTAATCTTTTATGGCCAACGTCACTGAAGTTGTGCCAAAATTCAATAATTACGTTCAACTTGATGTAGCTGTGCATTTATCTCTTTGCTGAATTTTAGAGCTCTTAGAACAAAGCACTTCATTTAAATGACGAAATGCTCTCCTAAAATGCCCTATTGTAAATATTTCTCACATTTTAAGAATTGTGGATGAAATATTGCAGTGTTAATGCTTCACTTTCACTACAGAATAAAAGTTGATACTTAATTATTTAATGTCTCTTTTAATTGGGAGGAAGAAAATATTTTATGTGCCTGTTGCATAATTGAAATGAACAAAAAACTCTGTCTCACGTAATATGGTAAAGGTCCTTAATTAGAATTTACCCCTACAAATGAATTTCACTTTTTCTAAAGAGTGAAGAAGTTTCCACATTGTAAAATGGAATAGATTTTAACATTTCCAAAAACTATGGGAAAAATGAATGAAACAAATTATTCAAGCTATTCTTTACAGATAGAACAAATTCAACAAAAACATTGAAATATTTTTCTTTTTAAAAGTAATTGCATTTCTGTATATTGTTCTTAAAATGTTAACTCAATGAAAAAAATGTAATCAGTGTTTTGCATTTATGGTCCCAAAGAAAATTACCTAATAATACTACCAAAATGGAAGTACTCAATTACAATTCATTGCCATAGCAAAGGAAAGTAAATTTCCTAGCTATTTCAGAAAAGAACATAATTTGAATTGTTCTCAATGCTTACTTGTTTCTACCTCAATTCAAAAATATCTATCCGTAATCATGTGTACAAGGAAGCTTCTTCTGAACTCACAAACTGACATATCTGTGTACTCTAAAAGTTCTATATTTAATGACATTTACTTTTCAATGACCCCTAATTAACAACAAAAACCCTGTAATTTTCAATTAAAACATTTCTCCGTAAATTTTAGAGAAATATTCTGCCAATTTCAAATGCTAAGTAAAATAATTGATTCTAAATAATAAAAAACAAACAGATGTGTATATGAGAGATAAAATAAAAATAAAATTCAAAAATTACTCCAAGTAAAAATCATGCTGAACAAGAAAAGCCATCTTATTTTTCCTGCACCTGTTTGATGACAGTAAATGTTAAAATGTTTCGGTTTTATCCAACTGTTGAAATATCTACTGTTGAAATATTAACTTCTTTTTTTAATAAAATAACAGCGATTACATTAAATGAAAATTCAACTGCGAACTCACATACAAAAAAATCCAGATAAATTTCTATTAATAACTTATAGAATTTATAACTTCTATGTATTTTAATGTTGACTGATATGAAAATTTCAAATACTCCATGCCTCAATTCAACTAATAGCAAGGAATATGCAGTATACTAATTCAGTCCACAGCAATGCAGATATATATATGTAATACATATATAAATTAAATAGATCTGAAAGGAATCAAGATGCATTTTCTAATCCTAAACTTTATCTAAAGTTAATTTTCACTTTTACTACTACCCAAATTAGCAACATTTTACCCTGTGGAAAGGGAAGATCAACGTAGTGATAGTTATGATAGACATACATATTAAGACAACTCTAAATTAGGTTTCTCTTAAAGGATATTTTAAAGAGAAATATGATTATATTTAAGTAAAAATAAAGCTGCACTCTAGATTACCATAGATTAACATTTAAAGCACAGTAGTATTTAGGATAGAGATAATAGGATTTCTGTAAAAAAAAAAAAAATAGAGCAACCGAGATTCCACTTTTGTGTTTTTACTCTGTAGTGTACCTACTTTTAATGTATAAAAATATTGTTTAAAATGGCTATATAAAAATCTGAGGTTGTTAATGTCTTATTACTATAGTATTTCATTGCAACTTGTGAATTTAACTCTTAAAACATTAGAGTATAAAATAACGTTATCGGCTGACATAACAAAATTCAGTTATAGTAATATCAAAATTAATAACAGTTTCAAAAATTGGGTGTATGTGCCTTCAGAATTTCTGTCATGAAAAATCATCTTATTGCAATACAGCAATTAAATGCACTTATTTAAAGTTATTCAGCATATAACATTTCCATTAAAACATTTGTTAGAAATAACATCAAGGTGTTACTAATAACAAATGTTAACATTTTTTAACATCCTATACACCATGACATTTTAGCATACACAAAAACCACATTTTAAAATGCTAAGCTTAACTGTGCGCACAAGGAAACTTCTAGAAAACTTCATTACTTACTGTTCACTGAGTATTACGTACAGAGATTAACAGTTTTAAGAATTCATCTGTTATTTATCCTGTATTGTTTTGAAAAACCTTTTTGCACTGTATACTTCTCAATTAGATGATCACCCCTAATCTAGTCTGCTGAGAAAAACAAAAACTCCATGATCTTCTTTAAGATTTTTCTTATTCTAACGTATTTTAGGTGCAACAAGCAAGGAATTCATAATGATAAAAGCAACAATATGAGAAAAAAATTTTAAATGCTTGTTTCATATTTACTGTATAAAGTCATTTTGACATGCCTATACAAGTAGTTGTGGCAGCTTTCAGGCATGATTTCTAATAAAAAAAAAAAGAAGAAGAAGAAGAAGAAGAAAAGAAAAGAAAAGAAAAAAAAGAAAGAAATTGCTCCAGGTTCTTTATAGAAAGCTTGCCGCTGGGAAGTTGATTTTGGCCAAGTGCCAAAATCATGTGCAAAGGGGCCTCATTATGGATTCATGGCAGCCTTCAGCACTAACAAAAAATGTGACCCAACAGGCTAAATCAGCGACTAAAATTAAAAAGTAAGAGACAAAGACAACTTACTTAATATTCCTTCCAAAGCAACATTAAACTTTTTTTGGTAATTAAACCCTTATTAGTCTAATGCAGTGTTCCTCTGTCCTCAAATGATTGTACAATTACTCTTTAAAACTTGTCAATTTCCCTTCTAAATAACACTTTCTTTCTGTGCCAGTTTACAAAGATTTCACTATATAATAAAACTCTATATCCACTGTAATCGGTTCAATAGCAGAAAACAAAATCATAAAAATGCAGACTACAGTATTCCTTTAAGATTTAAACAAACAAACAAAAAATAAGCAAACAATAGTCAGTATGTTTTAAACTTCTACAAAAGTGAACATGCACCCTCTAAACTCACATCGATTGCGATTCACTAGTTTCCCTGCCCAACTTTCCCCCAAAAAAGTAGATTTGATACGTAGCCTTACCTAGATGTCTTCTTGCTTTTTCTGCAGATCAAAAAGTTTCCTGCCTAAGCACACAGATATTCTTTCACAAACCATAAAG
>VBSM01000272.1:89482309-89529649 GCA_008086735.1 Cheirogaleus medius | reverse complement strand
ATATGGAAAGCTGATAAGGATTTAGGGTTGAAATCTTAAGTTTACTAAAAAAAACCCCATGATTATTATTACATTAGCCTTTTGGATCAAAGGTCTAAAATGTAATCACTTTTGCTTTATAGGGAAACCCAGTGTGATATAAAACTGAACAGAAGTGTAAGAATCAACCCATAACCTTCAACTGTCCTCTCAGAGAATGTGGTACCTCTAATCTCATGAATATCACTGTGATTAAATGTAATGAAAGTAGAAATCAAAAATGTGCAGTGCCATGAGGGACTTTAGTCAAAGTGCAAAGCATGCTGTTTGTCTTGGGAAATTTTCCACCTCTTGGCAAATTCTCTTAATCATCAGCCAGGCAACAAGTACCCTCATGCTGCCCTCTGGCTCTCCCAGCCTCTCCCAACTCACCAGACACCCGCCTTGCATTCCCTCCTCCAGCAAAGGCCCTGTGCTTTCACTCCAAACTTCCTGTTGGTTCCACTTTTCAATCAAAACTCCAATTTCCTCAGGGTGGCTGATTTTGGCAGGCCCGAAACAAAATTCTAATCTGATAATCTGATTAAATTAATTCAAAGTAAGTTGTAAATGGCAAATAACCAAAAGTTCTGAGAGAAGTTGAGTATTTGACAATCTAATTTGTAGAATATACAAAGGAGATGTATTGAACTGGAAACTTGAGTGCACTCTGTTAATACTCAAATTTCTTCCATTGCCTCTTTCTTTCTTACTTCCTTTTCCTGCCCTTCTTTCTTTCTTCCCTCCCTTCCTCCTTTCCTCACTCTTTCTTTCCCTTTCTTCCTCCTTCCCTCCATCCTTTCCTTCCTTCTTCCTTCCTTCCCTTCTTCCCTCTTGCCCTCCAGTGTTAGCAGTCTCTATACTCTTAACATTCTCCTTTGCTGATGACCATTTTAAATCTGCAATGAGAAAAAAAGGATTCAAATAAGATTTAGGATCATATTTTTATTTCTTTTAATACTGTCACTAATTTAAAATGTGAATAGTGCATTTGGAAGCAACACAGAGCTACTGTGGTTTTGTTTTGTTTTTTTTTCAAACACTTAGCCTGCCACAAATAGCAGGTATTGACTAGAATGTCTTTCCCAGAAACGTTAGCCACATTTTGGAAGTAATTACTGATATTTGCATCAGGCCGTCGATGCAAAGCACATCAATGTATATCACACATTTACCATTACTAATTAGTCTCCTAAAATGCCCTTTAATAGTAAAGAATACCAAAACTTATGTTTTTCTATAGAACAATCAAAATAATTTATCTTCATTTCATGTTTTTGTGCCAGGTACTGCTCTAAGTAATTGCATAGAGTAATTAATTGAATCCTCAAAACAAAATTATTAATTAGTTATTTGTATATACTTCCCTTTAAGTACCATGTTTTCCTGAAAAAAAGACCTACCCATAAAATAAGTCCTAGCAGGATTTCTAAGCATTTGCGCAATATAAGCCCTACCCCGAAAATAAGACCTAGTGATGGGTGTGGCTACGTAGCATTTCTGCACAACCCATGCATTTAGTCGAGGAGTGGTAAAGAAGATGAGCAGCCCTTCTCATCTGCCCCATCGTGACAGCCACTATCCCAGAGGTGACCGGAAAGGTGCGGGCAGCCCCACCAACAAGGTGGGCTCCCCCTGTCAGGTCCTGGCCACGCTGTGCGTGCTGCAAGCTGAGGCTTTGAGGAGAAAATAACACATCCCCTGGAAATAAGCCCCAGGGTGCCTTCTTGAGGAAAAATAAATATAAGACCCTGTCTTATTTTCGGGGAAACATGGTATTTAGAAATTAAGGCTTGGGGAAGTTAAGGAACTTACCCAAGATCACTCTATAGATAATTGTATTTAAAAATCACTGCATGAGTACACAAAACAATGCACCATCTAGTCATCTAGGAATGCATGTGTATGCATGTTCCTTTAAAAAAGTAAATTATACGTAAATATTGATATTATCTCAAGCTCAGTCCACAATGTAAGGTATGGGATTAGCAAGTGGGAGCTAGACTAATGTTGAAATATTGACTTGCATGGAAAAAATTCTGAGGGTATCTTGGATCAACCTGGAAGAAGGCTAGTGAATGGGACATGATAGCCAAGAGGATCAAAGAGAAATAGCGTCACTCCTAGGTCACTTCATGTTAGGGGTGGTCCAGAGTATAGGTAGAGGCATCTGTTAAGACCGATGGAAAATAATGTCCCTAGGAATCCTAAGCAGCAGGTGAAAGAGAAAATGAGTCACCCTAATCACTTTAAAATAAGAAGAGAAAAATATAACATAGATTCTTATCATAAAAAGCTCTATGTAATCTAAGAATATAGTTCCAACCCAATATTATTTCATTTATTTCTACTGAATAAATTGTTTGGGATTTCCATATCAGTAAGCAGAATGCCATCAATTAGCAGGCCATGGAAGGGAAACATCTGAACATTTGTTCAATAAATATCATAGCAGACTGTTTTAAAAAGTAATAACTTCTTGAGTTTAAAAAAAGTCTAGCAATACAGAAGTATGCAAAGTGTAAAACAAAGATGCCTTTCTTTCTCTATCATTCTGTTCCTCTGATTTAGCTACTAATTTGTGTTTTCAAGAAATTTTCATTGCATGAACAAATACATATTTGCTATGTTGTTTTTGTAAAACAGACTGAAATTATATTTCTGTATATATGTATATGTGGTTTTTATTTGGTATAGTTCTTCCTATAAGAAAAGAAATTTTACTACACATATTATGCTGTAACATGATTTACTTGATTTTTGTTTTCAAAATATATCATGGAAAACTTTCCAAGTCAGAAAATATAGTCCTTCCATAATCGTTTACAATACTTACCTAATGTTCCATGGTGTGATGCTCCGTAAGTCATTTAAGTAAGCTACAATGCCTTGTCTTTTTTCTCAAACTAGGTCTTCACACATTTATATGTATTGTCTTATGTAATTAGGAACCTAAGTTCTTGTTCATTATCACTTCTGTTTAGTTTTCCTAGAAATTCATGCTATGGCTAGTGTATTTAATCATGAGAATATTGTATATTCATCCTCTATTATCTGGCAGAAGAAATAGGATATTGAGGACTTAGAAAAGGTACCTTATCCAATTACTTCTCTTACATTTCACACTGTATATTTGGGGCAGGGGGGAGGAAAGCAAACTTGAAGCCAAATGGCAGAGTTTAAAATGCCCTGTGGACCGTAGTTAAGTACGTAAAAGTTTAATAAACTTAAATTTCCAGTTACTCTGGCCAAAAGTTTATGTTCAAGAAATATTAACTGACCATCTTAAAAGTAAATCCTAGATGTTGGGGTAGGTGGTTAGGCAAAGAATTCCTCAGAGTATTCTAAGGAAAAATAAAACTTGCCTAAGGAGTCAGAGTGAGTGAGGCCATCCACACAACAGCAGCTATATTTTCCTCCCTTTCCATGTATCCCCCTTGGCACTAAAGAAATTTAGTACAGAGACATTTTACAGCTGGGGAGAAAAGACAAGCGTCTGGCTAAGAAATAACACCATAGCTCAGGACAACTTTTGGCCTTCTACATTAATCTTATTAAATTTCAACATTTATTTCTGGAAAAGAGATTCACTAAGAAGAAGAAAAAATATTTTTTAAAAATATTTCTGGCACCATAAGTAAAGCCAATAAGCTTCAGATATCTTTTGAGCGGGGAACACATTTACTATCATGTGGGGACATGGCTGGCCTGGGAAGCTTCCTTGGGCTTATTAGAAACCAGCATAATCTCCCAGCAATGTTATTACTTATAATAAGATATACAGTTGATCCTTTAACAACATGGGATTGAACTGTGTGGGTCCACTTATATGTGGATTTTTTTCCAGTAAATGTATTGAAAAATTTTTTTTGGAAATTTAGGGCAATTTGAAAAAAAAACTTGCAAACTACATAGACTAGATGTAGTGAAAAAATTAAGAAAAAGGATGACATAAATGTATAAAATATATGCAAATACTAGTTTATTTTATCATTTACTATCATAAAAAACACACAAGTCTGTTACAAAAGGTTAAAATTTATCAAAACTTTTGCACACAAACACAGACCTTACATGGTACATGGTACCATATACAGTCCAGAGGAATGTAAACAAATGTAAAGACACAGTATTAAATCATAATTGCATAAAATTAACTCTAGTACATACAGTACTACTGTAATAATTTTGTAGCCACCTCCTGTTGCTTTTGCAGTGACCTCAAGTGTTGTATCTGCTGAAAATGCTGTGTGATACTAATCATCTCTGTGTGAACAGTTTGTCTCTCCAGCCAATTACATATCACAGTAAAAAGTGATCTCTCACAGTTCTCAAGTATTTTTCATAGCATTTAGTGAAATACTGTAAATCTTGACTAACACCATGGGACCCACATGAAGTGCCACTAATGATGTTGGAAGTGCTCTCAAGAAGCAGAGAAAAGTCATGACATTACCAGGAAAGTTGAATTGCTTGATATGTACCATAGATTGAGGTCTGTAGCTGTAGTTTTCTGACATTTCAAGATAAAATGAATCCAGTATAATGATAATTGTAAAAAAAAAAAGAAAATGAAATGCATGAAGCCATTGCTATAGCTACACCAACAGGTGCAAACACCTTCCACTTTTTGCAAAATATCTTTTTAACTTATTGAAAATGCAGCTTTTATGTGGGTACAGAATTGCTATAAAAAAGACATACCTACAGATTTTAATATGATTTGAGAAAAAGCAATGTCATTATATGACGACTTAAAGCAAAAGGAAGTGAAGGATCTAAAACTGGAGAATGTAATGCCAGCAAAGGATGGTTTGATAATCTTAGAAAGAGGGTTGGCTTTAAAAATGTCAAGATAAGAGGAGAAGAATCTTCTGCCAACTAAGAGGCAGAAGATGAGTTCCCAGATACTGTTAAGAAAATCATTAAGTAAAATAATATATACCTGAACAGGTTTTTAATGTAGATGAAAGTTTCCTATTCTGGAAAAATATACCACAAAGGATGCTTACTAGTAAGGAAGAGAAGTGAGCACCAGGATTTAAGGCAGGAAGGGATAGGCTAACTCTATTCTTTAGTACAAATGCAGTCAGGTTTATGATCAGGCCTGCCCTTATCTACAAAGCTGTTAACCCCCAAGCCTTGAATGGAAAAGATAAACATCAGCTGTCAGTCTTTTTGGTTGTACAACAAGAAGGCCTGGACAATGAGAACTCTTTTCCTGGATTGTTCTCATTGATGCTTTGTCCCTGAAGTCAGGAAGTACCTTGCCAGTAAGGGACTGCCTTTTTAAGTCTTTTAAAGTTCTTTTGATATTAGGCAATGGCTCTGGACACTCAGAACCTCATGAGTTCAATATGAAAGGTGTCACAGCAGTCTATTTGCCCCTAAACACAACATTTCTAATTCAGCCTCTAGATCAGGAAGTCATAAGGAACTTTAAGGCTCATTACACATGGTACTCTATGGAAAGGATTGTTAACCCTATGGAAGAGAATTCCAATAGCGAGAACATTGTGGAAGTACAGAAGGATTATACCATTGAAGACGCCATCACTGTTACAGAAAAATCTGTGAAAGCCATCAAGCCCAAGCAACCAATTCATGATGGAGAAAACTGTGTCCAGGTGTTGTTCATAACTTAACAGGATTTGCAACAAGGCCAACCAAGAAAATCATGAAAGAGTTTGTGGATATAGCCAATAAAAAAAAGTGGAGAATGAGGGTTTTCAGCTATGTATCTTGGAGAAATTCAAAAGCTAATAGATACCACACCAGAGGAATTGGCAAAAGACAATTTGATGACAATGCGTACTTCCAAACCAGTGCCAGATGATGAAGAAGGTGTAGAAGAAGCAGTGCCAGAAGATAAATTGACATTAGGCACTCTGGCAGAAGGGTTCCAATTATTCAAGACTGCTTTTGGCTTCTTTTTTATGACATGACAAAAAGATGATACAGACACTGAAGCTAAAGCAAATGGTGGAAGGAGGACTGGTACTGTATAGAAACATTTTTAAAGAAATAAATAAGCAAAAAAGTCAAACAGAAATTATGATGTATTCCCTAAAATTACACTGATTGTACATGCCTCTCCTGCCGCCCCATCTACCTACTCCACCTCTGCTACCCCTGAGACAGCAAGATCAACCCCTCCTTTTCCTCCTCCTTCTCAGCCTATTCAACAGGAAAGCAACAAGAATGAAGACATTTTTAATGATCTACTTCCACTTAATGAATAGTAAATATATTTTTTCCTTATGATTTTCTTAATAAAACATTGTCTTTAGCCTATTTTACTGTAAGAATATAGTATATAATATATTTAACATACAAAATATGTATTAATCGGTTGTATATGTTATCAGTAAGCCTTCCAATCAACAGTAGGCTATTAGTTAACTTTTTGGGGAATCAGAAGTTACACACAGATTTCTGACTGCACAGGGTTTCAGCACCCTTAACCTCCATGTTGTTCAAGAGTCAACTGTATATATATTTGATCTTCATCCCTGTTTCCTGACGTTAAGCTTTTAAAACCCTTGGGATCTCTGGAGTCAGAGAGAGTCTTGTATGTTATGGCTGGCAGCTCCTAGGCAGTTTCAGGGTGGGGGCTGGTCACAGAAAAGAACAAGCCATGATTAGATAGTTGGGACTTTTCAGTCCTACCCCCAACCTTTGGGGAGGCGAGAGGGGCTGAAGGCTAAGTTGATCACCAATGGCCAATTTTAATCAATCATGTGTATGGAATGAAGCTCCCTTAAAAACCCAAAAGGACTGGGTTAGAGGAGCTTCCAGATAGCTGAACATGTGGAGGTTTCTAAAGACTGACTCACTTGGAGAAGGCATGGAAGCCGGACGCCCAATTCCACATGCCTTGCCCTGTGCATCTCCTCCATCTGGCTGTTCATCTGTGTCCTTTGTAATATCCTCTATAATAAACCAGTAAATGTGTTTCCCTGAGTTCTGTTAGCTTCTCTACCAAATTAGTTAAACTCAAGGAGGAGGTCATGGGAACGCTGATGTATAGCCGGTCAAGTCAGAAGTATGGATGACAACCTACTATCTATGACTGGCATCCTCAGTGTGGGCTGGCGAGAGCACTGACCCTCTCAACTTGTGGGATCAGAAGCTATCTCCAGGCAGGTAGCATTAGGATTACAACTGAATTTAGAGAACACCCAGCTGGTGTCTGTTGCAGAACTGATTGCTGGAATATTGCTTGGGGTATGTGGGAAATCCCCACATACATTTGGTCACAGAAGTGTTCTGTGATGTGAGAGTATAGTAGGAGAAACTGAGCTTGGTTTTTTCATATACTTATAATCCTCTTTTCCCCCACCAAAGAAATTGCCAAAATATCTAGACTATTTCTTTATAACTGGTATATTTAATGAAAATGATAAAATTACGTATCAGTTGATACAGACATGGGCTAATGAAATGTTTGTTAATAGAGTTCAGTGAAAATAAAATATACTTCTGGAATACCCAAGAATGAATATCTTCATGAGCACAAATGGAGGTGGGAGGCAATGTCTTGGCATTATCAGGGATAGGGATATTGTGTGGGAGACACAGTAAATAATCCCCAAAGGTTCCAGCTAAGTAAAGGAAAATTATGATTGGATCAGAACTTGTTTTTGTATTTATAATTGTGATAAAAAATAAACAAAACTAAAACAAAACCCTAGAGGCAACACAGATCAATATTCATATAATAAGGCCAATATCAGCAGATTATTTATAAAAGAATAGATATCTTTTAAAAATATACATAGAGTCATAGAACTAAAAGCCTATTTTAAGAGTCTGTAAAATGACTATAAAATAAACACGAATGGAATTTTATATATTTCTTATTTGCAAGAATATTTCAATTTGGTTCAGGTTTTAGAGAATGACAAAAGAGAAAGTAGCAACAAAACTCCTTTGAATAGTTTTTATTCCTCTGAAAAACATTTATTCTTAAGAAAAAATTAAAAAGAGTACAAATTTTACAGCCCAAACTACCTGGAATATTAATGAAAATATATTTATTTTGTATATTTACAAAAACTCCACTCTTCTTTCAAAGCCTTCATTTCAATCACATCTATTCTGAACTTAGAGAAACATGTTAGATAAAAACTTTTTGTGTCATCAATATCCTTGAAAAATTGATAAAACCCATGGACAGTTTCCACAGGAAAAAATGAGTAAATACACCCATAATATATTGCATATAATTTCAGAGAGATTTCTGATTATCTTGTATAAAGCTTAGTCTTTGATGCTAATTTAAGGATTTCTAGTCTAGAAGAATGGTCCTAAATAAAGAAAGTGGGACCTACGACTGGTTTCTGAATGTTCACCAGCAGAGAAAAAACCATACTGGGAGGGGCAGAGTGCACAGCCAGCAGTGTGTCTCCACTCATGTACCGAAATGGCTCTGGGACTCTCCTCTGTTATTTTTCCTTTGCTCTCTCAACCCTCTATCATTCATTCTCTGGGAGGCTCCACAGGGAGTCTTCTAAATGGAATGAGAAATGAGAAGGAGCCTTACCTAATAAATATATTTCTAATACCCATTGCAGTAAACACAGCAAGAAAAGGAAATAATCCAAGACATTAGAGATTCTTATAAATTACATAAAACTAAATTGCTTTTGTAAACAAATAAAAAAACCCCTTCAATATCAAGATATATTTACTGAATTGTTGCATGTGTATGTTGAATAGTTTGAATGACCTAAAGTAATAATCAAATTTTAAGAGATTGTAAAGTCATGGGTTGTTATTAAAGCCACCTTAAGAAATTCCATGGTTGTATAATCACAAATAAGTATGTCCTAATCTTACAAGCAATCTTGAATTCTTCCTAATCAAAAATCAGAGTAAAAATCACCGGCCATGGGTGATAGCCAAGTGTTTTTTATACTAAGTTTATCGAAATAAGTTTATAAGACTGCAAAAATTTTGATTAAACTGTGTTTGTTTGCAATAGTGACTACCATAGTATGTATTTTATATACATACAATTTACAAATGATAACTACACCACAGAGCACTAGAAACTTGGTCACACTGGTCTATTTTGCATGTCACTTACCATATTGAGTATTTCATTCTCTTCTTTGTCCAAATCTTGACATTGGGAGTTTTCTTCACTTTAGAAGCAGCTCCTAAAGAATATTTTTAGATTATCAAAGATTGCACTTATGCATACAAATACAAATACAAATATTTCCCCCAAATAGTGATCAATGTTTTTTTGCTTATTTTCAATATTTATTAAGAAATATAGGTCCAGAAACAATCAGCAAATTAGTAGATTATCTCTAAGCACACTTGATTTTTATTGAATGCTCTCAATGCATCAAAATGTGTGTATTCACCTTTGAAAAGTGTTAAGTTTGCATTTATTCTTTTGTCCCTAGGGCTAACAGCTGGGTGTTGTTGTTGTTGTTGTTGTTGTTTTAAGACCCTATTGGAGGTGCTAAAAGGTCCTAATTAGATAAATGAAACAAACACGGCATTAAATTTCAGAATTGAAGTGTCAGAATAGATACCTATTTGATCAGTAGATCACATGCGAGCAACAGTAAATCATGAATACATCTGATTTTATTTCCTGCCTCAGCATATTTGCTTTGGTAAAAAAATTTTACTCAAATAACCGCCAATATATTGCTCTGAGTGATTGAGAGGGAATGCATTATTCATTCTCTTTTTTCCTGCCCATATTTCATAAATGAATGAATAAATGGATAGATTGATTTAAAAAATGCCAATGACCTTTGTGTTATAGTGCAGGGTTATCATCCCTGGGAGGAGCATGCTGTTTGCAGGGCTGACAAAACAAAACAAAACATAGCAAAACAAAACATAACAACAAAAACAAACCAAGGGTGATTCATTTCAAGATCATTCACAAATCCAGTATAGAAGTAAAGCATTGGGCAGGCTTATAAGGACCACAAAGATCACTTGAGGGACTTATAATCCAATGAGGAAAACAATACAGACATGTCTACAGCTAATAATAAAACATGACACAATGAAATTAATTACAGACATGAAAGTCCTTTCATTCTTTCTTAATTGAACAGGGTAGGCATCATCACTGAAGTAGAATTTAAGCTGTACTTAAATGAAAAATCAGCATGTTCAAACATGGAATGAGAAAGAAGGAGAAAAATACAGATGAAAAAGATAGCATGGGTGAGGAGGCAAAGGAAAAAGTGGGATGGGATAGCCTAAAGAGTGGATTTAACCTCAGCCCAAGTCAGGGAGTGGGAGTATGTTTGTAAGGGGAATTAATGATTTCAGTTTGGTGGCTAATTGAGTTTGGAGTACCTACAGAAAATTCTGAACTAAAGTTCAGGATGGATATCCAAGTTAGATGTGAAGATTGAGACAACAGAATAAACGTAATAACTAAACCTTTTAGAGCATTCGAGATGGCCCAGACCATATGTGTGGCATGGTTAGAGAATAAACCTATAGAATGCTTATGTTTAAAAGACAAGCAGCAAAAGATAGGAATTAGAAGATACATTCAGAGAAGCAGTAAGAGAACTAAGAGAGAATGTTTCCCAGGCATTACAGAAGTTTAAGAGCTTCGTAATAAAAGGGAGTAGCCCCCATTGTCAAAAGATGCACATAAGTAGCAGATTTAGATATATGAAAGTCATTTTGTACTCTTTGAAGGAGCAAGCAATTTCACAAAGTGGTGGGGAGTGAAAACAGATTGCAGATTGGTTAAGGAAAATTGATCAATGCAAAAAAATGGTCCAAATGAATGGGAAAGTTAATGAAAAAGCAGTGTAGGGAAAGTTTTCCAGTCTCTTTGAAAAAGGCACATAAGAAAATAGAAGGAAAGCAAGTATATCAAAGAGTCTTTAACACATCAACTTAAAAGTAGGATATTTTTATGTCATTTCTCTGTCATTTCTCTATGATATTCATTGAAGAGGTACATCCAATAAGCCCAAAATTTCACAAAGAGGGCAATATATAACTTAAAACAATTAAATTTAAGTATATGAAGTTGTCTAATACTACCTACCTACTAGTTACTAAGAAAGAAAACATGTAATGTATGTGGCTTTTAGAAAAAAATACCGTGATGATTAATTTTAGGTGAGTTTTATGTTAATCCAACTTTATTGGATTAAGGAATGCCTAAGGAACCAGTATAGCATTAGTTCTGGGTGTGTCTGTGTTTCCAGAGTTAACTGCTGTGTGAGTCTGTGCACTAAGTGGAGAGGGTCGACCCTCAATATGGGTGTCTCTTTCTCATGGGAGAAGAAGGCTGTCCTATCTCCATGACAAAGAGACACCCATATTGAGGGTCGACCCTCTCCACTTAGTGCACAGACTCACACAGCAGTTAACTCTGGAAATATAGAGACAGCCTTCTTCTCCTGCTTTGGACATCAGAACTCTAGCCTTTGAACTTCTGAACTTGCATCAGTGGGCCCCCTGGGTTCTCAGGCCTTCAGCCTTGGACTGAGAGTTACACTGTTGGTGTCCCTGGTCCTGAGGCTTTCACACTTGCAGATGCCTGGCCTGTCATGGGACTTCTCAGCCTCTTAGCCACATGTGCAAATTTTCCTGATAAATCCCCTCTTATCTATCCATTTATCTATCTTACTGGTTTTCTCTGTCTGGAAACCCCTGATTAATACAAATACCCTGATATTTTAAAAATAATTTTTTGATAAAGGATGTACACTCATGTCAACAGAGGCTTACAGAGCTCTGAAACACAATCTTATCATAAATCTTTCAAAAGAATATTATAGGCCAAAACACCTGGAAAGAAGAAAATAAGATATTTTCTGCTCTTTTTTTTTAGACACTAAAATATGCATTTATCTAGCATGGAAAGTAATGATAAGATTCAACAAAGCATTTGGGAAAACAGATGTTTTCCATTCAAACAATCCTCGGAAATGTTCCTAAGACTATGAATATATTTTTCAAAGGATATAATGACTGCTTACATATCAGACAACCTGCAATAGATGTTCTACAAGATAACTGGCTGGTGCTCTCCATCAGTGTCAAAGTCATGATGGGCAAAGAAAACTGAGGAACTGTCAGATTGGAGGAGCCAAAAGTGACTTGATGACTATGTGCAATGTTGACTCCTAGATTGGATCCTGGACTGAGGAAAAAAGGAAACCTAGGAAACTGAAATAGGTTTGTAGGTTAGTTAATAGAACTGTTTCAATGTTAACCTCCTGGTTTCAATAATTGTACCCTGGTTAGGTAAGATGTTAACCTATAAGGAAGCTACTTGAAAACTATAAGGGAATTTCTATACCATTTTTGAAACTATTTTGTAGGTTTTTTTTTTTTTTAAAAGTCAAAATCATCTTTATTCATAGACAACATGATCATGTGCATATAAAATCCTTAGAAATTTACAAAATAAGTAGAAGAAGTAATAAATGAATTCAGCACACTTAAAAGTAAAAAGTCCTATAAAAGATTTCTAAATATGAATAAAATGGATAAAGAATCATATCTAGAGAGAATAAGACAGAAAAATTTGACTATGTAGTTGTAGGTATCAATATTACTTTAAAAATTGTGTTATTAAATTTCAACCAGCTGAAAATGATCAGAACAAAATGACAATAATAAAACACACCAATAATACCTGGGTCCTAAAGAAAGAAATTCCTCTTTTACATGTGAAGTAACCAGTGTGTATTTCTGTAAATAAACTAATAAATAAAAACTCAGAATGTGATTTTTCAATCGCATTTTCACATGATTCTCCTAATGTAAAAGAGATTGTCAAGGCCAATTTTTAAGTTGCCATGCCATTCAATTTTGAGTATCTACTCTGTGCAAGATGCTATCTATCATAAAAGCAAAACACTGTCTGTGATTATGAAAAGTTGGTGGAATATTGTACATGTTTCCCAATAACAGTATTCCATCAAATGTGCTATGACAAAGAGGCAAGCAAAGTCCTGCTTAGACATGGAGAAAAGAGGAAACATTATGTTTCAGAAGCCTACGCAAACAGCTGTCACCATGGAGAGAATGGGAAAAGGTGTGAAGGAGGCAGGATCATTTGAAGGTGGTGAAGAATTATGAAGAGCAGTCAAAGAGCCACCTAGGAAAAGGGCATTTTAGGAAGAGAAAAAGCCTAAGCAGAGGCATTGGATAGAAAATGACAGGGTTGTTTCAATATCTAATTCAAATAAGAGGAGAAGGAGCTCCAACGTTGGAATTTCACTGCGTGATGGGATGTGAGGAAAACACTTTGGAGTTTAAAGAGCCTTACCAGAGACGGGGCAGAGCAAAATGGCTTAATAGAAACCTCCAAGACCTAATTCAGCAACTATCCACACAAGCAAGCACCTTCAGAAGAACCAAAAATCAGGTGAGCAATCATACTACCTGGGTTTGACATTATATCAAGGAAAGGGGCGCTGAAGAGGGCAGAAAAGATGATGTTGCATTGCCAAGGCCACCCCTCCCCACTGTGCCATGCCAGCACACAGAGTGGAGAGAGAATCTGTGTGTCTGGGGGAGGGAGAGTGAAGTGATTATGGGACTTTGCATTGAAACTCAGGTCGCCCAGGCACAGGGGAACATAGCACAGGGCAGAATTCTGCCAGGCCCACAAAGGGAACCAGTCCAGACAGAAGGAAATCCTCTGTCTAATATCCTGCAAATAATGTGTTCTAAGTAAACACTAACCCCTCCCACATTTAAGGCCAGTTCTGTTAAATGCTGCTCAATGCATTTTTGTTCCCGAATTCAGCAAATTTCCATAGACTCCAAAGGATGAAATATATATTTTAGTTGCCATCTGCAAAGTAGTACTGACAAATTTCCAAGATTTTGGATCTTAACATAATGCTCTAAGTGCATTGCTTTGTATATAACCAGTTACTGTTCAGCTGAATATTTTCAAAAGGTCAGTAACTCAGGATCTTAGTCCAGTATCAAGCTGTCCACTAAGGTTTTACAAAACTGAAAATCTCTTTGTTAATTGGATACGGATTTCATTCCAGCAGCAATTGGGCAGTGTTTTAGCAGCATTTGCTCCATAAAATACCAGTCTTAGAATATAATTGGTCTAATGTAAAAAAGTATTCCCTCAGTAAATAAGTTTGGTAAACATTGAGTTAAGCAAGATCAATCAGATTTCTTTGCTGTAGAACTCTCAAAACATTAATGAGTAATATGCTATTTAATGGGAAAGGAGAGAATACACATTGCTACACAATCCCATTAGAAATCTGGTGATACAAGTGTTCCAGAAAACACACACTGGAAAACCGTGAACCAAATGCATCTCTGCTTAGCCTCATTTTAAATATATGAAACATTTGATGGAATAGCTAAACCAAATGTCCTTGAGGAAAGAAAATTTCTCCAAAACAATCAGATTTCTGTATGCCCATTATTGTCTTTTCAACATTTTCAATAATGTTATATATTGGAAAATTTTCTCTACTTAGGAAAAACATCTCTTTTTTCGAAGTGGAAATCATTGGGGGGAGGTAGAGAGAAATAATAAACAGATATGTCCTTTTCTGCCAATTCCTCTAGGGGAAAAAGCTGTTTTGTCAATTGGAAACCTAAATTTTATTCATCTTATACCATGATTAAATCACATTAAATTATCAGTGAAATGATGATATTGACACTAAAATAAAAGAAATACTGCAATAGGAAATCATAAAAGCAAACTACTAGATAGATTTCAAATAAATTAAAGTATAAGAAATGGAGTAGGAGTGGGAGTTTGAGGATACTTATGTCCTTCACATGTCTCTAGGTCCTATACAAGCCAACCATAACATGTACATCCATGAAATATGACTATGTAATATCAACACTTTAAAATTGGTTCATAATTGTAGGTGTTAGCATCTAAAAATTAAAAGAAATTTCTATGCCAGTCATACTGTGGTTTTGCAGTATAAGAAGTGAAAAATAATGTCCAGCACTAAGGTCTAAAGTTAGCAGAAAGGATGATATTGAGCCAAAAACATTAATATATCAAACTTCATTCAAAAATGCCAATACATTATCAGGTTATCAGGTTGTTTTTTTGAGAAGTTTATGTTTTGTTACTGTAAAAGGGTTGAGATTGAAGCTATTTATCATTTACGCCATCATATTTCTTAATCACGCATAAGTTACTTAATGCTTTATTGGTACTTTCATCAGGCTGTATAAATAGTAACTATGTATTTTTGGTTTATAACCATCTCAGTTAACAAACAGTAAGATTAGCCTTTCTCAAGTGGATGATCAGAATTGTTCAACATGTGGCAAACACCATATACTCCTCAAAACAAAGCATAATGCATGTTTCAATACAACTTTTTGTTTTGGGATTTATCAGCATCCAAAGACACCTTTTATCCTAACAGAGTCCCGCAATTAGGTCTTTCCACATAAACAATAATTTGCTTAGTCAGTGTAGCTGCTTCTATTTAGAAAGTGAAATGTTTTAGGAATCTGTGAATCCTGAGGCAAATGCTGGATGTGATTGTTCTTACTCATGGTAAGAAGAATGTATCTAATGTCACTTCAATTCTTCCCAGGTTGCTATTACATTTTTGTTAATCTTCACTCTCCACTGTACCAAACTCATTGAGGAAAAAATATTTTTTGTCATAGTATCTATAAAAAATTCTCCATAAAGATTGATGATCAGAACAAAATAATATTTAATTTCAAAATATAATGCTTAGATGTATTATTTAGAATACAGAAATAAAAGGTTTGCTAAAGCAAAATTGGGCCCTTTTTCTTCTCCAAGCAGTGAGTGTTTGCTTCTTTGCTTGCTGTTTCCTACATTGAAAGTAAAGTGCAGGCTGTGTGTGGGCAGCCTTCTCTTGTGAAGGAAACAGCCTTCTTATCCTTTGCCTGGAATGTTCTTCCTCCGGATATAGACATGACAAGCTCCTCACATCTTCCAAGTTTTTACTCAAGAGTTACTTCTTAAGTGAGGTTCTCTCTGACTACCCTACTTATATTTTTTGTCCTCCCCTGACATTTCTACAGTGCCCTTCCTACTTTATTTTTTCTATTTATGACTCATAATTATAAATAGATAATGATAATTCACACTTTATACTTTATTTACTTATATTGCTTGCTACCTACTTCTATCACAAAAATGTGGCCTTCACAAAGATAGGGAGTCTAGCTTTTTTCTTTTAATCTGTAACTCCAGCACCTATGACAGTCCCTGGCATATAATAAGGGCTCAATAAATTATTGTTGAATGAATAAATCACCACCATCACAAAAAATGCCCTCTTCTATGTGTACAGGTAATTCTGCTAGCTGGTGCACTTTGTGAATTTTATTATCTCAAAACTCTTTAAAAGTTCAACAGTGAAAAGTAAATGTTGATATAGATGATGAAATATTGGAAAATCAACAAAATGTTATAAAATATGTAATATGATGAGCAGATTTTCAGTAACACGTAAAAGCAACTAAAATAAAACACCTTAAAAAAAGAATAGTAAAACAAGTGGATACTGGAAAGATATATTAACAGTTTGTATCTTATCTATACCCCTCTAAAGTTTATAACATAAACTCATGATTTTCCCCTACTTTTTTTTTCTTTAAGTCCTAGTGAGCACACACAAATGGGTTAGGTCTAGTTATTTCATTGTTTATTCAAAATTTATATTACTTTGCTATTATTTTATGGCTCTTGTCTTTTCAACCTGGTTGCAAGCTCCCAGAAGGCAAGATAATATACAACAGTGGTCCTACAGCAGCTAACTCAGTAGTAAATGAAAGGTCAACCCTTATTACATATAGGTGGACCAACTGGTTGAGTGATTCACATATGTCATCATATATAGTATCTGCAGATATAGGAATCATATATGGTATGATCCCATGCACGTATAGTATGATTCCTTATATAATTCTTATATCTGTATTTGCAGGTATAGGAATAGGTCTCTGTTACCTTACAGTCAACCAGCTCTGTAGGATGACACTAAAGTAACATGTAAAAGAAATTAGCATATTAAGCGCTTATTTTACAATAATATGTCATTTAGGATATCGTGAGCAGTTCTAATTTAAAAGTTAAAAGAAAAGTCACATTTTTATAAAAAACACACAGTTTTGAAAGTAAATACACTATCTTAGCAATGTTCAAAGAAATTTAAATTTTTTATGTCACATATCAAAATTAGGAAAATATTATTGAACATTATTAACACTTTCACAAAATGTAATTTATTTAAGTAGAACTTCAATGTCAAACATTTGGGTTATTTTTAATTTAAATAAGTCTATAATGTACGTTAAGCAAATTTCTGTGTGATCGTAGGATTAATTCATTCATAATTTTTCTTCCACTATTTATTGAGTGCCTTCCATTCTTAGGCTGGGACTTTCAGAAAGTGATGAGTCCCACTTGGATGTCTGTAGCACAGTTTAAATGTGATTATATTAGAATCCTAAGGGCACTCTGGTTTTTTCACTGGAAGTAAAAATCCCTGCATTGATTAAAATTCATGAAATATGATGTGTTTTTCCAACAAATGATAAAAAAACCATTACCAGAGACTTACTACTTTTTCCTATAAGAGAATTTGTGAAGTTAAATCCTCAATTAACAAAGACATATAATTCCTTGAAATAATGATATTTAATGTGCTTTTGTTTGGAACACTACCCTAATAGTCCTGAAATGGCTCTTTCATTCAAAGACAGTCTTTTACCAATTAAATTCAAAACCTGAAGGAATTAAACTTTAAAAAATTATCTCCTTAGAAAAAGATTTTGAGAATAAATTGAACACTGTTCAGGCCTGCAGTATTCTGACAATCAAAGGGATAAACCAAACCAAATCGTGAGGACATTTATCAATAGCAAAAACTGCATACCAAAACATAAAAGAGAAACTAGTATGAAGGCTGTATTTAAACCATGACTCATTTGAGAAGAGTTGTGACTATTTAAAATATGTAAACCATCTTGAATTTTAGTTATTCAAACAATAAGTAAAGTGCCAAATATTTAGGCATTTAAAGGTCTTAAGATGGTCAACATTTTTATTGGCATGTTCAAAATGTTCTCTTTTTAATTAAGGATGCATTTTAAAGGTTATTGGTAGAACGAATGGAGTTACATTAACTTTTAAGTCACTTTTAAAAATGTAATACCAACATATATAATTTAATGAAAGTTTAATTTTGTATATATATGAAAATTTAAGAACAGTTTATTAAGTTGCATTAAAATATCATATTGTTATTCTTAGTAGGATTGCATTTAGATAATAGATCAATGTATAATCATCTAATCTAGGAACATGGTATGCCTTTTAATTAATTTTATATGTTTAGTAGATCATATTTGGGTCAACTTTCAACATAAAAAAGTCAAAATCAAACAACAAAAATGTTTGTGTATCATTAAAGACTTTTTGAGGAACCAAGTTAATGAAACAATACTCAGAATAATTTCATAGAAATCTTTATGAATAGACATTCACTTGGAGCCTAACTCTGTCATGAACAGGAGAGACAGTATCTTGGAAGAGAAAGGTAAACTTAAAAGGGATAATGTCAAATTTTAGGTCATATGTTCATCTTCCAGAGAGAATAATGAATCTGTTTTAGGCAAATCTGTTCTAAATCTAGCTAAAATACAATTCAGAGAAACTTATTTTGATACCATAAGTCCCTGTTCTTCTCCCAATTAGAAAGTTAGCACTTATAATCTCACATTTTAAAACTCAATAAAACAACTTGTAGCTATGTCCCAAATGTTGGTGGGAACACAGGTGAGATATTTTTCTGAGGTGTATGTTTGATCTATCTTTTGAAAGGGGAGCAGTTTTTTAAAAAGCAAACTATCTGTCACTTGGCATGTCTTCTTTTCTGGTAGAAAATTAATCCTTTACTTAAAAATTTGTATTTGAATATCTTTTTTTTAAAGATGCAGCAGCTATGTACTTATTCATATAGGCTAACCTTCAAACACACTTACAATTTGCTTTTACCTCTCATTATCATCCGTTACAAATTTATAACGTATATTTTTTCTTTAAATCATTTAAGAACCATTTTGTAGAGTTTATTTTAATATAGATCAATAAAAGTACCATCTTTGTATAAATATATTTCCAATAACTAGAATTAAAATCCTTGGAGAAACACTATTCATAAAAACAAATACATTTGATAAAGCTAAATTATAAATTTATCTTAAAAGGCACGTTATGAGAAAAGTATGAATATACATTACTATTAATAACTTTCCCACAACCAAATGTTTCAAATTCTATGTAGGCAAGGTCTTGATTTAAGGGGAAAAAAATAAAAAGAACCTTTCAAATTTTCTCCACTGCAGTACTGTTCAGAGATATCATCCTCAAAACATACTAAATTATAATTCACAGTATATAAAAAATGCTCATTTCAATGTGAAAGAATTCTAGCATTTGCAAACAATAAAAGTGCAGATTCTCTCATGTTGAAAGAACATCAAAGCAACCAGCCTTTTTGTTATGCTGGGTGCCCAAGGTTCAAAGGCTTAAGTCAAAGTATCCTCATGAGACCACCTGGCATTTATTTCTTTTAATATCTCTTGTTTAAGACATGGCAGCAATCAGGTACAAAGCACCACAGTGTACTACACTTTAAATACCCCATCTTATAGTAATTGTTCTTTTTAAAGAGAAGGGTCCTTAATGCATAAATGAGCACTATTGTGGAGTAGAAAAGCCTAACCACAAAGGATGGCCATGTCCCCCGAACTGATAACAGATTTCACCATAGAAATTAGAAGTTAATTGAAATACCTAACAGTTATCCCCAGAAGCAGAATTCTTTAATAATAATACAAAAATATCAGTTTTAAGTTGAAAACTTTGTCTAAAATAATATTTTTAATTCATCAAAGTTCTCATCTCATTGCTTGGTACAGTATAGTTAGTATCATTCACTAGATATCATCTGGGTTCTGTATTAAGTTCTTACTTTTACAAAAGTGCCTGACCCTTATTAAGCTATTATTTTTGTTGTTATTATTTTATGACAGGTAATATCTGATTGAAGACATTTTAATAAAATTGAAAAGGTAAATATCTGTAATCATGTTAGATTTTTCAATATGTTAAACTAGCTGAAAACACATTTGTGTGAATCAGCCAGTCAGGAATCATTTTTATTCTCTGGTTATTTTCTTAGTAATATAGAAAGATTTTTCAATTAGAACATGGAGAGTTATTTTTCTCCAATTTTCAAGGCAGTTTATAAAGTATGCCCTCCCACTTCGATCATCACTTCTGCTACATGGCTCTGACAGCTGCTATAGAGAGTAAGTTAGAAAGCTCTGAAAAAGAGACGGGCCCCTTTAAATTGCACTTAAATGTATTTTCCCCACTAGCTAATAGGAATAAAACACAGTAAACAAATAAAGAAAAAACACAATTAATATGCTCTAAGAAATTGCACTCATACAAAATTTTATGTAATTAATTTATCGAATATATCAACTTTTATGCAAGCAAACAGCTCCATGGAGATCTATCTGGAATTGGGGACCAATAGGGGACACAGAAACATGTCAGTGAAATAAAGTTTTACGTAGAAATAAGAAATAATGCTTGTTTTGCTTTGTTTCTTACTAGCTCCTGGCTAATGTTTCATCAATATTCTAAATGGAAAAAATTAGTCTTAAATATTAGGACCAAACAGTGATCAAACATTTTATGTATGCTTAAATTAAGTACTAAGAAAAGTATAAATATCTTTGTCTATAGTGTTTTTTTTCTCAACCAATCTTTTTTGTTGTTTGTACAAAGCCTCATCTCAATGATGTTTTCTGTACTGGGGTGTAGAATGTTCAGACAAAGTAAAAAATTCCTCTTACAGATGCTAGTGGAGCCAGTGTTATTCCTGGAGAGGTATTCCACATGATCATTAGAACTTCTAATTTAACAGTGTTTTAACAAAAGCATGTCTTTACGGTCTTCATCATACAATATGAATAAATGCAATTTTTATTAATGGGGTTAGGGGAATTAAAGTACATAGTCTCCTATATACACATAGCTCAATAACTTGATCAATATAATTACCTTGGAAATGAGTAGAAACAATGAAAATGAAGAGAGAACACATAAACAGAACTATTAATATTAAAATCTCTGACAGGTGTATTGTAATAATAAATTATTATTAGATAAGCTATCACCTTGTGTTTATAGCGGATAGACAAAACAGACATGGGACAAAAACAAAGAGGAAACAACATGCAAATAATCACCAAGAGAACAAGGTTCCAGGAAGAGTATTTGATATTTGAAATTAGCAGCAGTCAGGAATTGGAGGAGGGAGCAGAAATGACTGCTCTGAGTTGCACACATAAGAAAAGCATCTTGTCAGGAGACACATCTAATGCTGGAGTCTAGAGAGGAAGGAATGTCTTCTGCAGGGTGCTGCCTTCACTCCTCCCTTCTTGACACACATTCTTTCAGGAAGGTTAAATATAACTTCTTTCTGGAAAGTATCCTATAACTTTCCCAAGAGACTCAATGGCTCTTGTTCAATATTTTCAAGAATTTGGGTCATATGTCTGGATTGTAATTATTTACATACTAATTTTTTTCCCAAACCAGAATATGAGTTCTCTCAGGGTTAGAACAATATTTTAATCATATTAATATTTCTCAAGCCTAATAGCAGTACTTATAATACAGCATTCATTCAATTATCTTATTGTTTGCTTAAAGAATTATGCATTTATCCAGTCTCTTCTTCAGCGTTTTTTAGGATACCATTCTTTGTTTTCATATTTATTGCGCCTCTTTTAGAGTACATCTGAATTATGTAGATTAAACATGTTGAAGGGCCTTTTAGGTCAAATGTCACTAAATTTTATGCCATTTTTTGTAGACATACTTCCTGGTTCCATGTTACACAGTCTCTCTATACTTGGGATTAACATATTCATGCATCCAGAAATGGTTATCATGTTCTGTCTCTGTTATCTCTTAGACATTTAAAAATTCCAATTTCTAGTTCTGCAGTGATATTATACAAAATAAGCAAAATAGCACAGGTAGTGTAGCAGAGTTATTGTTAAACCTTCACATCACAGGAATAAAGTCAGAATAGTGCTATTTTTTGCAAAAACTAGAATAACACTGAACTAAACAAGCAGGCTGTTGTAATTCTATCACTGGACAAAAAATGGTGCCAAAAGTTAGTCTTCAGAAGAGGCTAAAAATAGCTATTGGCCTAACAAAATCAGATATGATTATATTATTATATATTTGAGTGTGTGTATAAGCATATGTTATACATACACACATATTTGTGTATATGTGTACATAAGTCTATATGGACACACATATATATTTGTATACATATTTGTGGGGTGTATATATGTACATATATGCACATGTATTTAAATACTCAAGTATGTAAGTATATGTTGGGTCACCACGTGGAAGGACACTTTAGTTTAGAGCAGGGTAAGAAGAGGGGAAATAGGGTAAGACAAGGGAATGTTTTCTCCAAAAATTTAACAGCACATAGAAAGCCAAAAGCAAAGAAAGGGCTTGGTATAGTGGAGGATTTTTTTTTTCTTTCATTCTGTATTCTTGCCCCACAGATTGAGGGGTAGAGGGAGGAGAGATGGTGCGAAGCTGCACAGGGCTCTGACTGTTGACACTGGACTGCTTCCTCCTTCTGGACACTGTGGCTCTCTCAGAGGTGGTGAAGGAGGAATCCCACTAAAGAGCAGGAGTGAAATGCAGTTGGGTCCAGCAAACACCAGGAGCTCAGATGTGGTGCTGGCAGGCCGCCATCTGTGGGCCGTGGTTAGAGTGTTGGGGTGCCAGTCTTTGTCTAGGAGGGTGCTCCGAAAGCACAACTATCTGGTGAAGCCTAGGACAGGATGGCAGTGCAATTCAAATGGCAGCGTCCTGAGGTTTCGCCCATGGGCATTAAATAAAGAGGGAAAGTTCTCCCTTGTGTGTTTACTAAAATTTCTGTACTAAAAACAACCAGTCTTCTCATCCTGGGAACTAATGACTTAAGGCAGTTATAAACAAAGTATCTGTTTGAAATTCAAAGTTTAGTCTGTATGGCCGGGAAGCAACCTTATTTAGCAGCACAAATTATGTCTAAATATGGAAAAAGACAGGTGGTCAGTGTAGAAAATTATACTGAAAGTTCTTTTTTCTTTGGCCGACAGAGATAGCTCTTTGAAAATGAGGGCGAACTGGTCAGTTATCAGGGAAGAATTGTTCAGAGATAGTAAGAAGACAGGCACACTGGAATGCTCTTTAGAGCTGAGGAACAGCTCTATTTTATATGTATTTTATTTTTAATCTTTTGTTACTTTATATTCCACAGATATGCCAATAAAATAAAATAAAAAGTGTGAATATAAACTTAGCTGCTGTTTTATAATATTTGGTTACATGGTGTGGGTGGCCCATAATAACTTTCCATAGCCAATATTTGTTATCAGAAGAATGTAGCACAAACTCCTAAACTTGCTGGGTCTCCCTTGCCTCATGTGTAAAATGCGGATGATAATAATGCCAGTCAAAAATGGTTATTAAAAATCTGATGAGAATACTCAAAGGTAAATGTAAAATGTGATACAATGGATACGTACTCTTATTTTGATGGAGAATTTTATTCTGATAAAAGCATTTGGAATGCCTAGTGAATAACAAGTTTTACTCCAAAACAGATGTACTTGGAAAAAAGACAACCCTAAAGATAATTTAGACTGTAGCATTGAGCAGCAGTAACATGCAACCCGGATGTACATGGTTTAGTAATGTCTGGTGTACTGTGTATTGTTGCAGATAAAACTTGCAAGAAGGTGAATGTAACATATTCCATAGATTCAAGTATCATGTGTATCTTAGAACTTAAAGAAAAAGCAAGTCCTCAAACATATTTTACCTGATGCTATTTTGTCATAGCATGAGCTTAAAATATGACTGGTTTGGTTGCCTGGAGTATAGAATCCATACAACTGACAAGGGGGTGGGGGCAGATTATTCAGTCACAAATGCTGAGACTTATGGAAGATGTTCTCTCTCTCAGTTACAAGTGAGGCAGAAAACCAAATGGGGGACAGGAAAACAAAAGCCTGAGTTTGGAAGAGATTCTACTCCCAGAGAAGGGCTAGGAAGCAAATTATCATCAAAAAAGAAGCCTTGCCCGTTCATAGGGTTATGATACACTCACCTGGCCCATACAAGACAGATAAGTGTCCTTTGTGAATTGATATGTCAAAATATATTTGGCAGTGAAAATTATCAGCTAGATCGAAAACTCCCTTGGTGCACACAGAATCAAGATATAGGTAAACTTTATAGCATTTGTCCTCATTCATCAAAGCAAGTGCTCTTTTGCCACAGATATTTAATCAGCAGATGAAGAGCTCTGCTCAAGTGCTGTTTTCCCCAACAGATTTCTTCTTGCCGCTGCTAACACTCAGTGTGTGTAGACCTTTTAGCCTCTTTGTGACTTGAAAGCCACTGGAATATGAGCCTGTGAGAAAGCAATAAAGTGTACCCAAGCCACTTTAGGACATTCAACTCTCAGTGATATTTTAAGCCTAAGACTATGTGTGTTATGCCTAAGACTCTATGTGTGTTTCCAACTTTCCATTTGTACTGTGATTGCCTTTGTTCATTTGTTAATTCATTTAAGAAATGTTTAAGCATCTACTCTGGGTCAGACACATGCTAGACAACAACAGACACAATCTCTACCTTCATTTTCTTTAGTGGTCTGCCTTACAAAAATAAGACTGATGAAATGGTTAAAAGTGGCAGGATTTACAAATACCCACCTAATAAACTTCCTTAACTCAATTTGAAGTGTGTAGCCCTTTACCACCTCTGGCAGCTCTCTGAGAGAGCCTGGTCAGAGGGGAAGACACAGCCTACTGGAGGTTCCAAGACATGCCCAAGATCACACAACCGTGGGTGTAAAGTCTGGCCAGACCAGAACCCAGATGAGATGAGATGAAATACTTCTCTAATTCTTTTCCTTCTACACTAGCGAGTTTTCAAAGTTTTGTCTCATTTAACTTGAACAGCATAGCCCTTTGCTTAAATTACATATTACTTAGAAATCCCAAATAAAAATAGATAAAAGCAAAAGTTCTCCAATGGAATCAGGCCCACAGTCTGGGAGACATGCCTGGGAGGTCACCATGTCACTAAGTACAGGGCTCCTCAAGCTCTTGGGGATAGGATTCTACGGTATTCCTCATGTAAAGGCTAAATAAGATGAAAGAGCTAAAACACTTAGAAAACTTAAAACATGTGCTTGATTCTATTATTTGTTTTTCTGCTTACCTACATATGGAGATTGAGGAAAGGAAGAACCACACTAAACAGAAACAATAGAAGATATTCTCTTCATGTTATTAAAGCTTGCATGATCATTTTTTTCTCCAAAGCAAATTTTGTAGAGGAAGTTTAAACCTTTTCAAAAGAACCACAACCTTTGTATACTGATTATCATGTTTACAACTACTATATTAATATAGCAAGAAAACTCAGAAGCCCCAAATTAAATTTGAATTAATAAGTATATGCTCCTGGGGGAAAAAAATCAAAGTGAAGGACTCAATAAAATATTAACGCAATGGCAGAAACCAGAAAAACAAAATGTTAGTTTTTAAAAAATTTTTTCATTCAAATGCTAGTAGAAAGAAAAGATTTCAGATAATTTGTGGTTTTCATTTGTTTTAACTTAAACAATTTGGGGGTATATCTAATTAATCCATTTTGTCCTTTTATGTGAGAATTTAAACTGAGCAGTAGTATAAATATTGTAGATGGTATAAATTTATACTCTATACTGATTTTTAGAGGAAAAATGGACATTTATTGTCAAGGAATTCCTTTACACATAATAAACACACAAAATCACTTTGCTCTTGAATAGAGATCCTAATGTGTCCTTTTTTCCTCCCTCAAATGAAATGGAAGAATGTTTTCTTTTACGTCTTTTGTTATTTTAGATCCCACAGATGTTCCAATAAAATTTTTTAAAATTACAAAAATAAACATTGATGCTGGTTTTACAATATTTATTTACATAGTGTGGGTGGTCCCTAACAACTTTCACGGTCAATGTTTGTTATCAGAAGAACTATTTATTATCCCTCACAAAGATTTTTAAAAGGACAAAGACACTTTAGTTTGACAGATATTCCTATATTGTTTCTAGTACCCCTATATCTCCATTATGAATAAGATGCTTATTAAATTTATCACTGAGAAGACATCTAGTATTTGATGTAATTCAAAATTGCCCAGTGAGGCAGTTTGGAAACTGCTGCTGTACCTTTAACTGAGAAATGTTCAATGGGAAATGAGAGTTTGGTTTTTTTGGTTTGTTTTTAATTTGAATACTGACTTAAGTTTGGAGGATTCAATTTAAAAATATTATCCTCTGAACATACATGTTATGGGTCTTAACTCTAGATTAACTACCTGTGATCTCAGAGATGTCATTAGTTCCTTGAGTCTGAGTTCACGTAAAATGAAAGAGTTGGACCAGACTGCCTCTACGAATACTCTTCTGTTACTCTCATCAGAGATGATCACATGAAGGACATGGCCCTTAAGGAGGGCCCTAAAATAACAGAAAGATTTTGACGTATGAAGGACAATTTTTCTTGGGATTTTCATCACGTTGGTCTCCAGTAGCAGAAGTTTTCAAAGTACAAACCCTTGCTAGAGGACAATTCCAAATCACTTTGCTTAGGAAGAATAGCCCACATTGTTATTCCTCTCCACCATTTCAATGATTCTACCACTACTAGCTTAAACCAAACTTCTGTAATAAGTAGACACATCTACTCACTCACCATGTCCCGAACACGCTTCACCCTTTATGGCACCCTTGACCATCGTGTCATTCCAAAACCTACCCTAGAGTGTACCTCTCCCTTCTTCCAAAGTTTGCCTGCTCTTCAAATCTCTTCAAACCAAATACTTCTTCCTCTGTAAAATTTTCTTAAATGCATATGCCAATCTGCTACTTTCCATCTCTCATGGCTTCTGTTGCCTTTGAGATACAATTCCATTTCTACAACATGACATACAGGTTCTTCCTGATATGTCCTATCTCTAACCTCATTTATTAATGCATTTTAACAGATAATTAATAATAACTTATAATATACCAGGTAGTGGGCTAAAATACTGAATCAGACAGGCAAGGTCCCTGTCATCATGGAATTTGCATTCTAATGGGAAAGATAGATAATAATAAGCAAATAAGCATATACATTGAGAGGTAATTTCAGACAACATTATAAAGAAAATAAAGCAGAAACAGGTGATAGAGTGGGGGAAGGGATGGATCAAGGAAGACCACTTTGAGGGAAGGACATTTCAATAGAGACTGAATGACAAGAAGATGTCAGCCAAGTCAGAATCCAAGGGAAAAGTATTGCAGACAGGAATAGCAAGTGTCAAGGGCAGAAGCAAACTTGACCTCTTCAAAGAAGAAGGCCACTGTGATTTTTGTGTAGTGTGCTAGCTAAGACATAGAGGTTGCAAATGGACTCAGAGAAATAGGCAGAACCAGGGTAAGCAGGGCCTGATTAGCTAGGCTAGATGGAATTTGCATTTTCTTCTTACTACAATAGGAAGCTGTAGGAAGGTTTAAGCAGAGTGAGAAGCATGCTCTGACTTATATTTTAAAATGGTCATTTTGGCTGCTATGCGAGGAATGCATTTTAATGTTACAAAAATAGAACTGGGAGAGGAGGCCATTGCAGTAGTAACTTCATCTCCAGTCACTCTTAAATACCTTCCCTTTGCCCTGGATGTAACTTGCAGGGCAGTTTTTTCACTGGCTAACATAGGGGAGTTAGAAATGAAATTAAGTTTGTAAAGATGATATTTTGAATAGTCATGTAATAGCAAGGTGGAAGTCAAAGGAGATAAATGTTCTAAAAATGCAGGAATATCAGTTGTGTTAAATGCAGGATTCATTAATTCATTTCATTCATTCTTCCACAAAATTTTGGTTGACAGTTATTAATATGTAACGGGCATAGTGCTAGTTTCTGGGATTAAAGAGGAGGTAATAACAGGAGCTAAATAATAATGGAATTAGCTAAAATATATGAGACTACTATGTATTAAGCTCTGTACAACACTCTTTACATATATTAACTAATTTTTCCTAACAACAGCACCACGAACTATGTATTATTATTTGCCATTTTACAAATGAGACAACTAAATGAGAGGGGTTAAGAAACCCTCTGAGTGACGCCATGGTCACTCAGCAATACAGGGTTTTGAACCTACAGAGTCTAGCTCCAGAGCCTACACTTTTCTCATCTATTTCATAAGATCTCTTTGGAAAATAAAACAAACATTTTCATTATTTTTGGGATTTGCTATCTGATCATTAATATAAATACTAAGCAAAATTATAAATAAAATTAGTAAAAGCCAATGGTCATGGATTTTGCAAGAGTAACTTTTTGATAACCTGATCTACTGACATTCCTTTAATAATTTCAATATGTTAAAAGAGAAAGAAAAAATATGAGGACACAAGAGCAATAAATCTGGCTGTTTGAGAAATTGCCAATGAAAGAAAGAACATCATAAAGTAGAAGCAAAAATTGGAAACCCAATGTTAAGAATGGAAAACTCTGAATAAATTTGGAGATAGAGCAAAAGTAATAGTTAGAAATTAAGAGTTTAAAAATGGGAAGAAATAATGTGCACACAAGTCCCTCCAGCTAGGAGTGATCTAACCACAGGTTAGGAATTATATTCAGGACAGGAGAGAATCTGTTATTAACTAAATTTTCAAGCAAAGAAGAAAGGGGATAACCAGAAATCAAATGAGGTAAAAATCAAGGATAGAAAGAATTCATAGTCTATGGCCATATTAACAGAAACATCATATGGGACATGGAGCCATATATAACATAACAAAGAACACTGAATATTATCAAAGCTCCAGATAGATACATCATTTATTCCTTGCTTAAATAGAACTGGAAGATAATATGAGAACTCTATTGTTTATAATCTTACATTTGCATAATATTCATACTTATGTTAAATATTTTGTATATTAAGTATAGAACATATCATCACACATGTTCAAGTATTCTTATTTTGTTTTGAGATTATCAAAACTCCTTCAGGCATTGCCAAGTTAAGAGTTAATGTAATTGAGATGCCTGATAATTTCAATCTCCATCAGGGCCAAGTAAGATAATTTAACAATGGTGTTTTAGAAAGGATTATTCTGATATGAAAGCACATTAGCCAGTCACTTAGGACTTGGGGTAACCTAATATGTCTCATGTGGCTAATACATATAGACCCTGACATCTGGATGTACATAGCTCAAAGTCAACTGTGAAGTTGTGAATGAATGAACACATACAGAAGTAATCAGAGATTGAGAGAGAGAGAGAGAGTGAAGATGCTACCAGAACTTCCCCATAAACCGCTATAATTAGTGAGATATTTACCGCTGTGTCTGAGTGCTCATTACTCCACTGGGGTTGGGTGTCACGCATCATCGTCAAGAACAGGTGTTGGCACTGCTTACAGGTCATTCATCACTAGGCTGCAGCAGTGTTAACATATGCTGTGTTAGCGCTAATCGTGTTTGTTTTTACAATCAACGTTGATCTGCCCTTCATCATGCCAAAGAGATAAATGTTAGCTGAACAGAAACAAACCTGGAGCATCATTTTATTTACTTACCCAGGTTCCTATATTCCCACATCCCCCTAGACAAGTTCTCATGCCTGGAACCTGTACATTTTCAAAGATTAAAGTCCCTAAAATTCAAGATTTTAAGATAATTTAAAGGTATATAGAAAGCATTTTTTAAAATTTTACTTGACATGAACTTATTAGGGAACTCCTCATTAAACCCTTAAATTCTTATATTGACTTTATGTCATTGATTTAACTGTAGATCACTTAATCAATGGCATTCCATTTAACAGGCTATTTAGAGATTAGAGTTTAAAGACAATTAAATTTGAATTATAGACAGCCAGTCTTGCTGTTCAATTTCTGAAGCATATGATCAGAACAAAGTGTTTAACATTTTAGAAAAACCAAGAAGCATATAATATGACCTATATAGCAATGTTATGAATATTCATTGATTAGGCTCTGCCTGATTTAATGAAAAGATTCCAATGTAGAAGTTTCCCCCTTCAGTATAGCTGCAGTTTTCATTAAACCTATCACTTGACTTCAATTTAACAAATGAGAATTTGTTAATTAATTAGTTCATTCATGGTCTTTAGTTTGCAATTTGCATATCAAATGTTAGTTCTTAGATAGGTTTCCTGAAATTTTTAGAGAAAGTTTCTTCTTACATGTTTGTAGTCTTCTTCACTTCAGCTTTTTTCTTATGTTGGCAAAAGTTTTGCTAAGTAAAAATAAATTTCAATGCAAACTAATTGCAAATATAATTTCTAAATCAGAGTGAACAATTGAGGCTGTACAGCCAAGTGATTTTAACAGCTAGATAATTTGTTATTGTTGTTAAGTTTGTTTTGTTTTGTTTTGGTGCATGTATGTGCTACGTTTATTCTTGTTTTTGTTTTGTTTTGTTTTTGCCCGGTGTTTCTCATTGTGCTTTTCTTTTTTCCTTAGGGTTCTGGTTTGAATTCCACTCTTTGTGGCTTTGGCATTTGACTTTTAGTTCTCTGATTGTAGCCAATTTAGTATCTTATTACTGTTTCTGTCTTTCTGTCCTTCCTGTGCACTGGTATAATTTGTTCTTGAGATAGAGAATTGTTTATTTGATGAACGTTTAGTATCATGAACTTGCCATTTTCTGTTAATTTTTCCCAGTTAGTTTCTTCTTTTATACCCTAATTTTAGTAGAGTCCTTTTTTAAAATATATTTTTATTTTATTTACATTACTCTCTATGATCTTGAGTCTTGTATATGTCCAACAAGACTTTATTTATTAAACCATTTTTCCTTTTTACTCAAATATTAAATAAATCATTTAAGCAGAGTATTAAGTTATTCAATCACTTTTTATAAAGACTTGAATTTAAATATGAGTTTCAACTGGCAGACAAGCAGCCTGGAGTGGTGATTAAGCACACAAACTTTGAAGTCAGATTATTCATATTCAAATTCTTGCTTTTCTATTACTCCCTATTTATCCTTGTACATATTATTTAATCTGTGTCTCAGTTTCCCCATCTACAGAATGGAGATAATGCTATTACCTAGTGGTCGTTGTTGAAGATAAAGTTAGTGAATAAACAGTGCCTGAAACATTAGAAGTTTATCATTAGAAGTATTTACTTAGCTTTTAGTTTTCTGACTTACTACTGTTATTTCCTTATTTTTTTCAAGGATGAAATACTTATTTTGTGGTACCTCTGTGTATGCCTACACACTAACACACACACACACACACACATGCACCCCACAGTGTTTGAAAGTAGCCATTTAGGAATCCTTAAATCTCTTAAATTCCAGGGGAGTCTCTATCTGTAACCTAATACTTTGCCTCAATTATGCTTGAATGGCCATTACTTGAAGTCCCAGAGACCTGAGTTTTGTTTAATGAGCCTCAGTACTTTCAGGAAAGATCATTTATGCTAATAGGGATGAAAAGCATGGGATCATGGGTAGTAGAGCCAAATGTCATGTCTCTGTCTCTCTAACAATCCCTTGTAGGACTCAGTAAAATATTTTCAGCATTCAGAAGAGAAAATTGTCAGTCAGCAGCAACATGAATGGGAAGAGGTCAATGATGACATTTTGAAAAGTACGTAGTCACCAACGCCCTTCACACACATTCAGAAACCAAAAAATTCAGGCTGATTGGGTATATGCAATTCTTATTTAATCAGTTTTTCTATGAAATTTTAAATTTTAGAACATATTGACACATAATTTGTTACACAAATGTTAAAATATCACTGTAATTGATAGTCACTTACTCCCTGTGGCAAACCAGGCCAAAATTAAACCTGAATAATGCACTGTCTGTTATTCATATTGTTTCTGATTACCACCACAGAAACAAGGTATATTTAAATGTAATGAAAAAATAAGTCACATCACTAAGTCCAGAGTGAGGCATTCTCTCTCACAGTTCTTTGAATTAAATAATCCCTCCCCCCACTTTTAGCAAATCTTGAAATCACATTATATAATAACCTTGCCCCCTTCATTTAGCATGTATTACAAAAATAATAATTAACAACTAAAACTTTTAGCCCCTGGGTGAATTTTGTTATTCTGAAGCTATATTTACCATTACAAGACTATAATCTCTCTGAGAGCATTGAACCATGACTAGTTAGTCCCCACTATCTAGAGTGATATGTACTCAGTATGTATTTAATGTCCAGGTGAATGACAGAACAAAAGCATTCAGGTTCTCAGAAAAATCTCCAATGATCACTAACTTCTTATTTAGGACCTGATGTTGCCAGAGTAATGTCTACTGTTACGTTATTTTTGTATTTAATTTTCTTGTTTCATTCAGCCTCGTCTTCATGAAGCCTACTTCATATTTTCATATAGCTGTATTATTCATAAAGCATGGAAATATCTGAATGAGGTATAGTTTGCCCTGTTAGAAGAAATCTGGTTGTAAAAATGTTCATTTGTGCATTTGAGATTTGTAAACAAATTTAATATGAATTAACTGAAGGTTTGCTCTACAAAATGTTTGGAAGCTTATCCATTTAATGTGGTATGAAGTAACAGTATCTCCTGGTTCCTCTCTGAAAGTCTCCATATTTCATAGAAAGATAAAGGTCTGAGTAATCAGAGAGCGACATAACCTCTTGGTAGAAAGTAGGATGTGACAGAAACAGAGACAACTGTCAGTTCAGCATTTTCCATTCAACAAAGTTGACATCATTGACGACTACCTTTAGACAATGTATTATTGTGCTAAAAAATAACTATAACCTTTTCTAATTTTTATTCTATAATTTATTTTGATTTGATCTGAACATGATTTTTCCTCTTTGGGGAATTTTATTACATACTTCTGCATGTTCTCTTTTGGCTTAGTTCACTGCTTTATGGGAAAAGTCAAACTTTCCAATATCAGTAATAGGAACTAGAGATAGAAATATTGATGTAGTTTAAAAATCTATGCCATCTTTGGTTTTTACTGCAAATCTCTGCTAATAAGGCAGTACAGTTTTTCCAAAGATAGAGAAAAGTGAGGCTTTTTTACGTTTCAAATTTATACTGTACATCATACATGTATATTTTAGTCATTAAAGGTTGTGATATGTGATGCTATTTCTCACCAAGGCAAAATGAATATGATTAAAAAGAAGAGATTTGGCATTATTTAAAGATAAAAGGAGAGAGGAGATTACTTTTCCTGAGACCTTTTCTAGTCTTATTGTCTTTAACTATTATGAACCATACACAGATAGTGTGTGTAAAGATGCCCTTAAAATCTCTACTAACTGACAAATATGGACAATGTCTTCCAACTACCATATAGACACTAATTTGTTATAGAAAGCAAAGTAATAGATACAAAAATATTTACTATGGTAGTATGTCAAATACAAAACCATAGATAGTTTTTAGTTTAGGGACAGAAGGATAACAAATATCAAAAAGGACTTGAAGAAAAAGCAAAAAGAAGATAGATTTAGAAATAAAAATAATTAAGCAAGATTTCAAAGATAAAAGGGCTAATATTTAGTTGATTAATACATATTGCATGCCTGTATCAAAACATCACATGTACCCCGTACATATATATAACTATTATGTACTCATAATAATTAAAAATTAAGAAAAGATAAGGGGGTTACAGGACATCAGGAGACAGCAAGAGTAAACTGAAAGTAAGTAGGCAAGATAGAGAAAGTTAATAGGTGAATATAATAAAAAAACTGTTCTGGATATCTCTTCAGCAAGAGTCTATGTTTTTATCTTATTTCTTCTTATCTCCAAAGGTAAAAAATGTTATCTCTTAACATGTATTTTTTAACCTATTAAATAGCAGAGAAAGGAATGTTGTATCTTACCAAAAAAAAAAAACTTTATGTGTTTAGTATTCTTAGCAGTTGAAAGCCCTATAAACTATCTTAGGGGAGGGAAATTCTCCCTTGTTTATATTAAAATAAATTTGCATTATTATTAAAGTGTTTGCATATGTTCTCATTTATCTTTAACATAGGAAAATATTCACTTGGCAAGCATTTTTTGGTTGATCACTTTTTTGTTTTTACACTGCTTTTGCCTCAATAAAAACTTAGTAAATATACTAAAGTAAATTTAGTGGCCAGAAGGTTAATCGGGCCATAGTGGAACATCATTTGACTCAAGTGAATAATGAAAAAAATCTGGAAAGATATATATATATATATCTTATATATATATATCTCATATATATATATATATATATCTCGTGTGTGTATTAAAAAGATGGGAAAATAGAGGTCCATGGGACAATCTTTAGTGGATTCCACAAACATACTCCAAAGGAAGAAGGAGGAAGATGAGAAGAAGGCAAAGAAGAAAAGGAAGCAAAGGAGGGAGGGAGAGAGGGAAAGAGAAAGAAAGAAAGAAAACCAAAACTGTCTTTCAAATAGCAGTTTCTGTCAGGTCTCATTTTCTTATTACGTGTTTGGAATACTTGCAAGTCTATAAAATCAAGCTGAAATCCTTACCATTTTGACCTGTATTCTCTGGAATATTAAAGGTTACTAACATGGGAGATACCATGTTGCATGACAACATGCTCCAAAAATATAGTTAGACAGAATGAACAATATATTTTTTTTATTTTTTATTTTTTGGATGGAGTCTTGCTGTGTCACCTGGGCTAGAGTGCTGTAGCATCAGCCTAACTCACAGCAACCTCCAACTCCTGGGCTCAAGCAATCCTCCTGCCTCAGCCTGCCCAGTAGCTGGGACTACAGACACACACCACAACGCCTGGCTAATTTTTCTATTTTTAGTAGAGACAGGGTCTGACTCTTCCTCAGGTTGGTTTGGAACTCCTAAACTCAAGTGATCCTCCCACTTTGGCCTCCCAGAGTGTTAGGATTACAGGCGTGAGCCACCACACCTGGCCATATGAACAACATTTGATAGCAAAACAAAGTAACTGTACTTCAACAATAAGTTATGGTATACTTTAAAATAACTAAGAGTGGAATTGGAATGTTCCTAACACAAATAAATGATACATGATTGAGGTGATGGATGTCCCTATTACCCTGATTTGATCAATACACATTGTATGCCTGTGTCAAAACATTACATGTAACCTACAAATATGTAAAACTATTATGTACCTATAATAATTAAAAATAAAAAATTAAAATTAAAAAGCAAAAGAATGACTCTTGATAAAATATCTAAGAATTTATTAATTTTAACAGAAATACCAAATACAGAAATTTAGAATAGTTAATGTTAAAAGAAAGATGATTTTAATATTTCCAACTTTTAACTAAGAAATTATCTCTTCATTTTTCTAAATATTAATACAATTATTAAATATCAAAATAGAAATATTAAATTAAATCTTGGAAAACCCACCCCTACATTTAGGAAACAGCTCAAAAGTTATTTTTCTCTCTTATGGCTTGATTCTACTACTCTTGCAGTTTAAAAATTATTTATAGTAAATTACAGATTTTCATTTGTCCTTCTTTTTGTCTTATTATATTATGATACCTGATGTCTTTGAAACTAAATATCACAGTTTCTTTGACGCTGCTGTTAATCTTTTTTCCCACAGCATTTGTTTGCACAGGATGGAACAACCAAATCAAAATTAATCCCAAGGAAAAAAATTAAAAGCAAAAACCAGAGTAGAGCCAAAAATAACGTAAGCAGGTCCTCCTGCACTCAATCTTCCTTAAGTGTTCTGCTAGTGCATTCTCAATGTGTATATTCAATTACTATCAAGGGACTGTAAATTATGTGACATATTTTGAGTGGTCTCATGTCCACTTGGGAAATGAGGAGAGATGCTGCAATGATTTCCATTTGCTCAGTGACTCTGAACTCAAACACCAATGGATCTCACTTGACTGAATTTTCTGCTTGAATGATTTGAATGTATATGTCTTAAACAAACAAACAAAAAGATTATCTACAAGTATACATGATTTTTACACATGGCTTTTTAGTTTGGTGTTTGAAAGTTTTACTAAATTCTTCATTCTTATGACCAGTTAATGGTATCACATTTATTTTATTTTTCTGTATGAAGCTTGCAAAGACTTCTACAGCCCTCTCTCTGCATGAGAAGTACATTCAGGGCTTTGGGAATTGTACTCTGGAAAGCCTTAAAGTGGAGGGAGGTAAAGAAGAAGCTGCCACTCAAGCCCAAGGGTTTTGTTCATCAAAAGGATAATGTAAAAAGCAACCGCCAACCTTGCTGATGAGGCTTCTTGATTTGTCTCTTAGAAGACTATTAGGACCCAGTTGTTTGATTACCTCTTCCATCCAGAGACCACAGGAAACAGTTCTGCAGCTATCAGTCGGTACAAAACATTATTCTGGTTGCAAACTTGATAATCCATGAGTCACAGATCCAACAAGTCTGGGACATAGAAGCTTTGAGTCTCAAGATGTAACAGACTTTGAATTATATTTTATGTGTATGTTCAACAACTGCCTTGAAGATCTTCAGTGGAAGATATTCTAAATGCTTTGTTTTATATACCAATAATTTTTTTAACAAAATCAAAACTGCCATTTCCCAAAATGATTGTAAAAGAGCTGAAACAGCATTGAATGATTGTAAAGTTTAACACTATCATTTTATAACTGAGGACATTCAGGGGAGTCTTGAATTGATTCACTCAAAGTATATTATGCTATGCTATGTTTCAATGTCATATTTACTCTGATGACTAAGTAATAGTTTCTACCTTCCTATCCACTAACCTACCTATCATCATCTCTAAGAATTGTCAAATACCTCCAGAGGGTCTCAGTCTTTTTCTGAACACTATTAAATTATTACTATTTGAGATGAAGATGTAATTTGAATAAATTTGAATTTTTTCCCAAATTATTCATCAAAAACAAGTTGTCAGAAAAATCAGGATTAAGAGCTCAACTAAATTTTAATAACTTTATAGTTTTTTGGTTGAAGGTACAACAATGGTTGATTTTATCAATTGAATTAGGATAGTTTTTAATTTGTAAATTAATAATGTTTCATATTTGACACAGAGCAACACAATCATTAACTATTATCAATGACAAAATCCTCCTTTAATCTATACAGAGCACATCAATAAGCAGGGTAGCCTATCCCAAAATCAGTCTTCCTACTCACTTGATGAGAATTCCTCAATTTGCCTTAGATACTCCAATTCAGACAGTTTTAGGCCTATGGTAAAATTCTTAAAGAGTTATTAAAGGATTAAATGAAAAGTGTACATCTAAGTACTTAGCGTAGTGACTAGTACAAAACAAATTCTCAGTAAGTGTTTATTGTTATTGAATATGGCCAATGGCCTAATCCAAAAACTCAAGGTGGGCCAGATTCCCTCTCTCAGAAATTTGAAATAGGTAATAATAAATCAAGGAAATTAATAAATGAAAATAAATTTATTAATTCCCATTTATTAATTACCCAGATTTAGAAATGAAATGGGTCAAGCCAAACTAATAATGAAGCAGGAGATGAGTAGGCAGAGGTTAAGTACAGAGAGGATGCAAAAAGATACAGAAACTCCCATAAAGGACTATGCAGTGAACTTATTTCAATTCATCTGTGGAATAAAATTGGTCTTTTATTTTTCTGATATATGACAGAGATATTCTTACATTTTGGCTTATCATCCAGATGATAAGGATCCAACTCTTTTGATTGTAAAGGAAAAACAAAACTCTTATATACACAATTTTTTTCCAAAATTAAAATTTTCATTAAAGTTAAGGGGGTTTATAAATGTTGGGGGCTTTTGTTTGGTATGTGAACATCTTTATTTATGTATCTAAACTTTTCCATTTTTAGCCTCCACTAAAATAATAGCTAATATATGGATTAAAAATGAGTCATACTATAACTTCCTTCCTCTATAAAACTCACTATTATAACAATATACTCTGGGCCCGGTACGGTGGCTCACGCCTGTAATCCTAGCACTCTGGGAGGCCAAGGGGGGAGGATTGCGTGAGCTCAGGAGTTAGAGACCAGCCTGAGCAAGAGCGAGACCCTATCTCTACTAAAAATAGAAAAAATTAGCCAGTCAACTAAAAATGAAACAAAAAATTAGCCGAGTGTGGTGGCTCGCACCTGTAGTCTCAGCTACTGGAAAGCTGAGGCAGGAGGATCACTTGAGCCCAGGAGTTTGAGGTTGCTGTGAGCTAGGCTGAGGCCACGGCACTTACTCCAGTCCGGGCAACAACGTGAGACTCTGTCTCAAAAAAAACAAAAAAACAATATACTGTGAACTCTTGCAATTGTTATAAAATTAAGAACATAAAACGAGTCTTTCAACCATGAACATTTTATAAAATGTTTGCAGAGCTCATTTAAAATGATCAAATATATTTAACACTTTAATGTAAAATATATCACAATAACATGCTCTACAATATTAAACACTTCATTAAATGATGGAATTCTGAGTTACTTCCAATGTTATAATCAATGCCATTCCTGTTTTCTTCATTTCAGCCACATGACAGTTCTTGCCAAAATCCCTAAGTTTAAGTGTCTGAGAGTTATGATCCACCTAGATTTGAACATATTTGTTACCAACTTTAGTTCTAAATCTACTTTTGTGCATAAAGATGTGTTAACATACAGTGGTTAAAAAATCTAGAAGGAAAGGTTATGTCTTAGGCTTATTTCCAGTTGGAACAAAGGAAGAAAGGAAGGAAGGAAAGGAAGGAAGGAAGGAAGGAAGGAAGGAAGGAAGGAAGGAAGGAAGGAAGGAAGGAAGGAAGGAAAAAAGAAAAGAAGAGAGCAATGCTATTTTCCTCAAGGTTATTCATTCATGCAAACATTCTGAATACAAATTTAAAGAAATGAAGAATTATAAGTTCTCATTGCCCTATTACACCTGGAGTCTCTGTTTATATTACCTGAGGTTATAGAAAGGCAAGGAATTATTCCTTCAATAAGCTTAAGAGAAAGGAAGAAAATGATGATCTGGACCCTTCCCTTTACTCAAGGAAACCTCTTACATCTCTAAATCATAAGTATGTCCTTTCAAGACTTCCTGGGATCCACATCATCCTATTAATTAGTGTCGGTTGCATAGAAGAATAACATGCTTTTAATTGTGATGTGTCTGTACATCCTTTCCCCTTTCTATAATAATACTCATCACCTACATGTGCACACTTTCACATATACATTCTAGGCTGAGGACTCAAGGGACTATCTCTTGTTTCCTTAAAACTCAAGGTTCTACAAAAGATTTTGTACAATGATGAGTTAGCCATTTACAAGCCCACGGCATGACTTGATTGGTGGGGATTACCTTTAAAACATACTGTGAGAAATGAGGGAGCATTGATTCTTCCTAGGCAATGACTATTTTACAAAATTATTATGGTGTGATCAGTATAAAATTTATCTGGAATTAGTCCTCTAAATAAAAGATAGTAATATTTTTATTATTATATCTCAAATTCTCCACCCAATCAACCAATGTCTATCCCATCCCTCCACAATCAAAAGGGTATTATCTTCATCTTCAATTGACACACTTAGTCACACAATCCCAAAACTTAACATTTCTTAAAATTTTTTTATTTTTAATTATGGGTACATAATAGTTGTATAAATCTATAGGGTATATGTGATGTTTTGATAGTTGACCCATATTTCACAAATGGATAAACATAACATAGTAAAATCCCAATAAAATAGAAAAAAATGAGAGTGAAAGAACTCATGCCTGGGGAGCTAAAATCCTAATGTTCAAAACTAAGTAGGGCCAATATGCTTTGAAATATCAAAGTTACGAGAACTCATTAGATTTAAGATGTTTTCACAAGAGAATTTTCAAGCTTTACAAGAATTCATTCTCTTATGTATGTAAACTTCTGCTGAATGCATATGGAGGTTCAGGCATGGAACTAGTATAATTTCACCTATGAACAAAATGAATAACATGGCACTAAACATTTTTAAATTACTTAAGGGTAGAAGCCAACTGACAGTCAAGCACAGTTCAAATAATCAAATTTAATATTTGGGGAAAATATTAAAATGCATCAAGAAATAGAAATATCAAATATTTTAAGATATTACAGTCTGTAGCAGCAAGTTATATTAAAATGTATGTATTTGTAAGCAAAATTACTCTGATGTCCTTGAGACACACATAAAAATACACATTTCTGATGGATTCCATATGCTGCTCAACACTAATCACATATGTATTAATAGTTCTGTTTACCCACAACTAAAGAAATCTCATTAGCATTAGATTAAATTTGTGGAGCCAATCTTAGTCTTCTTTCCTTTTTTCAACTATATAAGGCACTGCTATTCTTAAAAGACATCAGATTTATTTATAGCATAAAAGAACCCTTTAAAAAGAGTACTAATGTATCACTTCCTATCTGAAAACTAAAAGTGCTCTCAAAAGTCAGTCAATAGCAGAATGTATGTGATGAACTCTTAAACCAAGTGGTAGTTTTCAAAAAGGAGAGAGATAAACCACAGAGCTTAAAAATAAAATAAAATTGTGAGCTTTTGTTGAATGTAAATGAAATTTAAATTTAGGTTGAATAGAATTATGAAATGCGATTTTTAAGTGAATGGCAATATTTTGTAGGCAACTCCATAAAGACTGACTTTGCTGACAGTTAATAATTGATGCCATCTATTACTTTTTAAACACACATCTGGAAATCTTGGTCTTTAAGTACTTTAATACCACCTGTCATACTTGTTATTTTATTTTATTAATTTTTCATCTTCTGAATATTTCTTTTAAATATAATATTTTATATGTATAAGATTCCAGAACATATAAAAATAGTAACATTTAATTTACTAAAACTTCAATCATACACTGAAAAGTCAAATTGTTTGAATGCTAATTAAAAACATTGACGATTTCTTTGTTGACAATTGCACTCATTTGTTTGTTCTTATATGAATAGATAATATATATAATCTTTCTCCTTTGACACATTTCACTATATATGTTACTATCTGCCTTGTCATGAGGAGATACATTCACATAGATACATATTGAAATATATATACATTCCCAAATGTTCATGTTTATACACTTCCTCCACACACACACTTACATGTGTATTTAGTAGATACATAATACCTCGGTTCTAATAATATTATGCAGCTCTGTACCTCTAATAGGATCAAAACATTCAAAGCCTCAGCTTTTTAAAGTGTTTAAAAAGGGTCTGCACATGCCCTGCTTCCCTCAAATTGATTTTATGAGCATCAATTGAGGAAATACATTTGAAAGCACTTTAGAAATAAAGTTATAACTACAAAGTAACTAAATAATTCCAGGCATATTTATAAGTCCTGGGCTTCTATGTTCAGCATCTAGTACCTAATAATGAAAAAGAAGAAGAAATTCATGAAGCAGTTTTAATCACACATGCAAAAATGTGAATTAAATTTAAGGGCCTATTTTCTTTGATAATTGAAATAGCAAAAACACCAGTCACTTTACCAATGATATTTTCAGTGCCGAGAGGGCTATTACAGAGATTAGGGTGTTGGGGTGTAAGTGGAGAAAACGATTAGGCATGAGGCTTGGGAAGATCTTCATCTATACACTTCCACCTCAGTTGGAGAGGGGCACATGGACTGAGGGATTTTACAGATAACAGTGTGTTGCATACAGAAAAGACAAGAAAGCAAAACTAAAAAAAATTAAGATTGAAATTATACCATTAGGTTTTATATCCACCTTAAAATGAAGACAGAAAGTATGGGGGAAAATGACCTTGAATGACCTAAATAATATCATTCTAAATCTTACTGTTGCTTTTGATAGCTGCTTCATGTTAATATTTATTATGAATTCATGTCAGATTATGGGACTGTATGATGATGGCACAAAATCTCAACTTGTTTTTCCCAATTGTCTATTTGATAAGATAATATTATTATATACAACAAATACTTTTTCATAAATGTATTCATTTATTATTTCTTGTGTCTAATATTGGTAATTAGATTCAGTACTTTCTACTTGCTGATCAAATCCAAACATATATATCTCCAGAATGGACCTCTCTCCTAAATTCCAGACTTTAAATAAAATGTCAACTAAACATTGCCACATACCCCAAAAAATCCAAGTCTAGATTGTGATTCCCATGCCTCTTAAACTTGCTCTACTATAACCATCCTCAACTTAGATGATTGCAACTTGATATTCCTAGTTGCTCATGCTAACAAGCTTGCAATCATTCCTAACTCGACCCAATTAACAAAATGTTTGACTCTAACTTCAAAATGTATTTATCACATTTCAACACCCCCACTGCTAACAACCTGGGTGAATCCACCATCATCTTACATGCATTTTACTGATGTGACTTTCTAACAAGCCTTTCTAATGCCACCCTTGCTTTCCTACTTCTTATTCTTAACTAAGCAGTTGAAGTAATACTATTAAAATGTAAATCATATCATGTCAATTCTTTGTTCAAAACTTCTAATGGTGTACCAGCTCACTCGGAATAAAAGTCAAGTTCTTAAAATATGTGATAAAACTTATAGGACATCACCCTGCTAACCATACTGACTTTCTCTCCTATTAGTGTTCCTTTTGTTTCCTCTGCTCCAGCCATAATTACCCTCTGTGTCTTCAAAAACACACAAGGATCACTCTTCCAGTCTCAGGGCCAGGTACATCTATAAAATGTTCATCATTGACAAGCTATTTTTTTCTTAAAATAAGCATGATGCCCACTAGAAAAATTTATGGATTTAACCATTTTGGATCAACAGTTAGGAATCCCTATACTCTGTGATCAAAGCAACTCTTAAGTGGAAATGCTAATAGTACCAATTCAAAAAGTCGAAGTTCTGAATCTTTGTCTTCTTTCCAAATACAGTTATCCAATAATAGAACTTGTTATGTCCTAAATTGATATGCTATATCCTCTTATTAAATGATGTCATCAAAATTCATCCAAACCTTACAAACAAATGTGATATCAGCCACACTATTAATATATTAACATATTTAATTGAACTTATTTACATAAATGTTCTATTTAGTAGAAATACAATAGAAGCTTGTACAGAAAAAAATGATGGAGGTACTCTGAGAAACTTTAGAACAAATTAAATGAATACAATTTCTTATGTAAACTTTGGAAGCAGTTAGAAACAATTTAACCAATCAGCTGGACATGAATCATACAAACTCCAATTAAAAAGACAGTACTTCTAGTCAATTATCTCACCTCTAGGATCTCTTTATACGACCATTAGAGCATTTCGCCTTTATAGTACCATTATAATTAAGGTCTGCTTATGAGACATAAGAAATAAATATAAATGAAATAAGAAAACATAAATATATCATGTTAATTGCACCAGGGTAACATTTAAGCCTTCCTGACCATATACACTGGTGTTTTCCAGAAATAAAGATATGGATAAATTTACCTCTGAAACAATAATTTCCCTTCCAGATATCACAAATTCATTTTTAAGGAATAGAAATATAGATTTTATATGCAGATCTGTTCATTGAAGTGTTATTTTTAATAGTGAAAACTTGAATTACAGTATATTCAATAATTGGATACTGATAAAATAAATGGTGATGGACCATTAAATATTCAATTATATAGTCATTATAATAGAATTTTGGACAATGCTCAACACCATTCATGTAATTGTGTTAATATCAAAAAGTATATGTCCTAAATTTTCCATTTTTCCTCAAGATGAATAGTGTCTTGAGTGTCACCCATGACTGACTTAGATGGTATTTAAAAGAAACTTTAGATTTGAGAGGGGATACTGGAACTTTAGGGTCTTATAGATGTAATGAATGTATTTGTTATGGGAGAAGGACATAACTATGGGGTGGGGGAAGAGACAGAGTGCTATGGACTGAATGTGTCCCCTCAAAATTCATATGCTGAAATGCTACTTCTCAACTTGATATTAGGAGGTGGGGCCTTTAGAGGTAATTTGATCATGAGGGTATAGCCCTCACAAATGGGATGAGTGCCCTTATAAAAAGACAGGAGAGGGCTTGCTTTTTCCTCTTTGTTTTCCACCATGTGAGAATACAGTAAGAAAACAGCCCTCACCAGAACCTGACCATGCCAACATCTTGACATTGTACTTCCCAGCCTCCAGAACTTTGAGAAATACATCTCTGTTGTTTAAGCCATCTAGTCTATGTTAAAGTAGTTATAGTAGTCCAAACTAAGTGAGACAATATTATACATATTTACTTTTAAAGCTGTAGAATAAATGAAATCCAAAATTAATGCTGTTTTGTTTTTTTCTAGGTGATGGAATTATCAGTAGTTTCAATTTTATATGTTTTTAAAATCTTTCCAATAACTATGTTTTATTTCATAATAATTTAATACCTTGCAATTGGGTTATCTTTGCCAGATACATAGAAAAAAATCAGCACTTATTTAAACATATTCTGAATAAAGGAAAGTTTCACTAATAACATTACCTAAGATATTACTAATTTTGTCTTGTTGTTTTCTTACTTTTTCTTGAAAACATTTCATAATCTAAGTTTTGGAATAGACTGGTTACCAACAGAATTCCTTCCATTTCAGATGAAATCTGTTGCATGAGATTAGAAAGAATATAATATTTTTGTTATATTTGATTTGAATTATTTTTAACAGTTTATTTCTCAGTCATCCTAAACTTTAAAATACCAAACAAGTGTCATTAGAGATGAGTTGTAATGTCCCAAAGCAATAAAACCAACAGAGTAAAAATGATCTGTACTTAGAGGTAGGAAAATCTCGTGCTATGAAGTTTGTATAGAACATCACCAGATATAGTGTATTTTATTCATACATTTGTTAGAGCTGCATTTAATCATCAGCAATTCATTTTCCAAAGAATCAACAGCCAAAAGTTCAGAGAAGATGCATATTTTATATATTTATACTAGACATGTGTTCACATATATATATATAAGGACTAGGGGAAGTGCAGGAAAACATGTGTGATTACTTACAATCATTACACTAAAACTTTATAAGAAAATAGAGTCAAGTCCGATGTTTAATATACATAGGTCATACCACTACCCTTCCTATGTCAAGAAAGGAATATAGTATTCTAAATTATTAGAACATGATCTTGGCCATGCAAGTACAATGAATGTACTTGATGGGTTTTGTATATATGATACAAAAACAAAAATAGTATGAGCACTATAGGATAATTACTATTCAGAAACATTTTTATTAGCAAGTCCTGCATTATAAAGCAGTAATGAATATTAACTATGAAAAGAAACAGATGCAAATGTCAGAGGCTGTCAGCCATAAAAAATGAGGATGCTCATAAAACAAACTAACCTTAACCAAGCCCCAATTATATATTCATTTTATAGCTATATGTTATATTTATCATTATATTTTTTCAAGGAGGGAAACAGAGTTCCTATTTTATACCAGGCAATATACTGACATGGAAATTAATCAATGAATATCTCTAAATATGGGAAGTAGGCATATTTTATATTAAATTTTTTATTAACCCTTATAGAGTACAGGTGTCTTTTTTATAGAGTGTCTTTTGTTCTTTTGGGTAGATGCCCAGTAATGGGATTGCTGGGATATTCTTTAATCTGAAGTTTCTATGGAATGAAATAAACAATCTATCAATATTTTAACATTGTTTGGATTGCATCTTGAATTCAAATCCAGAATGAATAAGATGTGATTACAAAGAGCCTAATATCCCAAGTCAAGAAATTAAATTACTACTAAGTACAATGAAGGAATAGAAATAAGTAGATAGAATTAAGAGCTATTTAGGAGTTAGATTCAATTGACTGATTAAATATGAATTAGAGGGTTGAGAATGAGTTCAAGGATGTGTATAAGCTTCAAACATGGGCATCCTAAGTTAAAAATAACAGGAGGAGAGAGGCTTGCAGGACAGGTGATAAGTTCAAGCCTGGACATGGAAGATAACTTCAGAACTTATATAATTCAAGAAAAGGAAGAATTCATACCAAGCATAGAGAAGAAATAGTGTTTAAACATTATACCAGTTGCACAACGAAGAAGAACCTTAAGTATGTGTTAACTTATGATCATTGTATTGTAAAATATGATTTTTTAAGTTTTATTTACTGCAAATCAACTCTTTAATTCAACAGTTTTTAATTCAATTTATATAGATTAGTGGTTTGCAAAGTCATCCAGAGATCACAGAGGTGCTTTAGGGCTGGGAAAATATTTTATTTAAATTTTGTGCTTTCAAAATTATAACTTTGAATGATTTTTAAATATTTTAACAACATAAATGCTCACTGAAATGTGACATATGAATGCCACCTTAATGACAGATTAACAACAAGGTAACTAGTGCATTAGGTTTATAACCTCATTTTGAGCAATTGTCAGAGTCAAGCTTCTGCTGCCATTCTCATATAACGGCCAGTGTCTAGCAGATGTCTCATTGATTAGGTAGGTACATATCCACACTGATCAGTTTTTGAAATCAGACCATCACCAGCCTGTCTGATGTAGAAATGTGTAAGAAACGTCCTCTGCTGCACTTCAGTGCCAGGCAAAGCTCAGATACCTCTGCCTGGTGCTAGCCTGCACAGTGGCATCACGTAATAATAATCCTCTGAAGTAAAGAGAAGATCGTATGAAAACCTTATAGAGCAGCTTTACTGTTCAGAAGTGTTCAAAACTAAATGTTCTTAGTTTTAAGACTTAGTTCTTAAAACTGAACTCAAAAGTTAGTTCTAAACACTTATTTTTATTTTTAAAAGTTTTTTTTCCTGATTAACAAAGGATGAATGGATAAAGAAATTATGATACATATATGCAATGAAATATTATATAGCCACAAAAAACAATGAAGTCCTACCATTTGCAACAACATGGATGGACCTGGAGAACATTATATAAAGTGAAATAAGGCAACCACAAAAAGACAAATGTCACATGTTCTCACTCATATGTGGGGTTAAATATTAAAAACAATTGATCTTATGGAGATAGATAGAGAATAGAATGACAGTTACCAGAGGCTGAGAAGGGTAATAGGGAGGGAGAGATAAAGTGAGGATCATTAATGGGTACAAAAATATAGTTAGATAGTTAGAATGAACAATATTTGATAGCA
>VBSM01000272.1:89460176-89482209 GCA_008086735.1 Cheirogaleus medius | reverse complement strand
CACCATCAAATTGGTACTAACTTTTCAACACTAAGGTGCTCACATGGTAGTAATGCTCATTGGATGCCAGTCAGGTGCGGGTTTAAACCCACAACTAATGGAAGTGGAGTGCACTGTATGATGGGAAGGGCATACTTAAGCCCTGGTTTGGGCGAGGCAAATACATTACATGTAACCAAAATGTTTGTAACCCCATAATATACTGAATTTTAAAAAATTTTAAATGTCAAATATAATACAGTTTTATATCTTTGGCATATCTTTTTGTTTCCAGTTTTTTGGTTTTTTCCAACAGGTATATTTTTGCATTCCATTGCTTCTGATAACAAACAAATGTCTCAGACACAGAGATAACCATATGGCATCCCATATCCCCATTTCCCCTAACAATATCGCTGGAAGAAGAAAAGGCCACCACAAATGTTAAGCATAGGCAATCAGAACCTTCTCTGGAAAGACATGAAGATTCTGGACAAAGCTTATTGACAAAAAAGAATGAGACTAACCCATTAGGTGAAGCAGAGACAGTAGAAAGGAGAAATGGACAGAGATATAGATTGGGGAAGAACTGAGTCTTCAATTCCATATAATCTGAGATTCAGATTTTCCTTTGAATGTATAAGTTACCATACCAACTTTCCTAACCCAGTGGTCCAATAATTCACTTTTTTTTTGCTTAAGCTATTTTAAGTTAGAAGTCTCTCACTAAAGCTGAAAGACTTCTGACCAGTACATCAAATAACTGCAATTTGGAACCTCAAAGTTCAATTGGTACTGATCAACAACAATCAACAGATATTTATTGGGTATTCATTAAAAATATACCACACATTCTAAGCATGTTTTAGGTGTCAACTCATCTGATTACCCTATAAGGAACCCTGTTATCATCATTTAACAAATTAAGGAAACTGAGACCCCCAAAATTTTGTAATTGCCCAAGGGTGCACGAGTAAAGGTGAAGTCAGAATTTGAACAAAGATCTTTTGTCTCCAAGGCCCTTGACCTTGACTCTAAGATTCTTAACCTTGACTGTATACTGCCCTCTTAACATGAACTGAGTTCTAATTCAGCCAGCTAATAGCTAAGTGATTTAATCTCTCTAAAACTTAATTTTTTGTCATCTCTAAAAGAGAGATACTATTTCCCACTGCAAAGATTGCTGTAGGAATTGAAAAAGATAATGCTTATGAAGGCATTTTGAAAACTGTGGAGCACTAGGGAAATGTCAGTTCAGATTATAAAATTATAAACTACATTAAAGCTTTATCATCTTTGAGTCTTATAATTAAGTTACAACAAAATTTAATTAGCATGTTTCAGTCAATAATATCTCAGAAAAGTAGATACAGGATTCAATTTATATGTCAGGAAACAACTTTTAATCTAAACTAAAATAAATAATCCTGGTGAACAAAAACTGCCTTTCTTCAATAACAATGATGATGGTGATGGCTAAGATAAAATTACTTACATTTCAATATTACTTTAAATTTTCAAAATTATTTTATATTTTTTCTCCATCTAGCATATTTTAGTGTCTTGGGAAATGGATTATATTTATGTTTCCCTGTTAATGTCAATATACTATTTTTGTGCAAGTTTTAGCAGTAAGTATTGTAGATGACAAAGCTTTATGTAGTTTAACATGAAGGTCACCAAAATAATAACCTTGGAATATTTACTCAAATTCTCTTTTGAATTCCTTCCTTTTTCCTATCTTGAAGATTGAACATCTCAAAATATCCCCATAATACATATAAATGAAATTAATAGTAAATATTCACTATAAAGGCCAAATTATACATTCATTCCTAGTTCCTTATTATTATTATGAAATAAAAGTTCTATACAGTATAAATATTCAGTCATGTATTTAATCATTTCTTACTAAGTCTGGCACTTTCAGAGATGATCTTTATGCATATATACGTTCAAACTCATGTTTATTTTTTATGTTGGTACATACATGACAATAAAAATGACATTAATCTTACAATAAGCAAGTAGGTTTTAATATTACTAAGTATTATGACTTTTTACTAAATCTAAATATTACATTTATAATTAATATCTATAAATATCAAAATATCACAAAATTCCATATAGCCCACCATGATTCAGAGAGGATTGGGGTTGAAGGAAACCTTTTTTTGGTCTGCATCATATGCTAAATCACTTACTCTACCAATGTAATGTTTTATGGGGTTCATAAAAATATTCTGATTGGATCACTACCACTAATAACATTCAATTTATCTAAATCTCAGAGTCAGTCCAGACAAGGGAGTCTGAAGAAAAAATCAGACAACTGGAGAACATGAGTAAAAAATATATTAGGACACATGCAAAAGGAAAAGAACAATGACAGCAAAGCTATGAAATGCAATATATATGTTATATGAATTTACATGATGATAAATTTGATCTTCATATAAGCCCCTAGAATTTCTAAAATAGTTTACCTAAGCCAATTCCTTATTGCCAACAACATTTCTCAGAAATAACTCCTTCTCACATTTATATAAGTCATGGAGGCTTATTTTATGAGAACACATAATAAGGCAAAATAAAATGTTACATAAAATGGAAAAAAATTATGATGTTTTTTAGTAGTGTGTTAATGAGCTGCAGCAGAGTAATTCTTTTATCATGGCTTAAATTAAACAGATAGAAGCAAAGCTGTTGATTTATATTTTCCTTATTTGACTTTTTATACATATGCAATATTATTTTAAGCTCATTTGTATTCATGTGAATTGGATTGCAATTTAAAGTCTGGAAGATTTGATTTCATTAAATTTTTTTGCTTCAATCAAAAAGTCTGTACACACATGAATATTTCAAAACAAGTATCCATTTATTTTAAGATTTTAAACATTGCATTATTAAGTATAATGGCAAGGAAAATCTGCAAATAGAGTCTAACAAAAAACTTGGTGAACAGACTTATTGAACAAGCTGGACTTAGTAGGAACCAAAGTTTAAAATAAACCAATTTATTTTGTTCACGAATGCCTTTCACTCTTGTTACTGTGAATCTACATGCTTTGTTCCTGGAAAAAGCCTTGGCAAGATCCATAGCTTTGATAGACATTTTTAGGCATTGAAATTTATAGTCCAGTCTAATACTTTATCTCTTTTAGCTGAGCTCGATGCGCTCAGAAACTGCAATGGTAGAGAAAGAGAGAAAGGTGTGCGTAGTCACTTCTTTCCACAATTCACACCTTAATTCCTTTTATCCACTCACTATCCTGGCTCATGGTTAGAAAAGAGAAATGGAGAGCTTATGACACAGAGAGGGTCTTATTTAATTGGAGTAGTTGTCATTTGTGTTGGTGCCATGTACCAGGGACTGTTTTTGTCAGTTCTTATGGGCAATGGCTTCCACTTTCAAGATGAAACAGCCAGATTATTTTCTCTAGTGTCCAATCAGAGCGTCTAGAATTTGCCTTTAGAATGTGTGGGCACCTATGCCATTGTTCTCAGATTTGAGGCCTCATTAACAATTCTAGTTCACCAGAGAAGTCACATTTAATATCTTATCATAAAAAATTTTTTATTTTAAGAATCTATATTTTGGAAGACCCCATTAAAGCAGCGGTTTTTAAAAAAACGTTTATAGATTTCATTCTTGCAAAAGAATAATTCGACACAACATTGAATGACACAACATTCATGATTTGATATATTGCTACTAATTCAAACACATCGCAATGTATATCATATATATGAATAAAAAAATTCAAAAGGCAAATCCAGACTCAAGAACAGGATGAAATCTCAATGAACAAAAACCAGAACATATATGCAAATCAGCAAGTGATGCTGTCGAGTTAAGTCCACAATTTAAAAGTAACAGAGGTGGCCAGGACTTTAGCCCCCTGTGGTAAATGGACGAACAAAAAATCTTTCACATGATTTGGGGGACCAGAGACATCCATGCTCTTTTCCTGAACCTAGGATTGGGATAAGGCTCCCTTTTTGAGTAAGAGGTTGAACAAAAGAAATAAACGATAAAATGCAATATCCACAGCTGAAGCTGTTTGAGGAATTACCATTATAAAAGGACCCAGGCTTAAATACAGATAGTTTTCAATCAAAAATTAAACCAAGCCACCCAATACCTCTGTGGCTGGGATGATGGGTTTCCAACCTAAAAGTGAGAGAGGAACTGAGCCAGATAATAGCAAAAATGCTGACAGAAAATTGGTGAGAAAGGGAGGAATGACCCATCACTTGTCCTCTCACTCAGAATAAGCCGGTATACCTAAATACTTAAATGGTCTAGTAAAAAGATAGAAAAGACAAATAGCCTCAAAATTGGAACTTCAATATACTTCAGATTAAATTTATCTTATATAACAACAAATTAAATTTATCTTATATAACAACCTAACAAAGACTAAAAATAAGTATGCTTAATAATACTGTCCATTTAAAAAGGACATATAATAGCAGATATGAAGAAAAATAAGTTGATAAAAATAAATAATTAAAATATTAGAATTTAATAAATATAGTCATTAAAATAGAAACCTCAATAAATAGCAAATATTCTAGACTGGAAACTGATTAAAGAGAGAAATAGTGAATTGAATGATAATTTTCAGCACTTCATCCAGTTTTAGAGGCACATTTCACCATCTCTTCAGATAACACACGATTTCTATTTTTAGCAAAATGCTTCACAGATTAAAAAAACATGAAATGCCATTCAATTTACTTTACACCCAAGTTAATTTGATTTTGACAATAAGACTAATAAGAGGAGTACCACAAAAATATTTATGACCATAGATGAAATATCTTAAAACAAACAGCAGTAGTCAAAATCAGAAATACGTTAATCTGTTTTTAAAACATTAAAATTAATATATTAGGAATAAAGGATTACCATGGGAACAAAAAACTATTTCCCTGTTAGATAATCTAATTTTATCATTTACAAATTAGCATATTACACAAATTAATCTCATATAATCACTACAATAGAAGGGTGATTAAACATTCATTAGGGCAAAAAAATCTGTTCCACCAAGGAACAAAAGAAATGTCCCTAAATTTCATTTCTTGCATCTCCTCAATATGCTCTCCCTATTCTTTTTGCCTGCTTTATTTTTCTATATGGAACTTATGAGCATGCAACATACTATATATTTTACTTCATTTAATATGTGTCTTACTCTACTAAAATGTAAACCTCAGGAACTTTGGTCTGCTTATTGTGATAACTATAGCATCTACGCCCTCTTCCTCATCCGGCTGTACCCTATATTTGTGTTCACTAAGACAGCCTGCTTCAAGTGTCATCTGTGAGTGATGCCTCTCAGCAAACTCTTGATTACCCCTCTGGGACAAACTAAATATATAAATGAAAGAATTCAGAAGATTTTAAAGTGTCTGAACTTCAAACAAGAAAACTAAATAAAAATTTGTGAAATAAAACAACAAAAAAATAGAGGTTTGTATTTTAAGCATCATCTTTTATTTTATTTTTTCCAGTAATTCATTGTTATTATATTTTCCAAAAATATTATAGTCAATACAGATTAAAAAATTTCTTTTTAGTATTTCCTTTACCACAGGTAGTTTGAGAAGTACCATAATAGAGAACATATAACATTGTGTTATTTTTCTTTTCTTGGTTTCCCAACTAGACAATTTATTCTTTAGCAAAAGTATTATCTTTTCATTTTGTTTTCCCTTGTTAAAAAAATTAATAGGGAGGCCATTAGTCTGAGGCAGCTCCAGCACCTTGGGTTCCAACAAACCAAAACCCACCTCAATATAAAGTCACATTTTAGGTCAATCATACCTCTCTAACTAGGGACCTTCCATTGGAATGATCCAAATAAGACTACTGTTCCACTTTAACCAATTAAATATTTTCTTTGTCTTACTTTCACATTCACCTTATAAAAGCCTTCCCCTGCACCCCTTTGTCAGGGCCCTGAACTGCTTGCAGTCTGGAACTGCTGGATTCATGAATCACTGAATGCTCAAATAAATTCTTGAATATTTTAATGCACTTCAACTTATTGTCTAATGCCCTAGTACATAATACATATTTGTGAAAGTATGAACAGGGATGCTTTCCAATTTCTGTTCTGTTCACCTTATTAGTATAAAAGTATAAGATTATATCCAATTCATGAACTTTTATTTAAAAAGATATACATAGAAAAATGTCGGCATGGGTAGCTTCTACTGTACTTCATGGTGTGGCCAGGAGAAGGCTGATGCCACTATTAGAATTAGGAAAGTCAGGAGCAATAGTATTTTAGAGGGATAAACAATTAATTTATTTTAAAACTTCATTGAAATAATGTAGTACTTTTAAAATTAGTAGGGTAGTGAAGCGTCTGAATAGTTTATCACATCAGCACAGCTAAAGAAAGTGGAGAAGTCTTCACATACAAAGATTTAAGGTATGGTAATTAGATGGTTTAGAGATAAAAAAAGGTTTTGACTAATTATAGGAACTAATTTTAACCTATCACTCAAGATCAATTTCTAAATCTATAGAGAGTTGTTTTGTGAAGTAGAGAATTCTCAGTATAGGAAATACTCAGATAATCTGGAAGACTACATGCCTATAGGTAAAAGATTAGACTAGATGATATCTAAGGCCCTTTCAAGTCTAAGTTGTTATGATTCTACACAATATATGGGACTGACTGATCATGGATGAATTGGATTATAGCTAAAAGTTGGTATCCATTTGTATTAAGAATCAGCGTGGTGCTACAAGATAACTATAATTTGGAATAGGCAGAGAAAAGAGAAGAGAAGGCAGCTGGCATTTATTAAGATTCTATTCTACCACATAGTGTGATGGTTTTTCTGGCATCTCCTCACTTGAGACTTTTAGAAGTCTGGCAATGTAGCATTTCCATTTTCTAGTTGAGAACACTGAGATTCAGAGAAATTGAATTAGTGAATGTCTACAGCTGGAAAATGCTGGTGCTAGAATTGAATCTAGCCCACATTCATACCTAGTCTGACACCAAAATTTGTCTTCCTTTCACCAAACCAAGCTATGCTAAAACTCAAGATTTCCCCAGATCTGTGAAAATTATATTTTACCCCCAAATTATCTAAAAGTAAAGACCCTGACAATATTACAACCATGGCCATCCAATGTTTAATGATATTTTCAGCCATAGTATAATTGCAAAACATTATTATAGCAACCAGACACCTGTTTAAAATTTTCAGAGTTGTCTTCCCTTTAAGAAGAGAAACTGAGTTTCTTTAAATATGCTTCATGTCATTCTAAATTAAAATTTAAGTTTTCAACAATTAGCTGAAGCTGAATTTGGCAGATATAAAGGCCACATTGATAGGACAGTGGAGGCAACATACAATATGAGGATCCTTGGTGAGGCCGTACTATTGAATTAATCATGCAATCAGGCAACGGCTGAGGGAAGATGTAGAATAGAAGAAAAATCTCCATTATGCAGCACAGCTACTTCATGTTTTGTGAAAACATATAACTAAGCAAATAGACTCGAAGGATTAAGATGGTGACAGAGATTTGAATGATCCAAGAGCCTAAGGTCATATAATATAATAGAGAAATTCATTTTAAAATGTAACTTGACATATAAAATTCCAAAGTACCCAAACAGATAATCCATTTCTAATCCTGGAGATTAGAAATGGCATAAGCTTCAGGCCCCTGAATTCAACCGTTATTAGACTCAACACACCAACTTCTAAACACATGGGACATATATGAAGTGACTTCCAATGAAGCCTTTAGGAAATGCATCCCAATAATGAAGTATCTTTCTAAACATTAGCTATAGACAAACACCTGAGAAACCAGCACAGCAGCTACAGAATGTATTAAATTAGTAATTTCTTAGAAAAGAACTTCCAACAGCTGTCTTGTTTTTATATGTGCTTGCTCCAGATTTAGATGTTTCCTTCCAAAACTGTAGCTTACTCTTCTCTTTAACAGAAAATCCATAGTGCTACCACTTAACAATCCTACTTTGTTTTCTGCTACTCGTTAGCTAAAGCCTAAAAAATAATCATAGTGGATTTACTTCTAGGCTTTAGTTAAAAGTAGAATTAATTTTATTAAAATACTCTTTATAATTTTCTGTAGAAAACTTTTTAAAGAACACATAAATTGTCATTTAACCATCACGATTAATTTCTAGGAACACAATTTTGTTCCATTTATTATAAACTGCTCCCCAAACAGAATCTGTCATATATTTAATGTCAATTTAAAGACTAATAGAAAATTCAATTTTCCAGCTTTTTCCACATAACATCAAAAGTCAAAATTTCTGGGAAATATAAATTCCCTAGTGTCTTTGATAAACAGAAACCAGGAATAATAAGGAATTGATGGTAGAACATCCTTGGAAATACTTGCTAATAAAAGTCAAAAGCCATATCACAAATATGCATAGAAGCCTTTTCTTTCCTCCAAATTGATGCAAAGTAAAAATGATATCTATGCCTAAGCAAAAACTGCCTTAATACTATGTAATTTTCAGATTCCTAAAAATTCATGCAAAAACATTGTTTGGCCTTCATCTTAAACAGAAAACATACTAACCAGAATTATGGGGGCCACCAAGTAACATGCCAAGGAATGATATTTTGGAGTTATTTCGCATATTTTAAAAAAACTAAGCACCAATTATCTGAAGATGACATGCCTTCCACGCAACACTAACTGCAAGCACAAGCATCACGTAGTTACAATGAGATACCTCTTCATAGCATTTATCCAAATTGTTTTTAAAAAGTCATTTGACAAGATGAATTTATTCCTCCTCAATGCACATCAATATTTATCAAATAGGAAAAAGCATATTTATCTTATAAAAGTTCTAGTTAATATCTACATGAGGCAATTTTTTCTTTCAATTTCAAATGGAATAAAAAACAGTAATTACATAACCCAGATTTGGAATCGTTCGATTAACAACTTATAAAGAAAAAATTCTTGTACCTCCTTAGCAATTTTACTTGAGACGTGAATTAACCATTAAATATATAATCACACTGATAGACTGAACAAGTTATTGATGGATGATCACCATGTGGCTATGACATAAAACACAAGGGCTTTTGAATTTTTTAAGATTAAAATTTTATGCATAAAATGGGTAACAGTAATTTGGGTCACGGATGACTAGAATCATCAGTAAAACAGTATGCGAAGAAAAGGATTTTGTTGTTGCTGCTTATTGGTTATTATTGCAATTTATTTGGTTTGAAAATCTCCAAAAGTGTAAAAACTAGCCTTCAGACTGCCAGATTGTTTAAAAACCACAGAAATCTTAGGACATATGCTATCTAAAGCAGCACTGTCCAGTAGAACTCGGGATGGAGGAAATATTCTACAACTCTTTACCACCCAATACAGTAGTCAAAAGCCCCATGTGGTTATTGAACATTTGAAATGCGAAGAGTACAACTGAGAAACTGAATTTTACATTTTATTTAATATGCCTGCTTCTGTTCCTTGGTCCCAGGTTTCCAGTATTTCTTGGACTTCATCTTCCATGCTAAGAGGCTATCATTGTCTCCAATGGGGCTCTATCAATTTCACTTCTGCAGCCGTTAGTAACTTATCTTCCCCATGGTTAATGAGGCAATAACTTTTGACCCTGGCCTTCTTTATTTTTCATTTTTTGCTTTGTAAACTATTACCTTCCTGCCAATCTTCTCCACTCTTGCAGCATTAACTGTTAACTCCACCTAGATATTGCCCTAACATCAATTTCTACTCCAATTCTCTCCAGAGTTCTCATCCAGGATTTCTATCTAACAGCCACACATTTCACCCTGAATGCATCCTCACCAGTTCCAAGTCAAGACATCTTAAATTGAACCTTTACTTCCTCCAAAAACAACAACAACAAAAACCTTCCCTAGTCGTTCCCTATTTCACTAATGGTTCTAGTCGTCCATAATCAAAATTCAAACTGTCTTTGACTTATTCATTATATGCGTAAAGCTTGAAGCACCAAAGTGGCTAAATTAAGAATTTAATTGAGAAAACAGCAGAGCTGGACTTTACCCCTGGCTCAACCATTTACTGCCTGCATAACTTAGGTATATTAGCTACGTTGTCCAAATTTTAATTCTTCACCACAAAAAAATGAAATTAATAATAATAACTAACATCTGTAGAGACAGTTCTAAGTACTTCATGTACATTAACACATTTAATCTTTACAATGACTCTATGAAATAGATACTATTATTATTTATTTTCTATAGATGAGAAACGGAAAAACAGAGTTAAATAAATTGCTGAAAGCCACAATAGTAAGTGGCTGAGATGCAAATTCAGACAGTCTGGCTCCAAGACCATAACCACCATAGACACTGTCTTCCTGAAAATAGAAATTTACTTCATAGTTTTGTTGTGAAAATAAAAATAAATTCTATAAAGTACTTATCAATATTATTTGCTATGATCATCATAAATTTCTATATCCCAAAAGTCAAAAGTAATCTTTTCAATATATGAATTCCTATAGCACATATGCTTAGACCACATGAATCACATACTGCCTTTTATTACAGCACTTGACAATCACGTCTTACAACACCCTGTAAATTATAAACTATTTAGAGCTAGAGATTGTGTATAAAACTATCCTATGCTCAATAAATATTAGTAGAATTAATATATGTCAAGGCCTTTTAAATTTATTATTATGATTCATATCCATTCACAGTCTTTTAGAGTCTGGTCTTTTGTTATCTTATAGCTTATGAATGTGTGCTCACTTGGACAATTCATGCTTCTCTCATTTTTGATGACTTTGCCTGAGCTCATCCTCCCTACATTAAGCTATTTCCCACTCACTGTCTTCTGAGCCTGGGCTACTCCTGACCTCCTACATTCTGCACCTCAGCTTGCTCTCAGCTCTCTAGCATACCTGATCTCATCTGTCCATACTTGTTCTAGAACACACTCTAGACCCAAAGCTTAAACACAGATGCCATGTTCAAAGGTTACACTCACAATCACCTAGATTGCACATGTGAAGTTTGTGTGGAGTTATCAGGAAAACAGCACTATGTTGGAATGTTGTTGCCTATAATTTCCAAACAGATATTTTTTTGTGAAAATCAACAGGGAGGAGCTAAGCTCTTCTATAATAAAGACACTGTGTTTTATTAAAAAATGAGACTAAAAATTCTCAAAAACTACTAATGACTAAAAAGTTATTTCCAATATTTATGTTAAAGATGTGAATTAAAAAAGAATTTGTACAATATGAACCAATTTATGTATATAATAATGTATATATATGCATAGAAAAATGTATGAAAGGTTATGTACCAAAATGTCTATATTCATATTAGGAATTATGAATAATCTATTTATTTATTATTTATCTATATTTTCTTTTTTTATAATACACATTTACTATTTGTATAAGAAAATATTATTTAAGAATATATTGAGTGACAATATATTCATTAATCCTTGTTCTTGTCCCCAATGTCACATAATTAGCAAACTGCCTGACAGTATTTTATATCAATAAATCTGAAACACTAGGTTTTTCTAGTATGTTTTATTCCTTAAGATCTTACCTAAAGTCCACTTCTCAAGCTAATCTTTTATTCTTTTGTTGTGGTATTAGCTATACGGATTATTGATAATTTAAATGGCTGCTTTAAATGACTTCTAAATTTCAAAGACTATATTTGTTCGATTTTTAGTTAACTATTTATCTTTCTTATACAATTATTACTGGTTCCTGGAATGCTAACCTAAAACATGTTTTGCTACACACATGTAGGTTTTTTGCATCATCAGTCTATAATATAGAATACTCTAAAAGCAAGTTCAGTCATTTTGTTTTTACATAGGTCTTTTTAAAGAACAAAGTTGCTATTTCCTTTGCAGGAAAAATAAACTTTAAAATGGCATGTAGCAATTAATAAAACAAATGACATGTTGTCTATATACTAATACTGCAGAAAATTCTAACTCCATAAAAAAGTATGAAAATAAAATATAATAAACTTTCCTACAATAAATATGGTCTTTAAACCATTGCTCACTAGCATATTAGCACAGCAATCCAGTTATACAATGTTCCCACATAAAATCAAACCAGCCTGTTTTCTAAAGTGAAGTAATGCTGATGTTTTGAGTTTTAGCCTAGAGTACTGACCCAACATGAATAATTGTAGAAAAAGATGCTGATGGTAAAAATCTGCCTGTGCCTTGGTAAAGCAAAACCTTGGTGAATAGAAACAAAGGAGAATCTATTAAAATTTAGGCAATCTGGAATAAGAAGGCAGATAGGCAACAGATGTTTCATATGAACAAATTTGTATGAGGAAAAATATATATGCAGAGAAAAAATTTTAATGGGATACTCAAACTTGTGTTAACTCTGTTGTCTCTCCATGGTGTCGTGGTAAGAGGTTTTGCAATTCAAGTCTTTCTGCCAGCTTCATTACTGATACTCTTTATGAGTTAGGGGTAAGACTTATTCCATCTAATCTAAAATGCCTCTTAGGACTGTCAAAACTAAGGCTGCTAAAGAGAAGTATGGTTTTCAATTAATTTGAGCAACTATGCCCCAAATTTCTATCTAAGAAAACCTGTAAATTGTAGATTAATATATTGTCTTTTATTTTTCTTGAATAAACTCATGAACTAAGAATGCAATATGAAGAAAACACAAGATTTTCAATACTTTGTCCATACTTACTTATGATATGCAGCAGGGGATAAAGAAACAGTAAAGTCAGAAGACCTGGTGTTCAGCCTTCACCATGTCTCTTATTAATTTTGTGATTTTGCTGGTCACAATTTCTGCTTTGGCTGGGAATTTTAAAAATAGCAGTTTATAATAGATATTTTGATAGGGTAAATGTGAAAGTAAAATGCAGTCACCTATTAGAGCGTTTAGTAAGCTAAAAGTGCCCATATAGGATCAGTAGTGAGGTTATTACTAATTCTATTCCTCTGATAGTAGCAGGAGGGCAAAGTAAAGGAATGATGGTGTAGCATTGAGACTTGTATCTAAACTTTTGAACACATTTGTATTTTGGTCCTGAATCTCACTTCTATGCCTCCATATTCCATATATTTATAGTATCTATAGAACAGTGTTGAACTTATTGTTATTTATATTGAATTTTTGTCTGTATATTTTGAAAGTTCCAGTAATAATAACATCAGGATAAAAAAAAAATAACCACTCATTATTGAGAACTTACTCCTTGTCTGGGATAATAATAGATGCCTCTATTTCTCCTGTAATTCTCACAATGACCAAATTTATAAAGAGAAAACTAAGACATCGCTACAATCTGAAACTTTATGCCCCTACCCAATTCATATGTTGAAACCTAACTTTCAAGTTAATGGTATTAGGAGGTGGGAGTCTTCAGGAGGGGATAACGTCATGAGGGTAGAGCCCTCATGAATGGGATCAGTGCCCCCATAAGGGGCTGAAGGGACAGGGACGAATGTTCTTCCCTTCCACTCTGTGAGGACACGGAAGATATCATCTATGAACCAGGAAGCTGGCCCTCACTACCTTGATTCTGGACTTCCCAGCCTCCAGAACTGTGAGAAATAAATTTTTCTTATTTGTAAGCCATCCAGTTCACAGTATTTAGCTTTAGCAGGCTTGACAGACTAAGACAGACAATGAGTACCAGTTAACTTTGCCTGAGGTGATGCGCATAGTTGCTCTCCTAATTCATTTTCTACATTAATTTGTGGTGATTATATTAACTCTTATTCTTTATCATACCAGACAAAAGACTGTCAATAAACTTTGAACTTTGTAAATAAAGCTAACAGCATCTTCACCACATCACTTTCTCTTTTTAAAAAAATTTAAGATGTGGCAAGTATAAATTTCCGTTAAAATTTAGGTCTGCAAGTATGAGAACAGGCTATTTTGGCTTGATTAATTGAATGGTTCCTAAAAACCACCTGTATATTATATGATGCCGGGAGCTTGTAAACCTCTTTTATAAATTATTTTTATTGTGCTAAAATAAATATACATACAATCATAGAATCTATCATTTTAATCATTTTAAGTATACAGTTCAGTGGCATTAATTACATTCACAATGTTGTGTACCCATTACCACTATCCATCTACAGAAACTTTTCACATCCCTGAGATTCTGTACCTATTAAACGTGAACTCCTCATTGCCCCCTTCCCTCAGCCCCTGGTAACCACTCTTCTACTTTGTGTCTTTATGTATTTGACTATACCATGTGCCTCATATAATTAGAAGTATAAAATATATGTTTTCATTAATTCTTGTATATAATATCAGCTTGAATTTTATCATTCAATAAATATAGTCTAATAATTTTATTCCTTAACTGTATTATGCTGCCTAAACTGAATAGATTACACTCTTATATTCTTTCTGTCACTATCCTTGCAACTTAGAAGTTTAATCTCTAAACTACATGATAATAAAAATTACTTTCATTATAAAGCAAGTTTATAACTAATCTTTCATTTACATCAAAAAGTTGAAAAGATTTCAAATTTTAGAAAATGGAGGGATTTTCAGAAAAAGACTGTATGTAATATGATATCTCTCAATTGATAGCATATATAAATAAACACTAATATCAGTATTAAGTTAATAACAACCCTGATTCTACCTCATAATTTAAAATTTTACATTTTTGAAATATTGTACATGCTTTTCTGCAGTTTATATACTGCAACACTTTACAAAAGCAAACATTAGTACACTTCAGGCAAGTCCGACGGTCAAAATTAGGAAATGTCTACTCATATAACCCAAGTGACTATTTCACTCAAAAGAAGCAGAACTGATTTTCATCCAAATGGATGTCCTTTCATCCAATCATAGTGCCAAAATCTTTATTTTGAAGCAAACAAAACTTTATAAATATGATAATTTCTTACACAATTTTATAATTTAGCATGAAATTAAGGAAGGTAATATAGCTTTAAATTGTTTGAAAATGTTTACAGTATAAGAATGACAGAGAATTCAAATATATAAAATATGATTTGCTCTAATAGTTTAGAAAACAATGGATATTTTGATGGCCTATTTTTCTCAGATTAGGCATATAATATAACATTTATCCAGAATCTCCGCCCTTCTCTATCCTCACAGTTTATATCTGCTACTGCGGCATATGAATTTTGATGCTAAATAAAAATGCTTTGCTTCCCATTCCCAGATTGGTTCCAGGTAATACTAAAGGCAAAAATAAATAATTCCAACATTTATCTAATCTAATTCTTTGTTTCCTACACTCAACTGAATTTCTTTTATTATTATTATTTTTTATATTTATTTCAGCATATTATGGGGGTACAAATGTTAAGGTTACATATATTACCCATGCCCCCTCTCTGATAATTCTTTATTATTTTTTTTTTCCAGTTTCTTTTTTTTTTTTTCCAGACTTTCCTGCCAGAACAGCCCACGAGGGCTGACGGCTCCAATCTCTTGCTCTGAACTTATAAGGACCAAAAAGGATTTATAAACTGAATTTCTTTACACAATAATTCACAGATTCCTTATTTATTTTATCCTTCAGTGGAACTCCAAGGTAACACCTTTCACAGATTCATATACCAAGTTCCTTTTATGGAAATGTCAAAATTCTCTCTTCACTGAATGAAAATTTCTAGGATATGAATATATTAATATGTGCCCACAAATTTAGTCAGTGACACTTGTTAGTGATGCTAATATTTATTGGCTGTTAGGTACTCCATATTATGTTAAATAATTTTCACATTTACTTTTAACAATATGCAATTGTGGATGCTCTTTTTTAATCTATAAAGAGGACAATTTTGTATGGTTTATCCTGAGATTTTTAGCTCACTTATTCTTCATAAGAACCACAGATGGTGGTATGACTATTATTTTATTTTACAGATGATGAAACTAAGGCTTGGAGATGTTAAGTATATTGCCCAAGGTTGCCTATATAGTAAGCAACAAACCCAAGAAAGAATTTGGCAATTGTTCATTCAATGGCTCATAGAGCCAAATTGCCAAATTTTTTCTTGGGTTTGTTGCTTACTATGTAGGCAACCTTGGGCAAGATACTTATAACAAGATTCCCATGTTACAGTGTTTCTTATGTACCTTAACTTTTCAGAACTGATCAAGGCTATCTTAATTTTTGAGACTTAATGAGAATATTCAAAACAATCAATCTAAATTGAAATAGGTAAAGAAAAAATAAGTAGAAGTAATAAAAATGCCCTAGTTCAGGTAACCTCTACTGTGTTCATAGAACTTCAGGGCTTTAGATAGGATCCCTGACATAGTGACATGGATTATTTCTTCCCACTAGATGGCAGTAACGGCAATTTAATAATACATATAATGCAACTGCCAGCTTGCTACCAGCACGGGAAACAATGACTCTTTGTGGTTGAGGGTTTCCTGAATTGCTAGTTTAACATAGGGAGCAATGACTTAGTGACAAACTAAAGAACACTTTTCTCTATTGATGTCTATGTTTAAATTTTGTTTTTGTATGCTTTTCAAGATTAAAAGCAGTCTGGTTTACATATCTCTTTTTCCTAGCTATAAGAATCAGCTATTATGAATAATTTTCACTGGTAAGAGTTTGAATATAGACAGGTGGTTGCTAAAATAAGATACTTTGTTAGCATAACTATCAAAATCATTTCATTATTCCAGTTTTTAAGGAGATCTTTAGATTTTGCCCATACACATATATTAGTAATTTCTAAATGCAGATATTCAAGATTTTCCTAAGAAATCACATCTTAGATTGATAAATTCATATTTTATTAAGTTTCTTCCTAATAAATATTTTAAGAGCACTACGTGAATATCCTATACAAGTTAAGTAAAAATGACAGGAAGAGAATGAGTTTATAATAAAATGATAGTAGGATTTTAGCACATAGAAATGCAGTCCTATTGACATTCTATTTAGTGTTTGAATATGACTTTTTGCATTCAGAATGTTTTTACATAAATATTTAACAATCGTCTTACAGAAAGGAAGTAGAAGAAGCTTATTAATCAAAATATAAGTTCCTTTAGTTTTATAATCATGCAACCTCATTGCAGTCTTGATATTTCAGGGGATTAGTAATGTATTTTACTGTTGATCAGAGTTGTCCTATAATGATCTATGTAAAAACTCTGAAAGTGCTGGACCAGTCCTTCTCAAACTAACTGTGGTCAAAGTCAGACTATTGTTTTTTTCCAAATTGTCATAAAATCATAGGTCAAAATTTACAGTAAAAATGAATAACTAGAAAAATTAAAAAACAAACATTAAAAAATCCACATTTCATTATTTGAGTCAACAAACACAAAATAACTCACTCATTTTTTTTTCATAAAATGTTCTAAATGCTTACTCTATTTATTTTTGTATTTCTATGTTTTCTGGTTGGTAACAGATAGTTCTTAGAAGGGCCTGGCCCATAAACTACACTTTGCATAGTGCTGCTCTAGACTGCTTCCTAGCAAAGTACAGCCACATCTTGCTGGGAAGCTAGGTAGGTTCTAAAGCAACCACGCATAATGAAAACCAAGACTAGGCAAATTAATCCTTGAAAATCTCTGAGGAAGGGACCTACTTGAAGTTCAACCTGGGTCTCATGATTAGTCTAACAAATATGAAATATTTTATTTTTTTATTCGGCTTATTTGGTTATCCAGAATGATGTTGGTTTACATTTAGGTGCTATGGAATATGAAAAATATTTATATTTTGACATTTATACAAAGCACAAAATGAGTACCCAAGATGTGATGCTCCCAGGCACAGAGGCTGATTCATGTCTGTCAGCTGGGGATCACTCAAGTCCTTGCCTCTGGAGAGAGAACACTCTTTTGCTATTCGTTTATTTCCTTCTCTCTGTATCCACCTCCCTCTTCCACCAACCACTTTTTTTTCTTCCCCAGAGTACCAATGACCAAAGTCGCTTCCAGGGCCACATCTACAGATTAAACAATGGCAACTCTTACTGTTAAAAAGAAAAACACAATCTCTGCTCACACAATCCAACGGCTAGTTTGTAGAAATCAGCTGAGCTATGTACACCCTCTTCGTAGCAGGATGAAAGGCCAAACAGCTGTCCCTGGTGACATCCTTCAGAGGCACTTTAGTGCTAGCCCAATAGCATATCTGAACATATGCTTTTGTGTCTGAGACCTCAATTCTGTTTGGTTATTGTCAAATTAATTTTCTAAAAACCAGTTATTTAATTTCAAGATCATTCCATAAAGATATATGTATGAAAATATATAAATATTAATATATACATTTTGAAGGTGTTTGATATATGTCAAACTAACTTTTGCAACATATGTTCTATGTTTTTCTTTGTAATATAACGTACAAAATGGGAAATACGTTTAAATTATACAGTTTACTTATGCACCAGATAGGTGAATATACTGAAGTTTCAAAATGTATGTACTTTAGAAACTTCAGTATATCAAAGATCAGAAAACTAGAACACTTTATCTGTGCTAGTTTCTTCACTTGACTTAATGGTCTGTTTCGTTTTAGTTTTGGTATTTTTTGTTACCATGTCAAAGGTGTGTTTTAAAATATCAATCAATATTTGAAAGTCTAGTTAAAATTAGCACTATTCATCACTTTGCCAGGCTTAAAAAAAAAGGATGAAACAAACAAACAAAACCCACCAAAAATACCACACCCATAAAGCAAACAAAACAAAATCAATAACAAAACAAAAATACTACACTGATTTGTACACCATATAAAACTTTTCAAAGAAAGAAGTCCTCAAGAAACTAAAGAAGCAATTAGTTAAAGAGCTTACAAAAGAACTATTTTCCAATTTTCTGATACTATCCACTTCCAAACTAACATTTAATGATTGTATGATTGCCTACATGAGTTTTTGTTAATAAACATTATTTTAAATGCATGTGTCATCAGCGATGTTTCTTGCAAAGCTCTTATATTTTTTTAAACATAAGCAAATATGTTTATATTATTTTACAGTTTAATATGCCATCCTGCATATGCTAAGATATAGATTTCAAACAATACAGTAAATGCTATGCATGGCTGTGTATATGTGTGTGCCATCTACATCAATGAGGGCTGAGCACTGAAAAAAATTATACAAAATAAAATAGTACACAGAAGACGCTGCTATCTAAGAATAATGAGTGCTGGTAAAAGTCAACTTAAAAGAAATATATAGGTTTGGAAACCAAATTTTCATATAAATGAGGGGACGAAAGCTTGATTAGAACTTAATTTTTAATGTAAATAGTAATAATGCAAATAGGTTCATTTTAGCTTTTACTTTAAAAATTAGGTTTTAATTATAATTTATGCAACAATTTTAGAATGACCAAAGCTTTGGATGTTACACATATTATTCTTAAACAACTCTGTGTAATACAATGCAACTCAAAATCCTTTATGTTTGACATTAGCGAGGAAAAGAGAGTCATAATCTGTAAAAACGTTTGAGGGGACCATGATTTTTCCTAAGGACATCTATTATGCCTTTGTTTAATGGTGACAAAGAGGATGAAGATAATAGTTATAATAGCATTTCCATATAAATTACTATATGTCAATAGTGTGTTGAAGATTCTACACATATTATTCTATTGTGTTATGAAGATTAAATAAACTATAAATCAAACATCACTGCATTTATATCATTCTCTTTAAAAGCCCCTAATGTGTACAAATCCATTCTTCCAAGGTATTGTAAAAAGTGTTTAATTAATTTCCCACCTTCTTCTCAGGCTATTTTTCATACAGCAGAGAACTCATAAAAATGTCTGTCAATTCACATCCCTGATCAAAGGCCTCCAATAGCTTCTCATTTATTTGACTTAAAAAAAAAGAAATCCAATATTCTTGTTATGGCCAGCAAGACCTTGTCCCATTATATTGGTCTCTTTGGTATTGCTCAAATATGCCACATTGAGCTCTGTTTGGGAACTTGACCCAGTGCCTGGGATGTTCTTTCCCAGATGGTTGCATGGCAGCATTTCCTTCACTTCTCTCAGGTCTCTTCTCAGCTGCTACCAACTCAGAAAAACCTTCTCCAACCTAAAAATAGAGTTTGCACTTCCCCTAGAATCCCACTCAATTTTATTTTTCTTCACATTTATTTGACACTGTGAAAAAGAGTATGATGTTTTTTATTTGTTTGGGTTTTGGTTTAAAGTCTGCCCCCTCCCCTCTCACCCTCCCCCAGCACCCCCAATAGAATGCAAGGGCAATGCTTGTTTCTTCACCGCTATAACCCAAACCCTTAAGCATCTAGTATATAGTGAGTGTTCAATAAGTATTGAGAGATTAAATTGAATCATTCTTGCCAAGTTTCTCTTCATGCTTAAGTTGGACTAAATTTGCCTGATCCAAATTGTGTACTCAGAATCTAGACTTAATGCTAACCACACATACACATACCAAACACACACAGAAGACATATACATAGAGATTTTTAAAAACTCATTAAAAAGCACACACAATCTACCTTTGTTATATCATTGTGTTTAGGATTTAAATTTTGTAAAAATTTGTTTTTCTTTGCAAAATTTAGGATGGAAAAGTGAGATGCATCTATCAGTATGGTAAGTATATTAGTATAATATGTGAAATATATAAGTATATAACAGATATATCAATATAATATTAGGGTAATATATGTTATGTATATGTAATGGATAAATACATAACATATATTATAATATAGTAACAATGTATTTTATATAATATATACATAACTTTCTGATGACTTATACCATTCTAAACAAAATTGCTATAATATTTTCATTAAGCAATATTATCTACTCTCAAATATTATTTTACCATGTTTATTTTCTTTAAATTATGTTCATTTGGATAAGTCCATGGCTTAATTTATTTTTGTTGTCTTCATTACACCAAATTTTAATCTAAAAAGAATCCTGAATCTATCTTTTGATCATTGGTGGCAAGTTAGCATATTTATTCTCTAACTCATTCATTTCTACTGAAACACATAGTTTTATAATGTAATTTTTTTTCAACAAGTGTGGTGTCTGAAGACCACCATTACATCATAGCAAAGCAGCATGTGTTCTACAATGTTGGTTAGATATTTTTGGAGATGGATAGCACTAGATCATACATAGATGAGTAAAAGAACATTGTCTATAAATTATAATTCACTTTGTAAATCTTGATTTCCTGCTTTACCATAGGTATCAGAGTCACTTTCCTGTGGTTATTAGAACTGGAGTTAAAATATCACTGAGATTTGCAGTTCATGGCAATATTGGTACCTACTACTTATGGCTTTAATAGAAGGAGGGCAATGAATATGTAATTTATGTTCTTTAAAGTTAGCGACACATAATATAGAATATTTTGTAAATTAAACTGAAGGGATATCTTTGAAAAACAAGCTGAAGAATAATGTGTTTGGTAATTTGTCTATAAAGACAAACCACGTAAGCAAAGACACACTTTTCTCCCTGACAAAAAGTACATGCAAATGGGCATCTGTGTTTTCTGAGGTTGGAGAAGCTCATACAAATGAAGGAGAGGGATATAGACCACACTCTGACATTGGCTCCTGCAGGGAGGGGATGAGAGAAAGAGCAAATGATTAGTAACTTTCTCTTTATGTGTGTCTGTTTAGAGTTTTACAATGTATTGCAATTATATTTTAATTTTACAATTATATATTTTTATAATTATATATGTTTAAATATTATATGTACTTATATAATTTACTTATGTATACTTACATAATTTATTTACATATATTATATGTTATTATATAGTTATATAACATATAATTACATATCTATCAAAAACATAATTATATACTGTTATATGTCTATATAATCTATTCATGTATAATATACACATACACATACACACATACATATATGTATATCCAGAGTCACCAGTAGTTTTTAATTTAACATTGTTTTGTGATGTTTTATTTCTGAGGCTATCATTAAGTATACTATTGTATCAGCTGTCTTTGGGTAAG
>VBSM01000272.1:89437791-89460076 GCA_008086735.1 Cheirogaleus medius | reverse complement strand
AAAAAAAAATAGTACCTTATTAAAGTACTGGTTAATAATTTAGCCAAAACCAATACTTTAAATTATTCCAATGAGGAATGAGAAACAGTATAGTATTTTTGCATATAATAACATATGTCTATTTCAGAAGAAAATATTTGACTGATTTAAAAATTTTATTATAAATAGTAAAAAATAATAAATATTAATGCATGGATTTAAAACAGTGACGGTAATATATAAATGTCAAGATATAAATGTATTACTTGTAGTGGTCATCTAACTCCGATAAGGAAGGAAAGCATTGTTATCATGCCTATTTCATTTGGCTTAATAAGTAGATCTTCTGACTGACAAAAGTTAAAATCCAGCATGAATGTTAATTATTTTCAGGACAGTAGAAAGAAACAGAATTATTAATTTTATTATAACAACACTGAATTTATAGGCATTTACACCAAAAGGAAAAACTCTTTAAGGGAGAAAAGGACATTGAATTAGAAGGGAAATACTTTTATTGACTTTTTTCAAAAATAGAACTGCACTACAGTTTGCCAAATCCAAAAATTATTAACTAGCAGAGTTGAGTTAAAACTATTTTGGCTTCAAATAAAAATATACTTTGAGGTCTAAGGGTTCTACGCACATTCTATGCCCTATACTAGAATACAAAATTAGAATGGTGGAAAAAAATCACCAAATACGGTATGGTATGTTACAGTGCAATATTACAATGATATGCCTTCCACATAATTAAGACTTACTGTTATTTTGGAGCTATCCCTTTACAATGCCACTATAATGACCTGAAAGGAAAAGGAATAAATCAAGATATTGTCATCATGAAAAAGTTCCAAGAACTAACATACATTCAAAGTGTTCATTTCACATTTCTTCTAAAAAAATCTTAAATTCAAAACATTCTTATTAAAAAGGGGATATCTAAAGGATTTAATCATTTCACTTTAAAGTCTGTTAGTTGAAACTATCTCCCCCACAATAAAAACAGTCACTCTTATGAGTTTCCCAAAAACCACTATACAATAATAGCAATAATATCAACTAGGAAAAATTAATCCAATTCATAGGTCTACTTTCTAAGTATGGAAATATACAACTCCTAAACATCAAAACTCACAGGAGTCAAAACTAATACAAATATTAAAACAAATCTAGCTATACTTGTTTCCATGAAGTCAAATTTCACTGCTGCTATTATTATTTTTGTTGATTACAAAACACCAAAGATAATTTTGAGACAAAAGTCAACATACAAAATACAACCAATCAATTTGTTTAATATCTATACATTTATAAATGTTTTTTAATAACAGGGGTTATTAGTTAAATACTACATTTTAAATATAGTTTTAAGTGTTGACATTAAACATATAATCATAAAAGTCTAATGTCTATAATATTTAAGACACTATTCCAAGTTTTTTAGATGCATTTTAAAATGTCATTTTATATGCTCTATTTACAATTCACTTTTTGCCTATCTTATTTGCTGTCATAGTCATTCGGAAACTATTTATTCATAATATTAATGGTAACTAAAATAATTTGATAAGGTGACAATTTGGGAAAACATATGCTTACTGATGAGGTTTTTCAACTCTCTAAGAAGGTACAAATATTCACAAAATGATTGATGGACTAGTCCAGTTTTTCAAACAGCAGAGTATTAATGTAAGCTGTGGAAAGAACGTTTTCCTCTGTTGACCTAGTTCATTCATAGCTGGCAAAATATTTGGAAACTAAAACATTGGGGAAGGCTAGTCTCCTTTCCAGACCATGAATATGCAGAAAGAGGAAAGCAAAATTGAAATTTATAACTCAGTGTTTCAAGATGTTCATTTTAAGCTGGTATGGTCTATTTTTTGTTTAAAAAACAAAAAATAATGAATAAGCAAGTCAATTATATATATATATAAATATATATGCATGCATGTGTTTAAATATTTATTTAAAGAACAAATAGTTCTTATCTGTTTAATATTGAATAAGATACTTAAATTTTGATAACAAAGTCTAGAGTAAACTATTAAAAATCAATTATTGCATTACTTGATCAAGTTATACATCTGCATTTGTTAAATACAATGCTGTAAAATTCTGGTCAGTTTTATAGTTTTTGTATTCCTAATCGAACATAGGAGAAAATAAACAAAAATCCGTAATTAATTTTGTTTAGTGCCTGTAATTTACTTTAAAATGTTCCAGTAGGTAGATTTTGCAATAAATTAGCTTACCTTTAGTGTACATACTAGAAAAAGTCAAGATTTGAGCAAATCTAATCAAGGATCCACTCTCCAGGTTGGTTAAGATTTGCAATTTTCTAATCAATAGTTCACACTCCAGGGGCAACTGTGGCAAATACTTCAAATTTCCACATATTGCTCTATGAAACTACACATGGGAGCTTGGTAATTTACAAAAGATTGTTACAAATAATTTTTTATTGATGAGACAAGTGATGATCAAGATATGTGGTTGGCAAGAAATACTGAGCAATCTCTTCCCCATTGTGTGAACAAAGTATAAGAATTTCAGTAAAAGGTTAAGAATCTAACATCTTTGAAGTGATACCCTCGATCTAGAATCTATTTGACTTGTTAGTCACCCCGTAATGTAGAAGGTGGGTCCTTTAACTGTTACTACTAGAAAGCTCATCACTCCTGCCACCAGAGTACTGTCATATTTGCTCTGCAATGAACCTTTGCTACAAGGATGGCATGCCCAAAAGGACAGGCAACAGAGACTACGTCCAGATTATTGGAACATGCTGTTTGGTTTTGTACCTAATTTTTAATAAAAGTATGTATGTTTCCATAAATTGGTCTGTAACACTTTTTTTCTGTTTTGTTTTTGGTTTTTAAACAAAGAGCAAAAGGAGAGACATTTACTTCCTACTTATCTCTTATTGTCAAAAGGAAAAATATAGAAAAAAGATCTCTAACTATTTGAAGGAACAAATTAGTTGAGGTCAATTCACAATACCAGCCTAGATAACTCAGGCTCAAGTAGCTGAGTTTTGCTAGAGAAAGTCATGCTCAGTCAGGATGTTTTAGATCATGTTGCAGTACAAACAGGCTTAAAATTACAAAGGAACATTTCTCCCTCTCACCCTAAAAATGTCCATTACAGGTTGGCAGCAGAGCTCTGCTAATCATAGCATCTCAAGTAAGCAGGGTATCAGGAAAACCACCTCAAATGTGGAGAAAGATTCAAGTAAAAATGAAGGAACACTGGCTATTAAATGCTCTGGCCCCAGGCACAACACCTATTGGCCACATTTCTGTCTCCATTTAATCACAAAAAGACTAAAAACTGCAGCATAATTTTGTCATGTGCCCAGACAAGAGGAGAATCAGAAATATGTGCTGTTTAAATTACCAGAGCAATACAACATCTAAAATTGAAAATTCAGTTTTTCTGTATTGAACAGTAAATCTTAAGTTGTGATACATCCTAAAATTACACCTTTTTTCTAAGAAAAACGGGGATGATTAAATTTGGTTTTGCTAGTTAACTAAGATTGAAATCTATATGACTGAAATTAAATTTATTCTAATGTAAGAAACCTAGAATATGAACAGGCAGGTTTAAATATATAAATGATATATAAATAATCATGTAAAAATTTTTACAATGGACGATCCTTATAAAAAGATAGAAAAGATATTATATTTCATATTTACATGTTACAGCAGGAATGGACAAATCTTTATGTGCATACTAATAATAATGAGTACTTGTTAAAATGGAGATTGCTAGTCCTCTAAACTAGCATTATGATTTAATATGTCTGCTTTTTGAGTTTTGGAATGTACATTTTTTAAATTGCATCTGCTTAACTCTGATATAGGCAGTCCTAGAACCAAATTTTGAGAAGTGATGCTATAGCTGGTTGGTTCTAAGAAGCAAGAAGCATAATTATGAAATTGAATTTGGAGTAGGAGTTCAATCAACCTATAGAAAATTTTATTTAGTTGCTGAAACTGTATTATTGAAAAATACATGAAGAAAACATCTGACTTAGCAGTCTCAAAAATCTGCAGTAGCAATGCAATGATACTGCCTCTCTGTTCTGCATGAAAACTTTGAAAAATTGATATGCAATTAGCCCCTACTTAAATTGTGGAGAACAGGGGCATACCATTTTCTTTACAGATAATTGCCAAATTGATATCTCTAATCCCTACTCCTTTTACTGAATACCAGACTCATATATCCACCACTCTTCTACTCAATGTCCCGACTTCGGTAGATCTAACAGGTCAAACTGTGTATGTCCAAAATCAGATTCCTCATTCTCTTTCCCCAAACTGATGCTTCTGAAGCCATTTTCATCTTAATCAATGACCACTATCCTTTTAGTTACTCAGGTCAAAACCCTGGAGTTTTTGATTCAGACTTTTCTCTACTATTTAACTGAGAAATGTTTTCTCCACCATTCTCTCAATCTTTCAGCAAACCCTGTCAGTATTCCCTTCTAGAATCTGACCATTTCCTATCATTACCACCCTAGTCTAAGCCACCATCCTCTCTCACATGAACTGTTGTACAACCTTCTAAGGGTCTCTTCAGAGATGTGCTGGTAAATGTTTATCAATAACTTTGTTTATAAATATTAAATACATATGTATAATGTAAAAGAGAAAGAAAGAAAGAAGAAAAGGAAGGAAGGAAGGAAAGAAAGGAGGAAAGCAAGCAAGAGAGGAAGAAAAAGAAGGAGAAAGAAGAGAAGAGGAGAAGGAAGAAGAAGAAGAAGGAAGGAAGGAGACATAGAGAAAGGAAGAAAAAACAAGAAAGTAGGAAGGAAAAAAAGAAAGAAGGAGGGGGGGAGAAAGGAAGGAAGAGAGGGAAAAGAAATCTGGAATTTATGGCTTTGGCATATTCCATGGTGCAAACACTCCCACTTTGGGTAATTTCAAGTGACACAGGGGCATGGTCTGGGAAAAGATGCACACAATGGCCTCTGGTGAGTTGGTTACAGCCAACCCCAGGGTAACACTGGTTCTCCCGTCTTTCATTCTTCCCAGCTGATAACTTCTTCACCACACAGCAGCCAGAGTGACCTGAATATGATGATATCACTTCTCTGACCAAAGCCTCGGGAGAGGCTCCTCATTTCACTCAGAGTAAGAATCTGAGATCTTAACAGGAACTCCAAAGCCGACATGGCGGTGTCCAGGGCCTGGCCACTAACCCACTGGTCTCACTGTCTGCTACTGTCCCCTGGCTCACTGCATTCCAGCCACCCTGACCTCCTCGTCTGTCTTTGAACATACTAAAGATGCCCCCACCTCAGAGCCTCTGCTTCCAACACTTTTTCTCTAGATATGTGCTTGACACTCTCTTTTCCTTCCTCCTGGCCTTCGAAAAAATAGTGCCTAATCAGGGAACCTTGCTTTGAAAATCTGACATAAAATAGCACAATAACTTTCACTCTCCAATCCTTCAGCTTGTTTTATTTTTCCTTATAGCACTTTTTACCTCCTTATATTTATACTCATACATAAATGCATAGTTATTATTATCAATATTTATTTGTGTCTCTCTCCTTAAAGGTACACCCATTGATTTACAGCTATATCCCCAGTACCTATGACAATGTCTGTCACATAATGAACTAATAAAATCTTATTGACAAAATAGACACACAGTATACAAGCATATAAATGAAGAAGGTAATTCCAGGTAATGAAAAGTGCCATAAAGCAAATAAAGGGGAATGGTGAGGGATCCCACGGTGGGGGAGGGAGTGGGGGATTAGGGCCGGGGGTGTGCATGGCCGGTGGGTGATGTGCATCTCAAGAGGTGATATTTAAGCTAAGGTCATAATGACAATGTAATTATTAATAGTGTAGTCAGCACACGAATAAAAATTCATTACAGAGTAAAAGAGAAGCAGCAGCTTTGCGGATGATTTTAGGATTTTAAAAAACACCTGGTAAAACAAATTTATTGTTAGGTATATTCTCAGAAAGTACACACTGAGTTCCAGACAGAAGCGGTAAAAAGACGTTATTTCATTTAAAGGAGGAGAAAAGGGGACATAAAGAATCAGCTCCCCTAGTCCCCCATCCCAGAGAGGTATAGGGAGGAGCTTCGCAAAATTCAAGGAGAAACCCTTATATATGTACAGAGCTTTACATTTTCAAATTTGTTCACTGTATTTATCTTTCACCATAAACACTGAAAACATAGTTTATTATTCCCATCATTAAGAGAAAAGAACCATCTCAAAGGTGAAAAGGCTAGCAGGTTAGCAAACCAGGTCTAGCAGCCAGGTGTCTTCACACTGTCCATTATATTGTGTCCATTATGATACGCTGCCTTGATGAAAATTGGCAAAAGATTACCTGGAGGTTGCCAATCTGCTCTGTATGAACTCAGACCCTGACAGTTGATTTACATTTAAATTCCACAGACTTGAATTAAAGGTTGACTTTGAATGCATGGCAGGAAGGTCAACAGTAACATTAACTTTCAAAGATTCCTTCATGCCCCCCAAATTAAGTACAGATTCCTATAGCTGGCATCCAAGGCCATCACAGTGTGATTCTAGGGAGAGCTTCCAGCTTTACCTCATATAGTTTTAAGACCTTTTCGCCCACACCAGACCATTTGCCCAAGTCATCCAACATGAATAAAAGCAGAGAGGGGAAGGTATAATTTGTTTCATCTGTAATATCTACTCTCTGCTTCTCATGTATTTCTGTCACTATTTAGCTATCTTTTAAGAACTCTTTTGCAAACCAAAGATTGTTGGTTATGATTTCCTCCCTTAAAGTCTTTCTTATGACACTAATTATCTCATGCCTGGTACTATAGCTATTTGAGTAATTGTTAAATATCTCATTCCCCAAATAGAATATAAACAATTTGAAAAACTAAAGTCTGTTCCTTCTGTATCTTCTTCAATTTTGTATTCTTTTTGCAGAGAATCTGCCATAGAATGGGAAATGAGTAAATATATGTAGAATTAGATACAATTGATTCAAAGGGAATGAATGCAACCTTCAGATTAGTGATTCTGACATGCTATTGAAGGCAGAAGGAAAAGATATGGGAGAAATAGAGCACAGAGTAAAATCAATAAATGAAATTATTTGGGAGAATGAAGAGAAGTAGAAGGAAATGGAAGGAGTCAATTGTATCATCAGTAGCTGACACAATGCATTGTACACAGTAGCTGCACAATAAATGTCTATCAAATGAATAAATGAATGAATGAACAAAAAGAGGAGAGTGAAAGAGGACAAAGAACTATGGAAAGATAAGCTTAAAACTGGGTCCATCATTTTAAACTAAATGGGCTGATTCCAACAGAAATTAGGATATTGGCATAAAACATGATTAAAGGGATGAGAGAAAATTATCTGGCTTCATTACCTCCTCTAATATTTTTTTGTTTTGAAGCACTTTCCTAACTAATTTAATTTGAAGCACAGAACAATTTTGTGAGTAGGCTGAAGAAACATGATTCCACCCATTTTATAGATAAGGAAGAGGATCAGGAAGGTTAAGTTTCTAGGGTAAGATCAGAATCTAGCACAAAGAGAAAACTTGAACCAAGGTCCTCTAATGTTCTGACATTCTAGCTGTAATCCATAGACCAGCAATATTTTCACCCCCAGGGGTCTTATGAGAAATGCAGAATCTCAGAGTCTACCCCAGATCCCTGTTCAGAATTTGAATATTAAAAGTATCCCTGGGTTCCTCCAATTTGAAGGAATATTAAAGTTGACTCCTTAATGGACATAAAACTAGATATAAATCTGTCTGCTTTCATATATATATATCATGCTATGTGTGTGTGTATATATATATGTGTACATATATAGCAATAGAACCATCATATAGAAATATCACCCTTATTTAATATTGGCCATTACCATAAATAACATTTCTATATTATATAAATACAATTAATATAACATAATAAATAGTATAAATATTACTCAATATTATTAAATTGATTGATTTATGTAAAATATGTGATAATAAACATGAATTAGAAAGGAACATAATTTAAATTCACGGACATAGCCTTTAAAGGAAAAAAAAAGTAAAGGAATGAACATATTTTTAATTAAAGGAAAATTAGGCAGTCTAGTGGGAGTAAACATAGATAGATTCAATCATTTATCTGAGAAAAAAATACAAAAGGGGACACAAAATGATATGGCAAGCACAATAGTTGGCATCCATCTGTAAAAACAAAGTATTGAGAGATGCTTATTTCAACACATGTTAACATCAGGGGGTCTGCATACACACACAGACACACCACAGCTAAGTAGAATGGATTTGATGTTCAACAAAATATGAAGGTTGTGACATGCTAATTAAAGGAAATTGCTTTGGGTGATCTTATGTTAGTAATAATAAACAAGAATTTTTGAAAAGCAGGGCAATATAGAGCCTAAACATGGCTTTTTATAAACATATGCGCTGGCTCATCCCTCAGATAAAAGAATGGACAAGAGTGGGAAGGTCATATCCCCTTTCAGAAAGGAGAGAGATTGTTTTTATTTTGCATTTCTTAGGTTCAGACAAAGCATTTTTTAAAAGCAGTTCAAAGTTCAGAGCTGAGTCCAGACTCAACTGCTACAGCTTTCCAGTGTGAGGATTTCTGCATATATTTTAAAATTTTTCCATTGCTATTTGTTTATGATTACTATTATTTTTACCTTAGTAAAAATGTAAAGCGAACAGAAGTGAAGAGAAGGTAAGTATGAATAAGAAAGAAGGAAAGGTAGAAAGGGAAGATGTTCCAACGAGAAGAGACGTACGAAAGGGAGAAGAATTAAGCTAGGTCCTGAAAAACAAATTACATTTTCTAGATAGAATTTTAAAAAAAACCACATTGTATTATCAAAAAGAGAGATAAGTTCTTTAAAAATATATAAAGGACTATTTTTCTATGTATAATTGAAAGGCAATAGTGCTTAAATTTTAAATTATCAAAAATCCAAAGTATTTTCATTAAATATCTGACATCGAATAAGTCATTTGAAAACCTTTCATCTGTAAATACTTTGCACTGATATGTTTTCAAATTGGGAAGTACTATTTGAAAGAAAGAAGAGTTCTAGGTTTTAAGACACAGGGAAGAGAATTTTCCACTGCTAAAATTGCATGTATATTTCCAATGTGGCTGATATAATGAAAAGTAAAGCCTTTTACAACTTTATACTGGCTTTAGAGTTTTCAGAAGTATAATATTGATATGTTCAAATGATTTTTCCAACTACAGGAAACATCTCACCCAATAAGTATTCAAATATATATTTTAAAAATATACATACACACAACATCATCTAAGTTGAATGCCTATGAGAATCTCCATTGGGTTTAGAATTGATTATATTTATCTTATCATAATGGTAATGTATCCTTTGAGAATCTTGACTTTATGTGAAATGCTTCCATGTGTTTATAAATTGGATGCACAGCTTGTTTCTGTAATTTATCTTTCACTTACTAGTTACTTAAGACTATATTAAGGATTACATCCTCACCATCCTGACTATATTATTCATTATTTTATTTGAGAATATGGAGCTGTCTGTAATGTACCAACACCTACTATGTGAAGAGAGTAGAATCCAGAAAATATATGAGATTCTGGGATTACACTTGGAGAATTCTGGGAGTTCATAATATATATGCATATTTGATTTAAAGTGGGCAGAGTTATATTCAGATGATTTTCTCTCATGATAGCACGTTGAAGCTGCTTTCTTTTCATATTTGACTATGAGCTCCACAAGGACAAAGACCTTGCATTAGTCATGTTTTAATTCCCAATACATAGCACGGTATTTGGCTCAAAATAGATACACAGATTAATTAATTTGAGGGTTGTATAAACTGAAGTGCACAGTGTTTTGGTTTGACGTGCTTAGGAAGGTAAATTTGAACCATAATATAAATCATCTCATGTACTGTCACAAAGTAGATCCCAGAGACTTTTCAAAACATGTCACAATAGAATTCATTGCTTCAAGTGATACAGCCAAAAAAGAACCCATTCATGATTTCAAGTCATTTATTATTTAGCCAAATATCTATATTTAGAATCCACCTATATTTATATTTAGAGATTTTACATATAACCTATTCACAGTAATTTAGTAGACAAAAGATCATTTGGGAATTAAATGGCTTATCTGTCAAAAATGTGTATTTAAATATCTCTATTCATAAATTTTCCATTTTTTATTTTCCTCTTAATAATCTCACACAAGATGTCAAGCAGGTTAATGCATCTGACAAAATGCCCAAAATGAAACGAAATGCAATACAACACAAGAGTATACATTGCTTAAAGATTCTTTGTCTCAGTTTTATAACAGCTCTAAGGTAATGAAGTGGTGCTGAGTGAGAGACACATTTAAAAGATTTCTGGCAATTTTCAGAATCCTGATGTCAGGAACTCACTTAGACATTGCTTAGACAATTGTATATCAGAATATATAAATGTTTATTAGAAAAGGAATAAATGGATAAACATAGATGTTTATCCAGGTGAATTATAGAAATCAGAAAGATAAACTATATGACTTCTTGATATAATAGTTAAATCTTCAAGGAAAAATTAGAGTGTCCAATATTTTCCATGGCTGTCTTTCTCTTTTTTGTCTAATTTCCATAATTGATTTAAATAGTTTTGTACTTTAGACAGTTTGATGAATAGAAAACCTCTGAACTTATTGACCTCCTAGTGGCTATAACTTACCTACAAAGATGGACTCAGAGAGGAAATTAGGCAGTGGTGTGCTGGTAAATGTTCAACAACCAGTGTCAAAAAAAGAAGGAAAAAAGCCCTGATTTACAGCTTTTGCTGATTTCTATGGTGCAAATACTCCTGCCATAGCTAATTTTAAGCTAAGAAGATGATGTCACTGAGAGTAGAATTTAGGAAGAGATAGCTAAAATTGGCTCATTCATCTGGGTTAAGCCAGCTTCAGGACATCAATAAAATTAGGTCATATTAAATTAATAAGCATTTTTATTAATAAAAGTTAATTAAATAATTCTGTGAAATGGTGTCAACTATACACCCTTCTTAGGGATACACTATATATGTATATTATTCTTTTGAATGCCCTAAAAACTATTACACATAAGTTATCTATTTTACATTGTTTAGTATAGCACCCCCCTCACGTTTATTTGACTCAGAGTTTTTTGTTTTCCCAGAACACATTCTAACATCTTGCAGAATAGTATAGGATGCTATTTGGGACATGTGGCTCCATTCACACACTTGTAGTCTCACTGGACAAATAATAATCATTTAATAATCACAGATTACTGACAAAAATACCCATTTATATAGAAATGTCATAAGAAAAAGGTTAAAAATGATATAAAAGCAAATAAAGGAGATTCTCTCCAGTCTTTCATGAGATTGGATTATTCTTATATAATTGTTTATTCACTTATTAGAGAGACATTTATTGAGCATATACTACATTCAAAGCATTATAGGTCACTAAGGAACTGAAAAATTTCAGTCTGCTAATTTTACTTATAAGGGTAGATGCTCCATTAGAGAAGGCCAATTTTAATTTTCTTTTTATTGTTTTTGTAGTAGAAAGGGTAAAATATAATAATTATTCTAAAATTTAACTTGAAGGAATATTTGAATCCAATACATCTAGTTATTGAATGGGATATTTTGCAAACTATCTGCAGTAGGTACATATTTTACACAGCTATTTAATATCTCAGATATAGAGAATCTTTTTAAAGGAAAGATGCTATTATTTTATCCCTAACTTCTCAATATTAAATATTCTTATCTCCATATTAATATGGTAAAGTAATAACATTTTATTAACTACCAGTCTGACTCTATGAGAATGTCTCTAAGTGTTCACATATGTCCATATTTGGCAAGTTAGTATAATTTATGTCCACATATAAATATTCAGTAAAACTGGATATGTTTTTGAAAAACTAAAGAGCAGGAGTAGGCTAAATGTGAAGTAGAAAAAAATAATCAGAATCCAACTCTCTATTTTGTGACAGATTTCATGGCATAGCCTCCTTTTCCTTGAACCACAACTCAAAAATTATCATGCAATGTGAAAATCTTACTATATTTGTTTTTGTTTTTTTCCCTTTGGAGAACTGACAGGTAAATTTTCCACTGGTGAAATATTTGGCTCTTGACCTTTGGTAGGAAGTATGATTTGTGGTTAAATCAAAAAATTCTGATGTTGAATTATCTTAACAGAATGTAAATTAAAGAAACTAGAACACAACTGCTTTAAGATAATATGTACATTGCTTATATTAGTGTATGAATTATTGTCATACTAAAATAGCGACACTCCAATAGTTCATTTCTTACCCCATACACTTTTCTCACCAGGCAAAAATAGAAACTAATCAACCTCAACACATTCAAAGAAACAAAACAACATGCAAATGTTTGTTTACCCATGAACCTAGTTTAAAACAAGGTACCAGTATGAAGGAACATATCAGCAAATAATTTCCTGATTTCTCAATTGAGAGCTTAAAATTGTTGCTAACATGATCACCAACACTTGATTGTTTTTGTAAAGCTGAAAATATATTTTCCTTCAAGATAAGTATTTGAAATGAATATCTACATATAGGACCATATGGTGCTCATTTATAGTAACAAACATAGCTTCTGAAAAATAAATTTAATTAAAATTGTTTTATGCCTTGTCCTTTGGAGCATTCTTTCCTATTTTGTCCTCTAATTTTAGTAATATACTTTCAAACAAAAATTGTTCAAAGGAAACACTGTATGAAACATCCATAGTTAATTGTACATAGTTGGAAGATAACTAAATTTGAACTCTTCCAATATTGAGTCATGGTACCTTGTCAGAGGAACATTTTATCTATGCTAACTATGTCTGCATTTTGTGTGGTTATTATAGTAGATCTTTCCTCAGGAATACAGAATATGCTACATTTCATATTCATCAAATTTTTCTTCAAATAACATTAGCTGCCAGTGTGTCATATTATAGGATTCAACTTTTATAACTAAACATCTCACAGAAAAGAAAAAACATTTATATTTGAATATATAGACTCACTAATATATCAACTACAAAGACATGAATTAGAAACAGGACTGTTGTCCCAGGCAAATGGTTTTGCTACAATTTGAACTCACTGTAAGCATATTTTAAAAGGCAGAGAAAATCTTGCACTTTCTTAGAACAATAACACCACACCAAGGAAGTTTCTCACCAAACCTCCTATCTCTCCTCATGAGATCCACAGAAATGAACATGAGATCTAACCACAGAAAATCCTGGGCAGGAAATCAAAAAGAATCAGGTCAGAGAAAGAAATTCACAAAATCATATATTCTGTGTTATAGTCCTACAAAGAAGGGAAATATTTTTAAATGATATACATAATAAAGCTATATTAACAATAGGCTGTGTCCTGCCATTGGGGTGTGGGGTGCCTTGACCCTTGACCTCTGTTCACATAAAAGCCTGAGAAATAAAAATCATGTTTATCATTGCTGTTTGTTTTATACAAATTTACCATCTTCATTTAAATTGGTATAAGGAAAAAAAATTCTATTCTGAAATAACCCAAGTCTGGTTCTTAATAGTCATGTGACTTTTTTTTCTGCCAGCCATGTGCTCCGTATCATTTTACTCTGAAATAACTATGCGGATTTCAGCTCAACCTGCCTTTGCTTATAATGCATGACATACCCCGTGAGGGAGCCTGAGAACAGACTCCCTTGAAAAGCAAGGTTCTCATAGTTGGCCTGTAACCATGGAAGCAGATGCCGTTTTCTTCTTACCCTGCTTACCTCTTTGCAGCCTCGAGCTGCTCCCTATTGTTAAAGGGGGTACGCCTTGATTTTTCTTCATCATGACCGAACTTGCCTCTTCTTCAAAGGGCATGATGCTGCAGGTCATTGGTCTAGACTGTTTGCACGGTCCAGAGAACAGCCTTGATGTAACCCTTGCTCCGTCTGAGCCACACCACCAGCCGTGCATCTGCAGACTGTAGGGGGACATTGGAGATCTGTATTTGAAAAGAAGTCTGTCTGATTTTGCCATTGTGCCTTTTCACTCATCGATCGAATGAATATCGAACCTTCTGTCGTTGCATGTGTGAAATAGATAGCTTAGCAAGCACTTTTGTGCCCAACCTGTGCAGTGGGCCAAAAGGTTTTCCTTTTAGTCTCAAGAATTTTTTTTCTTCAGACTTTATGAATTTCGTGTTAGCTTAAATTATTTATATGCTTTTATCCAACTGTTATGATGATTGTTTCAATTACTTCATCAGCTGTGACTTTTCTTTTGGTGTTAGAAGGAGCATTTTATTTTCTGTCAACTATGTTTGTTTTCTTTTGTAGCTTTTTAAGATCTGTTAGCTTAACTCATTTGTGACTAGAAAGAATGTAACTTTTACTATACCCTATTAAGCCAAAGAGTTGAGGTATACTTGTAAGGAGACGATGAGATGGTGTCTATCATTTAACAGGTTTAATTCCAGAAAGGTGAACTTGAACTGCCACAAGGTAATTTCAGTGATTTGTAAGAGTAAGTAAATCAAATAATCACATTGATTTTAAGTTAAACAAAATTGTTTGATGAGATCTGTTTCAAGGGAAAATTTCTCTTTGTTTTTATCCCTTTAAAAATTTGTGAAAATGTTATTCTGCAGCATTGAAACATACTTAAAGCACATAAATTCATTGTGATTTGTGAACAACACATAAAATCATTGCAATTTGGCATGTTAAATAAATACCATATATTTAAAATATATTTCTTATGGCATGATTTAATCAGAAAGTATACACTGTGAAAATATGTCATTTTCATTTCATTTGTAATACAATTACAATTCAACTTGTCATCAATAACTGATGTTAATAATAACTGATGGCAACTATACCACCTGCTCATTCTAAAATGTATTCTTTTGCTGTGTTCTTGTAAAATCAGAATAACTTCAAAATGCCACCTATATTAATCTTCAGTATATTGCTTAGCCAGTACTGCTGCCTGTATGTGTCATCAGTTTTTGTTTTGTTTTGTTTCATTTTAAGAAACGACTATTTCATACTTCGACGCATACCTATTTTCTCTAATTGCCACAGGCAAAGGGGAGGTCCACGACAGAATAAAGAAGGTTATTGTGACAGATGAAACATAATTCACAATGAGTACTCTTTTCATCCAGCCTTAAGTAGCAGAGGATTACTTCCAAGCTGAATTTTGTGGCAGAATGTATGAGCTGATTTTATTAACATCCGAGGATAGGGCAAAGGCAGAAAACCTATTTTCTCTTCAGCTGGGTGGTGGTTATTTTGTGTGTGTCTGTTTTGGGGTCTTATTTTGTTCCATCTCAAAGAGAAGATCTGCTGGCCAGAAGAGAGTCTGAAGAAACCGAGGGAGCAGGCGGGGAGAGTAGAATATAAGAAATTTCAAGCAATAAAAGTTGCTGGTTTTCTATACTAAAGAATGATAAATGATGAGTTAAATATACAGTATTTCTACATTCTTTGGCATGCACATGAAATATAGTCATTTTTTTTTCAACAAACATATGAGCTGCAAAAGTAGGTAAATTTTATTTCATAAACTTATGTTTCTTTAGATAATGATTTTTTGTCTTTTTCATATTCTTAATATCATAATGCTTTGCTAGATTTCTAGATGCTGTTTAGTTTTATGTGAGGGTTTAATACCAAATTTTTTGTTAAATATGTGTGTTTATTTGGATATTTTACTTGCTTTCAATCATTTGTTTTGCTTTTAAGGACAAGGATTTTATTTGATCTTTATAAAATTTTTATATGTAAATACAAAGAATTTTTTTCTTTTCTGTTTATGAGATCAGATTGTAAATTAGCTAAAGGAGAGGCAAAAACCTGTACTTGATAAATATCTGTGCATGATAAGAAATCTCAGACTATAAAATTGATTGTAGTTCATTTGTTTTAAATAGATTTTTATTTACCATTTAGATTTGTTTTTAAAATTGTTTTTTATTTTCTAATACTTTATAGAAATTGTAGACAAAGTAGTTTTCTATCTGTAAATGGAAAAGTATGCAGTTGTTCTATCTGCTGGTATACCCACTATTACAGAACTTACAACAAAGTGCTATTTCTCTACTATGTTTTGTCCATTGTGGTTTGTTATTCCAGAAAGTGAAAAAAAAACCCCTAAATTTGAAATTGAGGTCTTTCTCAATTTATTGGATTAATTTCATTTCAAATATTGTAATGTATAATTCAAATGCATTCAATTTATTTAGGTATTCCCTGGAAGAAGACATAAAGATTATAATCTACAACTACTTTTCTTATATATTTTTCTTAAGACAAAATAATATGGTTCATTTGATATACAAATTATACAAATCACATTAACTAAATTATTTCATTTATTTAAGTTGGCCTTATAGCCAAAAAGTAAAATATGCCATATGATTCTTTCATGTTAAAATCTAACAGTTAACAAATATTACTACATTAAAGATTTACTTCTATTAACTGCTTTTTCATTTCTCTTTATGTTGTGATTGAATTTTTTCTGTTCAAACTGTAGTAATTTAAATAAAAGAGTGATTGTTCTATAACTTCAGAAAAGATAAGAAACCACATAATTATAATTTCTATTTTTTGATTAAAATAGAGATCTTCCCTGTCCTTCCTACCAAAAAAAAAAAAAAACTGAATTAAAGCATATGTCTAGGGAATATTTTTAGAATATTATTTTATATGTTTTTGTTAATACATCTAAAAGCTAATATTTAAACAAAATAAAAATATTAAAGGAAAAGAATAAAGATATATAGGAATTATTGCCAGAGTATCTGCAGAAATTTCCTATCTATAGTTTTCATATCCTTTCTACTAATTACTCTATAGAAACAATATAATGTACACATTTGGCATTTGGTAAAATTTTCTACTTCTGCTGTTATTTCACAATTATTGCTTTGTATAATTTATTTGAAATAGATACACAATTTATCATTAGAAAATATGAATGACAAGTAATATTTTCAATAAAATATAGAGGAAAAGAAAACTTTAAGATAAAGTTGTTATAGAAATTTTTTAAATATGTGTTTAACAGTATAAATGTTTTTAAATAATAAGGTTTGCTTTATTCATAGTTAAAATCAAATAGGACATGCTGAATGAACATATCTAAAAGTAAAATTCATTAGCACTCCTTAAATACTATAAAATATGATAGGAAAATAATTATGTGAATCTGAGGATGAGATTTTGTTTTGCAATTGCATGGCAGCTTTTTAAAAACAACATTATAAACCTGAAAATGATGTCATTATTTTGTTTTTATAAATTAATCTGAATACTCAGCATAGTGCTCCAAAAAATTATAGAAATAGAAGGCGGTATATTTTCTTTTCATGTATGATCTTTGCAGAGTCGACCTCTGTTTTATCCAAAATTTCTTTCCTGTGTTTCAGGCCCAGAACATTTTTCATATTGCTGTCTTCTTCCTCCCCCTCCTTAAAACACATTTTGCTATAAACTTCTGCACCAATCACTAGGAAAGACACAAACAGCAGTAGCAGTTCAGGAAGCAGTCCTGTGAATGTAAAAATCACAGACTTTGATTTTATAAGACAAGTTGGATAGAAGTCAAAACTGCCACATGTGGTGTGAAAAAATGCCACCCTGGTGTGAACAAAAGGTTTAAAATGGAGTCAAGAAGCGTGCAAGCTTGATGTCTAAGCTTTTCCTGTGAATTGTCTGCCACAACCTGCAGGGTATCAAGTGGGCTGGGAAGAATAGAAAGCTCTTGGAAGCTACAACTGAGAAACATCGGCAGTCAAATGTGTTAGTTTTTTTGCTTTGGTTTTTTTTTAATTTATTTTGTTTTGTTTTGTTTTGTCTCATTTAGGCATCATTACACTAAACTGTTTTACCCAAAACATAAAACAAATCCAAAAAAAGTCACATAATGTGTGAAGAAACTGTTGCTTACAAATGAATTGTTAGTTTGGGTTTTTTTCCTGTTTTTTTTGGCATTCCTTTATTTATAGCAAAGCAAAATTATGGACTGCACTTTATATTTTAAATTCCTTGTTTTGTGGGCCTGAGTTTTATTTGCAAAATGGTGAATAGGGAAAAAGGTTCATAAAGACCTGACTAATAGAATAAAAAATGTCATTATAATACTCATGTTTGTTTGATTATCTTCTAAATTATCAAGAAAAGATGGAGGAAAAGACAACGAGTTCACTATTGGAAACAAGCATATCATTTCTTAATAAGTAATAAAACAATAATTCTGTATTCAGCAGAAACGGTCCTTCAAAAAAATACTATAATACACTGCTACAATAGACTAATATTGCACCTTTCCTAATATTTTTCAATGTAAAAATTTACTCAATAGCCAAAAATTATTTGTTAACCATAAATAATCAGTCAATAAATCCAAAGTCAAGCCATCATCATTTACTTAAATAACAACAAAAGACAATTCAATTTCAAGGACAGTTAAAATGTATACAACTGTGTCATAACCCCCACTTCAATAATCTTAATATGTTTATAAAGGCACAACTCTATGAATGCTAATTACATGATAAATTATGAATAACATTTAAAGAAAGTAACATTTCCTAGGTGATTGTGATCTAATCAATACAACACATCTAAATGCAACAAGAAACATCTTTGATGAGCATTGGAAATATCCTTAAACTTTAAAGGTGGTTTTATTACATTTGCATCTTATCTCTTATTAAAGATTGGGTCTAAAGCCAGCAAATCCCATTGGTTATGAATACAGGTCAAGACAGGAACATTTTTCTATTTACTCTTTGTAACACTGGATAGAAATCAATCTGTTACTTTCATTACAACCACACAATCAATTCCATTTAAAGTATAATACAACAGCCAAGTCCAAGGACAATATGGATCCTTGGAAAAAGCTCATACCATTTGCAGAGCTGTATTTGATACAGCTCCCGGTAAATTGTTTTCTTTCTAATTAGTGTACATGGTCATTTAAAGCAAACATGCCTAAACTGGTATTGCAACATAGGATCCAACCAGAAATTAAGAGTACAATATTCATTAAAGTTACATTTTTTAAAAAGCATCTTTTTTAAACAATAAAAACCTTTAGAGGAAGAATTCTCTCTACATTTACTTTAATGTGATACAGCCATTTTGATATTTCAAAAAAATTTATGCATACCAAAAATTTTACCTTGAAATTAGTATATGAAATCCTTTATTTCAAATATCAGCTTCCTCCTTTTCTCAGTAAATGACTTTATTCTGATTAATCGTATCATCCTTCAAAATTACCAAGATTTTTGCTTCTGAAACTTTCTTACACAAAGCATATCTCAGCAAACAAAAGAAGTATGACTGTTGTATACTTCATTTACACATAACAGCATCATCACTTCAAATTAGTTTTAAGCAACAAATGTGAGATAATCTTTATATTTGTAAATTATTTGAAAGCACAAAATATAAACCCACTGTACACCAATACTAATGGTGGTTGAATGTTTTCCTTTATTTTATTTTATTTTATCTTATTTTATTTTTTCCCAGCTCTGCTAAGGCATAATGACAAAAAATCTGTGTGTATATATGGCATATAATGTGATGTTTTGATATATGTATATTGTGCAATTATTAAATCAATATAATTAACATAGTCATCACCTCATATACCATTTTTTTGTGGTGAGAACATTTAAGATCTGCTCTCTTAGCAATTTTCAAGCATACTATACATTATTACCAACTATAGTCTCCATGTTATACAATAGATCTCCAGAACTTATTCATCCTGTCTGACACTTTATACTCTCTGACCAACATCTCCCTATTCCTCCCTCGCTTTATTTTATAAGTGAGGATATTTTTCTCTTTCACATCAGTTTTAAGCATTTCACTTTACAGTCTCCTGATTTTCTCAAGCATGTAGTAAATGAATGTCTTCAAGAAGATCACAATTTACAACTCTTTCAGTTATAATATTTAAAATATATTTGTTATTCGAAATGCAGATTACCCCTTCCATATAAAAAGGATAAATCAAATTTAAATCAAACCATTTGGTTGTTTTATAGAAAAAGAATACCCATGTCACTGAATGCAAATTGCATGACCCTGAAATTTTGGAATTTGGGAAAATTTTCTTCACTTAGAAAAGTACAATTTCAAACTTTCTTTCAATATTTTATTTTTTGTGCAAAACATTATGACATCACATTTCTCTGTCACCATTCAATAATGTTTTATTTTTACTATTGTTAGTGAAATTCTCTTTCTACTGACAAGAAATAGAATGTATACAATGGGCATATTTCTCAAGCACAGCCATATATAAATAAGGTCTGAGACATGAAGATATTCCCACATGTTTTATAATACCCTAAATATTTCCAACCAGAAAGCAGGGTCTATTTTTACTGTATTCTTCATATGTTAGCCATGGCTAATGAACCCGAAGTCAAAGCCTCCAGACTGTCACTGCCTAGAAGACGTGCAGAGAACATTCTCCTCCAACCAACCTCCAGAACTCCGCTTCTGAAGGCCTTGCATGGCCTGGGACAGGGCTGCCGTTGAGCTGTGTTTCCTTCTTTTCAACAGCCTCCGCCATCCACAGCATCTAAGCCTATTCCTGCTTCTCTCTGATCTACCTGCCAGGCTACAGTCCTCAGACTCAGCAGACAACACACTCACAGATGAGTCCCACAAACATGCTCTGGGCCCCAGTGAACTTAATCAGAGCAAATTCGGAATGTGGAGGTCAGAGACAGACAGGCCAAGGCCCTGATAGCAACTCAGACGACACAAGGATGGACATAGACAGAGTGAATGTTAAAGTAAACCATTAGCTTGGGCCATTCATTATACAATCACTTAAAAAGCTGGAAGGTCATTTCAAGTAGGTGGGCCACAGCCTAAAAGGGAGATATGTGTCACTTTCATGTTCATACATGGGCAAGCATACCAAAAAACCTTATATACTAATTTTTATATGCTTATTTTGTTATAATGTTTTTTACTTTAACTGCCATGTTGGTTTTACATGCTTCTAAAGCTAAAAGCTATGGCTTTTAAACTTGCATAATGCTATTATTTAACATTTTCTTTATTTTAGGTTTTGTATTCCATCCCATCAGATAGCCCTCTAAATGAAAGATAAACTTCCTGAAAGTTCAAAAACAGATTCATCCTTCACATTCTATCCAAGTTTGTCTGGAATGCCAGGATTTCCTAAAGGAAGATCAGAAATCACTAGCTGTATTTTCCTAGCTTCTTTATTTTTCTCTAACATTAAAAAATAGAGCTAAAATGTGATTTAATTCTCTTTTTTCAATTAAATCTGTTCTCAGATGCTCAGTTCTCATACATCAAATTATATAAAACATGATCGTTTTTTATATATACTTTTTTATTTTTTTGAGACAGAGTCTTGCTCTGTCGCCCTGACCAGAGTGTAGAGGCATCATCACAGCTCAATGCAACCTCAAACTCCTAGGCTCAAACAGTCCTCCTGCCTCAGCCTCCCCAGTAGCTGGGACTACAGGCATGAGCCACCAGGCCTGGTTAATTTTTGTATTTCTTGTAGAGATGGGGTCTTGCGCATGCTCAGGCTGTACTCGAACCCCTGGCCTCAAGCAATCTGCCCACTTTGGCCTCCTAAAGGGCTAGGATTACAAGCATGAGCCACCATGCCCAGCCACCTTTTCTATATTAAAGGAATTTTTAAAGAAACCTAATTAATATGATTTATTATGACTTTTCCTTTGGATATACTACATTTTCCTGAAAGTAATGGTTTGAATTAAGGAATTTGAAAAAAGTCACCATTTGAAAAATATATTTGTAAATGTGAAAACTTTATAAATAACATTTCATATGTCACAAAGTCATAGGCCATACTAAATATGCTTATGTCTTAAGTAGGTAATGGAAATTTGTATATGCTTTTATTGTTGCTTTGGACTGTAAGTGAAACCCCATCTATGGGCCGTATTGTTCTCTGGTCAAGGAAAATACATGTGGTTTTGGACAAAAATCTATTTTAGTTACTATTATTACTCAAAACAAAGCCTCAAGTTCAAATCTGCTAGAAGTCCAGTGTGCTGGCTTACACTTCAATTCCTATTTAATAATTTAAAAATACAATTTAAACATCTGTAGTATTACAGTTTTGCTATCAAAAGCCAATACCCTTCAGTTGTGTATATATGATTGTGAAACATTGTTTTAAAAATGGAAAACCCT
>VBSM01000272.1:89422864-89437691 GCA_008086735.1 Cheirogaleus medius | reverse complement strand
GCCCATGGTGGTATTTCTTGAGAGCATTATTTCCTTCATAGATTCAGATAAAAAAAAATTTATATACAGTTTGAAAGATTAGTATGATAAACCATGAACATTTGCAATAAATTGGCAACTGTTCTTTAGGGGATATGATCATTTAATTGCTCTCAAAAAGGCATTTCTTAAATGACTCATAAACTGAAATAGGTATTGACAACATTATACACCAAATAGTTCTTTGGTCTTAAATCCATTCATTCATCCAACTAATCTTTTTTATTGCCTTTGTGCTTTCCCAGGTTTTGTGGGAAATTCATTCATTCAACAAAAATTTTAATATCTATTTAGGAATGTACCAGGTGCTAAAAAATGTAATTATGAATTTTAAAAAAATTATTGGGGGACTATGTGCTATGAGGGAGAATAATAAGAGTGAGAATGAAGAGAAAGAGTTCTGACACAGATAGGATGGTCAGGAAAGACCAATAGAAAAGGTCCACGAAAGGCAATAATACTTGAAATGAGTTTGAAAAATGAGAATTCCCCAGTTATGGGAAGAAGAGCACACCAAGTTTCTGCACTAGAAGGGATAGCTTGTGTGAAGGACCCAAGGCAGAAAGGCACTCAGCATCTAAGAAGCAGTAATAGGAGAATAGTGCTACTGGGGCATAGCCAGAGAGCAAGGGAGGCCAGTGTGGACAAGCTCAGCACTTATGGACCTACAGGCTGTGAGGAAGAGTTTGGATTTTATTCCCAGGGTAGTGGACACCTTGTGACACAGAGCCTTTCAGGAATGAGACATGGAATATGAAATTCTGTTTAACTTCCCCAAATTCTGGGACCATCAATTACAACCCAACGAATTAGGCAATAGTTCTTAACAATATAAAAAACACAGTACCCAAGGCATTATTTGGTGAATAATGCAGAACTTCTAATTTTGCTTAACTGAAAGCTGTATACTTAGGACATTACTTTATGACTTTTGTTTTCAAGGGCTAATGAAACAAGTTCCTTCCTAAAAGTCAACAGTAACTTGAGTCAACTGGGCTATTAATTGAGGTATGTGATTCTGGAAGCAAATATATATAACATTCTCTACCAAGAACAGGTGCATCTCTTGAGTTTGCCCACTTACATGGCAAAATAATTCACCAATGTGATTATTTTATTTAATTATATCTTTTGTTTAAATATTCAACTGAAAAATTTGAGGATATATTACATATATAAAAAAATTGATTCAAGTAGCTTCAGTTTATTAGCAACTAAATGAATTGAATATCACATACACATAGGTTGCTTTTTTATGTTAAACATGACACTATTTTCTACTTAACAACCAGGAGTATTCGATTATAATATAATTAATGTTTCTAAGAATTTTTTTAAGTTAATTGCTTAGATCTCTTTTGTGAAGATAAAATGTGTTCATTAAAAGCTAAAGGAGCAAAACTCTAATGATCGTTTAAGCAGATGGGATCACTCTTAATAGAATTTGGCCAAAGTAGGATGAGAAATTAATAAAACAACTATTAAGCTAAATTACAAGGTGTTTCTGCTGATTGAGATATTTAATTACAAGTTTCATTGTGTTTTTTCAACCCCTTGAAAACAAATCATTACAACACTATAAATTTTAGATATTAGAACACATGATTAATAGCAACATGTTTTAAATTTACCATGGAAGTACAATAGTTGGCATTTTTAATTGGGGTTTCCCTTTAGTGAACTTCTTCTCCCCAACAAATATCTTGCTACTCTTGAAAGATTAATGTGCAGATACAACCCTTCCTGGAGATTTATGTTTAAACATGCAGAAGATGAAAATAAGGATGCAAGGAATGCTTAATACACAGTGTAGAATTTTTCACTTAATACTGACAGTCCACTTTAATAAATGCATTAGACATTTTGGTGTCCACGTAAAAGTTTTTTGATAGTGGTCATCCATACCAATCTTTATGTACTGAAATGCCCTTTTAATGTTCAATTTGATAAATCTAATTTAAAACCAGAGAGTTAAAATTGTCACTTTATATAAGATTTCATTTATTCTATGTACAGATCAGTGCATTACATTAAAAGTTTTTTTATTGGAGTAACAGTATATAAGAGATATTAGATCACAAAGTGAATTCTTAGACAGACTCCCTCTTGCAGGAATTTCAGAATAGGTGGCTCTGAACACTCTGAAACTGTATATGACTCAAAATGAAAAGAAGCCAGAGGGTTTTCTGAGAAAGATTTCTTTGGAGAGCACTGTACCTACCCCTCCACTCAATTTTAGTGAGAGGGATTAGGACCACTTAGAGAGGCAAAGTGGAAGACACAGGAGAACGGGCTTTGATTCTTGCCTGGACAATGTAAATGACACACTTAGATTAGCTAGCTACTTTAGCATCAGATCAAAGGAGAGCTGCCTATAATGTTGATATCTCCTTAGATTTCTAGAATTTGCTGGTGCAAAGAATTCATGAACATAGCCTGTGGACCAATATAGTTCCATGCATGAAAAGAAGCTGCCTAACAAAGTGCCTGGAAGGGTGATAGACACCATCAAAGAAAGAATGGAGTAGATGCCTAAAAATGCGAGCCAAGAATGGCACAGCAATGAGAGGAAAACTATTAAAAGATACATAGGAAGTGCAGTTGAATATTCCCAGTAGGGATCTCTGATGTGCACCCCAAGAGTGTCAGACAACTTCCCATCCTATAGAAAGGGGAAGCCCACTGAAAATAGTAACAGTAAAATGAGGACTCCCTGAGGTCCTTGCTTTACCCCACAGCAGCTGTGATACTGTGCAGTACAAACTGCCCATAAGAAGATGCTGGAGAGGAAATGCAAGCCTGAGGAGGGGCAGGAGAGAAGGTTCTTGCTTGTGCTTCTTGGCCCAGACATCTTGCTGCAGAAGATACGATCCAGGCAAAAGGAGAGATTGATTGGGAGGGATGGGCAGCAGCCAGATAACACAAGCTTTTGGCCATTTTTTTTTTAAGTTCAATTTGTGTGCAATGAAAAGACTTTGGAAGATTTTAAGTGGGCAGTGACATGATCAGATTTATGACAAAGATATAAATCTGCTCTATGGAAAAGAGGTTATGGAAAGAGAAAGATAAAAATCCAAGGTGCACAGTTGGGGTGCTATCGTACTTCTTCACAGTGTGAGATGGAAGGGCCACATTCTGGTGTGGTAGCAATTGAGATTCTCAGAATGGGATAATTTAAAAATATATTTGTGATATAAAAGTAACAACACTTGTTCATTTAATCAAATTGAGGAAATTATAGAAGAGAGGTCAAAGATGACTTCTGTGGTTTTGGCTTGAAAAATTGGGTGGATGAGGGTATTTAACATGGGTGGATGGTGAAATAAGACAGGAAGTCCAACTGGAGGGGGTTGATACCAGGCCAAAAACACAGCATCTCAGACATCCTCTATTAGAGGGATATGAAAGTCCTCCCCAAACATAAATCTCCTTTCCCTTTCCTCACAGAATCGTTGACCGCACCTTCCAGGCTCCAGGGATATGAATGATGCCCCTAATCATTTCAAAGAATTTCCATCAATCTTTAATTGCACACTGATCTCTTTCCACTATCTTCTTAACCAGTTCCTTGATGGTGTCTCCAGCCACTACCAAACTTGACATTTCACATCCAGCAAGTATTTCTCAGGTTTTTTTTTTAAACTTTTCTTTTTATTTTCTGCAAACTGTTATTACTTACAAACATTTTCCAACTACGATGGGTCAGAATTGTTTGTTGGAAGCCAAAATAAATAGCACAAAAGGAGACCATGATAATGTGCTGAGATGTTTTGCAGTAGGTTGTGTTAAAAGTCACTGGCTAATGGGGTAGAGCATAATCTATCATGTTAGTTTTCATTGTCTGAAAACTTAACATGGCATTCATAGCATATAAATAGGTGGACAATGTTTTTCTTTCTCTCTCTATTTTTTTATAAAAGTGATTGAGAGACTAATAGCATTAAAATCAATCAGTAATATTAACATTAATTTCTTTGCTTTGATAACTGGACTATGGCTGCATAATATATTAACTTTAGAGATGCAGGGTGAAGGAGATATGGAAACTCTATCTACTATTTTGTAACTTTTCTGTATGTTTAAAATTATCTCAAAAAGTTTAAAGAATCAACAATGAGAGAACAGAGTTCAAAGGGGTATATGCATACAAAATGTTTGAAAAGAGAAAGGTATTCAAATATCAGCATTAAAGAGCTATTATTCAGTGTTTTGTCTTTATTCTTGATTAAGTGCATGAGTTCATTTACATTTGCAAATCAAATCTGATTAAATTACATAAAATAAGATAAAATAGGAATATGTGCATAAGTACATGACTACATAAAATGTCTTAGAACTTATGAATAAACAAAAATTAATATAATTTTAAAGACCTGTAAGGGAGTTAAAAATTCAGCATAAATCTGAATGCAAATTTGCTTACGTTATAGGCCAGTTTCCACCTTTACTTAAGAAAATATATTTAATAAATTCCCAGAATTCTAAGCAGGTCTTTTAGTTTTACCTAATCTGTTAATCATGCCACCATTTTTATATTTATTCAGGCATAAAATGTCAATGTATTATTTAATCTTCCTTCTTCCCATTTTGTTTCATCTGAACAGTTTCTAAGTCATGACAATTCTTTATCTCCATTATCTTCACTTTTACATTAAGTCCTTATTGCTTCCCTAGAATACTACAAAAGAATATACTGCTAAATACCATTCTCACTTCCCCTGACTCAAATGATCCCTTCCATATTCATATGGCAAATCATTCTTTAGACATTTTAGACCTGAGATGTTCAAAAGCATTCAAAAGAAATATATAACCTCTTCAAATATAGGAAAACAGAAAAAGAATACACTTCTCTAGAATCTGCTCTATGTCATCTCTCATATTTTGCCAACCTCAACTTACACTCCTTCTTTCCATGTATGTCTCCTGCCAAAGTGGGTTGTCTACTATTCCCTAAAGAGTTTGTTCTCTTTCACATTCGAAGGACCAGATTTAATACAGAAAGCCAGAATATAACATTAAGATGGCAGAGTGATACTGCCCTTAAAAAACTCTCAGTGAAATAGCCTACTTCTCTCATGAAATTTTTTTGATCCATCTGTCAGCATGTAGATTTTACTTCCTTTGATCTGTCTTCTTTGTTGTTACAGCATCTATATTACAGTACACTGTATTATAGTGATTTTTATGCTGATAGTATGCCTCCAGGTGTTGCTTCCATAAGGTCTGAAACTTCACATATTGTTCTATAAATTAAAATTTCCAACAGAGGAGTGGATGCTCAGTAAAGATCATTAGAATTAAGTTGAACACTGAAGGACTCTAAAAAGCAAGGATTACTCCATCCAGTTCCTGACCAACTCTTCTCTTTCCTTCCCTGACCTCCTTACCACAACAAATTGATCAAATATAAAGTAATTTTAGGCTTAAAATATTAACAAGTATGCTACTTGGATAATAATATAAAAACTCTAAAAAAATAGTATTCTAAGAGTTTTTAGAGTGATCTCCATTTAAATATGACATGACTATAATTTTGCTGTTGTTGTAGAAACCATAAATCTCGGTTATTCTACATGCTGTTCAAAACTACCAATTGAAGAAAGGCATAGCTGAGCTTTGTCTATCTTCAGCTCACTCTATTCAGAATCCTATTCTGTCTTTGTATCTATTATCTAGTATTCACAGAGCCTCTGCATATGGTTGTTTGGACTGTGCCCTATAAAAGAGAGACTAGCCCGGGAGGTGAGTAAGACTGAAATCCAACCCATAGCATTACACCTGCAAGGGTGCATGCGTCATCTTCATAGAGGAAAGGGCACCCTTTTTATAATTCACACAAAGTGCAAGTGGGGATTGATCTAATCAATGAATTTTAATATATTGTATGAAAAAACTTTTCAATACTGAAATTTCTGTTGCTTTTTTTAAAATCCAATTTTGTTGATAGAAGTACAATTTTTATCTAAGTGTATTCCAGCTTAACAACAGTGAAGAATTCTATGAATTAAACATACATGTTCTCCCCAGAAATAATAAAAAAGATACAGTAGGTCATTGGATCAATTTCCTTTCAATTTTAAGATTGTTCCCTCATGTATTTTTCATTGTTTTGCCCCATATGAATTTAAACTGTTTAAGCTCTGGTTCTTATTCCATTTCCAAAGGGTGCATATTGGAGAGTCTATTGGAAGTCCTTGACAATGAGTTGAAGGGTGGGAGGTTTTATTTTATGCTGCTTTGGTGAAGTATACTGGCTAGAATCCAGGGAACTGGATTATTACTCTTATGTTAGCTATTACTATTACTATTATTATTACCAGTGAACATCTCCTTTTGGCCAACTGTTGTGTTTATAATGATCATTATCTCTAATTCCCTTTACAAAACAGCCTGATATATGGTGTTAGTCTCATTTTTAAAGGAGAAAACTCAGGTATTTAGTAATTTTCCCAAGTCCAGAAGGTAAATATGTGTCCTAATTGAAATTATAATCCAGGTCCTCCTGGCTACAGAATTTGTCACCCCTTTAGATGGATCCTCACAGACTACGTTCCATATTCTTTAATAAATTCATTCAACAAATACTAATCACATACTTCGTTTGTGCCCTGCCTTCTCCTAGATTCTAGGAATAAGCAAGAAAGACAGCATCACTGCTGTGATGGCACTTATGTTGGAGAAAGTGACAGTAAACAAACACATAAATAAATAACATGTGGCCAGGCATTCACAAGTACTATGACTCTAAATAAATCAGGACCAGGAGGCAGAGAATAATGAGTTGGAAGTAATGGTTGTGAGGTCAGAGAAGGTCTTTCTGAGGAAGTGGTGTTTTAGTGGTGAAAATCATATGGAGAAGTTCATGTGGAGGTTGAGTGTTCCAGGCAGATGAAGTAAGTGTAAAATCCCTGAGACTGGAAGGATCATGGTATATTAGGGGAGAAACTTCTTCAAGGCCAGTGTTGCTATGACATGATACACAAGCTGGAGAGTGGTGGGAAATGAACTCAAAATGGAGGCAGAGGTCTTGTAATGCAGGACCAAGTAGGCAAGGGTAAGTGGTTGAGATTTTTGTCTAATGAGAAACTACTGGAGAGCTTTATCTAGTTTACATTTTTAAAAAATCATCTTAAGTGTTGTGTGGAAAATTAACTCTGGGAGGAGAAAAATAGAAACAGAAATATCAGTTAGAGGGCTACTGCAGCAGATAACAGTGGTTCAAAGAAGAGTGGTTGTCCTGAAGGAAGGGAGAATTGATTACACTGGAAAAGAGTTGAAAGTCAACTTGGCAGGACTTGCGGATAGAAAGGATGTGGGTGTCAGAAAAAAGAGAGAAATCCAAGATCACACTTAGGTTTTACACTTGAGATACTGGGTAGATGTTGGCACCATTTCCTGAGATGGGGGAAATTGGAAAGGAAAGGGATTTTAGAAGTGGATGAGTGGGAAACTACAAGGTCTATTTCACACGTTATTACTTCTTATGGCATTTCATACAGCTATCTTTTATTTTGAATATATAACATTTCAGTCTACATCAAAAAGATCTAAAAGGTGCTGATAGATAGATACCTGCCACAGATTCATACGAGATAAAAAAAAAATGATTCCTTACGTATATCCACTCATGTACCTGCCCAACATACAAATATAAAAGTACCCTTATTGTTTTATATTATGCTACATATTTATTTATTTGGACACATACTTTCATTTGGATCATTGAACCAGTGATTAAGTTAAACCAGAGAACAAACATGCAAGGAATATTAACCTCTGTACTCTAGATCTTCCCTGTGATGTCCGGGTGCAGCCTTAATGGGTCTATTTCCTCCATCTATAATGAGTTGTTCTCCAAGGTCTTGAGATTGAGAGTAGAAATATAGAATTCTCTGGGATTTTTGTTATTGGTGGTGGTGGCTTTTCTATCTCTAACCTTCTTTTAGAACCATTCTCAAATTACATTCCCTCCAAACAGCCTTCTCTAATTGCTTCAGGTTACATAGGTAAAAGCACAAATCTCTTTTGAAGTTCTGAAGAGGATATCATTTGTATCACTTCTTTAGCACTTAGAACTGTCTTACAATTCTTAGTTTTCCTTTTCCTTCCAGAGCCTTTGTACCTAGAAGTGTTGCAAGCAGCTTAAAGTAAGAAGTGATGTCTTTGTACATTCATATCACTCTGTACTGAGTATAGTGCTCACATAAGAGAACTTTGATTAGTTTTTGCTGATAAAAAAAATCAGAAAGCCTATCTTCCAAAATTCAGAAAGGATATAAAATAGTATAGTTGTTCAAGGACTTTTCATATATTTGTGATGTTGGAAGCAATGTTACAGTTTTATCTAATCCAGTTTTATTTTGCTTTTGACACTTTGCTAGGTAAATTGCCGTTAATAATTGTTAAAATCAAAACAGACAAATAGACAAACAAAAAGTATCTGAATATACATCTATGCCTACTAGTGACACATTTTAGTTTGTTAACTGGTTTATTCTTTTGGAACTTTATTTTGTTTAATTATTTGTAATTGTTTTGAACTATACCATTCTTATGATTTATTTTACCTACAAATGGTGATGATTTGCATGAATACTAAAAAGGGAGGACATAACATAGAATCCATTTGAAGGAAAATCTTCACCACCATGTTGAAGACTCCTCCTCACATGATTGCAAGGTCAAATGATAATTATATTGTGATAGTCATTAGGATTAATGTATACTATTTATTTTGATTTTATAACCTATAAGGGCCATACAAACAATAATATGATTTCCTAAATTGTCGATTCTACTGGGGACAAAATCTTTTAACCAGCTAACATGTAGATATGTCCATTTACCCATAATAGTTTTCTTTTTTGTGTGTGTAGATAAGTCTCTTATAAACTTGAATTTGTGAGAGTTAATCTTCAATGACTTTATCACCTTTGGGTACAATGATCAAGTACAACAGAATCCTGGAACACCTGAACCCAGCTGAGTTATATATTCTTTATGTGGCTCAGCCTAAAACAGTGAACCTTTCTTTTATGAACCTGCTTGAATGGGGAAAAAAAACAAACCCTAAAATGTAGAAATAATCTAATATGATAGGAAATGAGCCAAGAAATGCGTGTCTAACTATTAAGACATCTCTAGTTATGAATATATACACCAAAATTATTTTTCTAAAGTCACAGTTGAAGGCAGCAGGGTCTCAATTCTGTTTTATATCTATTCTCTTTAACCAACTTGTTCAGATAATTGCACTTTCCTTTCCCACACCTTTGATTCAATCTGTTACAAGTCAGTCTTTTAGAATGTTTGCAGTGCCTGATGGTCAGAGAAAAGTTTGATTCAATACTAAACTACATAATTCAAGTGGACAGCCAAATAGCTGATATTATATTCATTAATGACTGAAAACAAAACAACACAACCCAAAAACCTCATAAGGAATAAATCAGATTTTGGTGAGAGAAAAGGTAAAAGACTTGGTGAGAATAGAGAGAGAAGGTTGGTCAACATGGAGAATTTCTAGTTTTCATCTTCAGTGTCTTTTTGAATGTGTGATTTGGGGGTATATCTACATTTTTAGCAGAGTGTTGCTCAAACTTCATTACCAAAATAGCTTATATGTGCAGCAGACCTGCAGATATTCTCAAAAAGGATCTTACTCAATAAATGAGCTTTTTGGATGTACTTTCTTCAAACATAAAAATAAGAAGAATGTTAATGTAATATTAACCATCTAGAAATTGTCTGAGAAAAAAAAGAAATACAGGGTCCCAATTCTTTCCCCTGGATCAACACAATCTCGACGAAGAGAAAATTATCAGGACATAGTTTTAAAACATTCAATTTTCTCTTCATGCTCAGAAGAACATATAATTAGCATGTCTGGGTTTGGAAAGATGAAATTTAACTCTTGTGTTATTAACATTTTCAAATATGACATAAATTTTTCTAACTATTTTAGCAAGCATATATTGACCTCCACCAGGGTGCTAGACACTGTGGACAGAAAGATGAATGAGACAAGGATTTCTGCGCTGCAAACTCAAAGACAAGATGATAGACTGATGCTCCATAAGGCATTCAGATTTTTCCAAAGGGCAAGGGCATTTACTAAACTTTCCCTGTGATTTGAGCAATTATAGCTTTTTTGGGCCTTAGGATCTTCACATGTGAAAACACAGAGATGTAGTGTGTGGTTCACGCCGCATCTAAAACTCCAATGTTAAGATTACAAAGAATTGTCAACACAATTAGACAGAAAGAGACAAGTGCAAAAAAAGAGAGAGAGAGAGGGAGAGAGCGAAAGAGGCAGTGAAAATGAGCCAAAATAGAGAATGGATTTATTTCATTGAATCGGAGTCTCAGGTGAAGAATATCGAAGTGAAATTTTCTTAGGCTGGAACTTTAACAAGAAGAGTATTCAGAAAGACTTTGAAGTTTCAAAAGAACAATTTACTTGACATATGCGGTACTGGACTACTGAGGAAGCATTTGAAACCATGTTGTTATGGCCAGAAAGCCATGCAAAAAAGCTAATTTTTTTTTAAGAATCAGAGAGAAGACAGAGACAGAGAGACTGAGGGAAGCAGATACTGATCAGAATCCTGCAAACCTAAAGACAGATAAGTGATTATAAAAATTGCATATTGTTTATTAATTTGAAATTGTTCACACACTACATGCAACTGAATACCTAGAGCATTGTGTTAAATCAATACTAACTGTAGAGTGAATATTTAAATGTGAAGAGAAGGAACTACCAGGGCCTAAGGATGGCATCATCCTTTAAATCTCTTTGATGAATAGAAAATAAGAATGAAGAAGAGTATGGCAACAGTCTTCTCCTGAGGACACCCAGTATTTTCAGCATGGTTACTTCAAAACTCTTTCATCATCTGCAATTGTTTTTTACCTAACAATGCTTACATTGTAATTGGAAGCAGAGCTTATAAAGAGATGGGAAGTAAACAACAACAGCAAGGTTTTCAATATTAGCTGAAGGCAGCGAAACATTTTTAAAAAGATAACCAGCCAATCCCCTTTTGTTTTTCATATTTAAATGTTTTGATTTCTGTATTTTTTTTTTCCTTTGAGAGAATACTTGTTGATTTCTGATGGGCAGGGGGTGGCTACAGTAAGGCCTCTTTCTCATTCTGGCTTGCAGGGGAGTGTGGCCTTGTGGCCTAGGTGGGGCAATCGTCCCCCTTCCATTTGCAGGGGACAGGAAATCAGTGCTGGAGGTGGTGAGTGGGCAATGGGATTACTGCCTGTCAGATCTTCAAACAGTATATATATATATATACATACATGCATGCCACAGTCCTGCTCTGGTCAATAAAGGATACTTTGTAGATACAAAAAATAAATAAATAAATAAACATTCATCATTGAAAACTGGTGCTTAACTATCCTGTACATTGTCATGAAAACATTTCTTTAAGATTTGAGGAGGAGGCAATATTTCCACAAGTATTAGGGCATGTATTCTCCTGGAATTGAACATTGGAATTTATAACGTATAAGGTAAGATCCCAAACTAGAGTCTCTGTTTCTGTAAGTTCTGTAAATCAGAATTACTTGATAATTTTTTTAAAATCTACCTTCTAGAATATTTTAAATTCCAGCTATAGAATGTGGTGCATGTTAGAACACCATTTTTCAGCAGCATCTTCTTGTATCCAAGAGAGTGAAGAAGTACCCCTGCCTCAGATTAGACCTAAACTACTTCAAATAGTATGAGAATGACCAGACACCCACTGCAATTCCTACTTTACTGGGGGGAAAAACGAATGTTATTCTAAGACATCAAGGTGTACTACCCATACTTTTTATGAAATGAGTGAAATGATTTGTATTAATCCCCCATGCAAACACACAAATACATTTTTTCCCCAGTAACGCTGATTGAGTTCACAATGATTATGTTAGACTGTAGGAATCTGTTAACTCACATCTTCAACCAAAGTGTAGGTAGTTTTCAGAAAGGATACACTAAGCAGTCTTAGCAAATACAAAGTAGATAATTGGAAAAACAAATCCTGTGCAAAATTTAGGATAAAACCTCCCTTTTACCAGAAATACTCCAATTACTTATGTTTTGATCATGTAGAAAAATCCTTAACTTACTACCTACATATAATGGATGTATTTTCCTTAAATAGATATCAATTATACCTTGATATATATTTGAGGTAAGCCTTAACTCATGAAGTTGGTTTTCTTTAAATACTCTATTTAAAACTGTATGACATCAGAATGAAAAAAAATGAAGAGAGCCATATCCCACCTCACAGATATACGTTTAACTTTCAACAGTGCCTACAGGGCCATGCGTGAGCCACAACAATACAAGATTTTGTGTTTTTCTAACTTGTTGAGTGGGTTAAATTTGGATTGTCAATTAGATCCCCACCTAAATAATTTCTATGTGCCTTTTAACCTTCGGAAAATTAGTAAATAACTGCTCTTTAACTTTAGGATATGTTAAAGCATACTTAAAATATCTTTAAAATTTTGGTTTAAGACATAATACACAGAGCCTCTTCCATAAAAGATATTTTAGGACAAACTTTTAGTGAACAATTGGAAATTTCTTTAGTGAAATATTACACGGACTAGTAAATTAGCTTCTGTGAATTTGGATCTGGAAAATTTTTGACTCACAGTGGTAGGGCCCAAGTGTATTATTTTTCTTTGCTTACATTCCTTTCCCAAATGACTGAGCAAGCTTATTATAGGACCAAATTATTCAATGTCAAAATCATAAAGGGGAATTCAGGATAAAACTAAATATGTTTGATGCTTCTTATGTGACAAGTACATAGATAAAGCATGGAATAGGCATTTCTACACATTTGGTCTCATAATTCTCATAGGAATTGTTTATTATTTTTCAGATAATGAAATTAAGGTTTAAGTTAGAGTATGTAAGTATCTTTTTTAAGGTCACATACACAGGGGAGTATGAATATTAACATATTATTCTTCTTTAAAACTACTGCTTATATTTTTATTCCACACTGCCTTTTAGTATAGATTAATTATCAGAAGCCATAACCTTGATTGGAAAATTGTTCATGCTCAATTTGAATCTGGCATTGCTTTGAGAGGAATCAAGAAGGTTTACTTAGCATAACCTGTTTTATGGTATCTGCATGCAGTAATTAATGTCTTTGTAAAAACACTTTATTTACATGAATTGTTAGATTTACAGCTTCACATCCATGAATTCTTATCATCCTCATTATAACTTGGGCATCAAATAAAGATGGTGATATACTTAAGAACAAACATGTCATCAAGACTAAGGATCAGAATTTATACAGTTCTAAATTCTGGCATTTTACTCATGATAACATACTTCTTAATAGTATAGGACATAATTATTATTTATTTATAACCTAAAAAAACACTTTACCTACTATTTTCATTTTACCAGTTTTAAAATCTATTTGCAAAGAGGTTAACCTAGAATCACAGTCCCATAAAAAATGAGAAGAGAATTTCTCATTTTCACAAACTTCAAAAATGGCACAATTTTGACTGAAGTCTTTTTCCATGTGACTCATTTTTAATCATCTTGGGCTGGTCGAAGGATGAGTTAGCTCATAGGTCTTTGAAAATAAATCAACAATAATTAACCCTACCTTTAATTCTAGTAACCCATCTCATACATCAACAGAAGTACTGTGTGTATGTGAAGATATAAACATGGCATGTTTGACATTTTGGAGCATCCTTAGAGAGACATTGATTTGTAATTCAGATCACATAGCATCTTTGATTTCTCCCACTTGCCCATGCCCTTTCCCCACCCCTTCCCCCCAAATAAAACACAAAAGCTTTATCTGCAATGGATGGAGAGCAACCCAGGAATCTGTGCAGAGACTATCCATCACATTTCTGTCTTAATTGAATGACACCAGAATGAGATCGATAAAATGTAACAAGAGACAGCTTTGCATTTCCACACTCACTTATTCCCCCTCTCCATCACCCTCAGCCACCACCGTGACCAGAAAGCCCAAGTATAGAACATGAACCCTGCTGCCAGACAAGCTGTTAAGATATGAATAAACTTGTCAGAGAAACAACAAAACCTATAAACATTAGAAGGGAAGTGGGCAGACATAAGGTTATTAAAGGAGCATTGAATAGCCTTCTTTATAAAAGCAATTTCATAGATGTATTCTCACTCCTAAACAACCTTCTCAAATGCAACGTTTCAGTTATATAATCTCAACAACTCTCCTTATGCCCCAAGATTTCTTGAGACTGCATCAATCGCTGGCTCAAACACAGATGTGGTGACAATTCAGCTCAAAGCTGCAAGTCCTACAATAAATGCAGGGCAGCTGTGATGTGTGTATGTTCAAGGTTCCTGAGATCTCCAATGCATTATTGATAACTTCATCACTCTGCTAAAAGCAAAGGCTGCCGTTGTTATAATCTCAAACTCTTCTCCTGAAGAGCTCTGGCTTTGCCTGGGTATTGATCACAGGAAGGAGTAAACCAAAGAGCAAAACTGTGATGTAAAAATCAAGAAGGTTAAGAATTGCCTATACTCACTATGAGTGTGTTAACCAAAATCACATGGCCTGCTTTGGTGTTTTTAAACCTTTGACAGTTTATAATGTACTCATATCATTAGGCTATATGTTGCAATAATTAATTTAATATTCCACATCTTGAGCTTGTTAGAAGTTATCCCTGGTATAAAAGTCTGTATTATAAATAAAAATAAAAATAATTCTTCACTGTAGCTTTTATTTTTTTTATTTTT
>VBSM01000272.1:89375882-89422764 GCA_008086735.1 Cheirogaleus medius | reverse complement strand
CTTTCTACTTTTAGTAGAGACGGGGTCTCACTCTTGCTCAGGCTGGTTTCGAACGCCTGACGAGCGATCCTCCCGCCTCGGCCTCCCAGAGTGCTAGGATTACAGGCGTGAGCCACCGCGCCCGGCCTGTAGTTTTTAAAAAGCAGATTTTTTTCTTCATTCTAGTACATTTTCTCTATATCATTTTGAAATTTAATTATAGTTGACTGCTCTGTCTTCATATAGCTTCTTTACATTGTCATGTAACCCTTCATGGAAGAGTATGTTCCTGCAGAAATACTGTATATAATTTTACTCTTTCATTATTTTAAATAATAAGGCATCGCTATAGCATGTATTAGTGCTTAAGTTTTTTTTTAATTTTAGATATTATTGTAATTATTTTTTAAATGATGCATTGAATGATATGACAAAATAGAAATGTCACATCTCATCATAAGACGTGTAAAGAGAAATTTAGAAGTAATATGCAAAGCATGATTTAGAGCTTGAAAATTATATATGTTCATACTTGTAAATAAAATCTTAAGTAGTTTATCCCTGCTAGTAAACAATAAGAGAACAGCCTCCAATGAATCCTCCATTGGTAGGAACATCTGAGAATGTTGATGAATGCCAACAGGTCTGATGGGAAAAAAAAAATAAAAGAACTTTTTTTTTTAGTTGGTAGATGTCTAGGTAATTTGCAAAATAATAGTCACAGGTTATGCCTAGATTCTAGAGCAAGTTAGCTTGTGATTCAATAATTATTTATGAATGAAAATAATGGTCATATGGCACAAAGGTCAAAGCATACACAATTTGGTTTCACCTGAAGACATTGGTCACCTGAAGTGAGACTTGATGGCTGTTTGACCAGGTAAACCACACAACATGCAGTATTGAACCTATTTCACCCACCTTTTACTTGCTGAGGCCTGTATTAGAAGTCATGTAAGTTTGTCCCAAGTTAAATATGGTGATACTGCCCACTACAGAATTATGGCTCCAGAACATGTGGATATAATAAGAGGAGTAATATGAGTCTTTATACATGTATGCCTCTATTGCAAGACATAAAAAATTGTGAATACATTCTAAAATAAGTAAAAACTAAAGCACCTCAAACCTTATCACATTGTTTTATTATGCCTTATGCTTTTTAATGTAGTCATCGCTCACTTTCTCCAGTGCTACAGGAGCTTAACCCCTGGGAAAAGACAAGTTTCATGGAATGTGGAACTCATTTGAGCAATCTAAACTAAAATAAGCTTGAAATAAATATGTTCTACCACTGATCATTTTTTATTTTGTTTAAAATTGCTGTTTGCTTTACTTGGTAGGTAGTCTACTTAGCAGTAAGAGAGTGAAGCTATTTCTGCTATGTATGAACACATCACTGAATAAAAGACATGAAAATATAAAAAATAGCACGAGTATATGAGTGCCATCAATACATAAATAGATTAATAAAATGTGGTATATGTAAACCATGGAGTACTATTCAGCTACAAGAAACAATGGTGATATAGCACCTCTTGTATTATCCTGGATAGAGCTGGAACCCATTCTACTAAGTGAAGTATCCCAAGAATGGAAAAATAAGCACCACATGTACTCACCAGCAAATTGGTTTTAACTGATCAACACCTAAGTGCACATATATGAATAACATTCATCGAGCATTGGGCAGATGGGAGGGAGGAGGACAGAATGGGTATATATATACACAATGAGTGCGATGCCCACTGTCTGGGGGATGAACATGCTTGAAGCTCTGACTCAGGTGGGGCATGGGCAATATATGTAACCTAAACATTTGTACCCCCATAACATGCTGAAATAAAAAAAAGGACATAGAAAAAAATAGCACATGAGTTTGGTAGCACTGGAGTGGGCTCTAGTCTTCCAAATGTGTGTCAGCCTCCCATTGGGAAAGCTGATTAACCCCAAGTATGCCATATAGGTCAAAGCCCAGGAGCTGGACGTAACTGCTCCATGTTGTGAGTTCCCATGAAACACATACTTGATGCTGGGGGTGGTTGCTGTTGTTGATTTTATTGCATGTGGGTTGTTCTTAATTTTTAAAATGAGACTATGGCTAATTAGAGATACTGGCACAGTGTGGACTGATGAAGAAACTGATTACAATTATAAAAGACTTCTGGAGCCAAAGCAGTCTAACTTACTGACTGCTACTCGTGCTAGCCCCAGTGGTGTCTATGTGGTTGTCAAGTATAATTATGTGAGAAGCAGACTGGATTTATTATTTTTTTTCCCATAAGATTTAGATGCCCATGGATATGGCTCATACTATTACCAGAGTCCTACTTTCTTTCTTGTATTTTCCTTGAACACTTAGAATGTTCAAAAAAGGAAAACTCCATCCTATTGTATTCTCCACAGTCTATGACGTGGCAGGATGAATAAAAGAGAAAAATTATCTTCTCTAAGTAACTTGTATAATACTTTATTAGTTTTAAACTTTAAGTCAGTTTCGCACATGTTTATTTTTCACATTTTATATGTTTGAAACTGATAAAAAAAAACTAAGAAAATATATTGGATATATGCTAATAAGGTGAAAAATGAACAAACTGAATTTTACTTTGGGAAATTTATTTTCTGGAATACACACACACAAAAAAAATAATCTTCACTTAATCCTATGGTGTGAACTATTGAAATACAGCATCTAAACATCGTCTGTGTTTGAGTTTTTTCCCCTCAAGAGCATTCTTCATTTAGGAGAAGTGCACTTATTACAACATGTTACAAAAGAGCCTGAATGGGTATTCAAATAACGGCTGTAATCAAAAGATTTTTTTTCAAGGAAACAACCATAGATTTTTATACTTTGCTTTGCTGTGGGCATTCTAAAATGATGGAAAGATTCTCATTTGTGTCTTCCCCCCTGGATGCTATTGAATTGTTCTGGTTTTGTACAGTGTAGAACAATTCTGCAATAATAAAACATTTCAACTTTATACAAAAGGTGAAGCTTTTCATTTGGGGTTTTTCTTTAACAGGAAAAAAAATAGAGAAAATGGGTTGACAGCTTTAGAAAATTCAAACAATTCCTCTTGCCAAGATACATATTTTGTGAGTTTTCTCTAATTTCAGATTTGGTGTGTATGTGTCCTGCTAATGATGAATGCTTTCAGTTTCAAAGTTCAGTTTCTTTTCTCCCTGCTCAAACCAATCTTCACCTTTTAATAGGCAATTATTTTTCTAATCGCTTCATAAAAACTTTTTTTCAGGATGACTGTGAGACACTCAGCTCTGAGTTATACAATATAGATGTATTTAAAACAAATAGAGTGGGTTATAAACTATGAAATGGCACTTGATTGGTAAAAGTATCTAAGAATAAGGAAATGAAGCAAGAAGATTATACTTCAAAGTATTAGAAAACTTTTATACTTATAAATTTATAAAAATCATAGGAGAATCAGCTGAGAATTCTTTTAAGGAACAAATAAGTAAAGCAGCTTTGGTCTGATTATTTTAATAGGATGTGTAATGTGGTAATAATTTCTCCTATTGGCATTAAAACTCACTTCAAAAAATAGTATACTCTCACATTTTCTCTCTTTACAGCCTATTACCTACATGGAACACACTCTTCTGTGTTGGAAAAAATACATATGAACAAGCTTTTATAATCTCAACTCTGTGTATGTTTTCATTATAAATATAGTCCTTTGAAAAACATTTTTATGTGGCAAAACAAAACATGAAAAAACAAACAGAAAACAGGAATAAATAATATACTATATTTTTTGAGAATCAATTTAAGTATCAGGTATGAAAAAGACAATCCCATTAAGCTCTGTAATACCTCACAAAAGCATTTTTAGCAATGATAATTTTAAAGTTGCCTACACAAATAGAATAATGAAAAGTGCATGTAGCTATGCAGTTAAAATTTGTAATTGTGAAATTTTTAAAGATGATTCCAATAGGATTCAAGTCAGGAAAACCAGTTGAAATTTCATAAAAGCAACTAAACCTATAATAAAAGCTTCCTTCAATTTTAATGTTTTCAATAAGCTATTTAAAAGATTTGTTTAATTATTAATAGAAATAATTTATCCCATATATGTCTTAAAAAGTTGCATTTTGATATTATCTACCTCTGAATGAACATGGAAAGTAAAATATACAACATGGCTGAGCCAATACTGCAAAGATCCTAATTAGTATCATGCTATAGAAAAACAATGAAGTGATTTTGTCACCAATTACTGACAATTAGCCTAAGTACAACAGTTAATTTCATGGAAATAAAACCACTATAAAATGAAAAGAACAAAACCTATCATAATTAATGGTATTTGCCTGCATTCCTCTACTAATTATTTAATTAATGAACCATAAAAGTTTGAAGCAATTTGAACAGCTAAACACATATGCAAAATTCAAGTCCGTGTATCTGGATTGTCTGATTTTTAAGCATCTGTGGAAATATGTAATTTAGTAACAGAATTATGTATATCAAGTTTTTATCCCCTGAATTTAAAGATATCATACTTTCAGACTATGCATTTGCTAAACAATATAATCAAATCTATTAAGTTACAGAGAAATATCTTGTAAGAGCCTATCATTATCCTGTTATAATGCTTCTAGATATAACTGACTGCCAATAATTTTAAAAATGTTATAATGTTAAAAGTTCCTAGTTTCCCTTGTTATTTTATCTCAGTTTTTCTCTCCACTTGCTTCTTCCATGATTTTTCTAGTGCAGCATGGTGATCTGTGTTCATGAGCAAGGGGATGTCCACACTTGTGACCCCATGTCAGTTTCATCTCGTGCATTAACTCACTCTGCCACAAGTTTCAGAGCTGCAGTGTCACGATGTATCACGAAGTCAAATCAAGCTTTAAAATGTTGGTCTAGCTTCTCTTAAAGCTAGAAAGGACTCATTTTACAAGGTACCTACCAATTAACGAAATTAAAACAATTCAAGCCCAGTGACTTCTAAAGCTAAACTTCAGAAAATGCACCCTTGCAAATATTTTTCTAGTTTGAACAAGTTCAGAAAATAAAATTTTAAAACCTAACAAAACATCTCTATAGACTATTGCTTCATGAGCAGCCACATGGATTTTAAAACTTTAGGTACACAAATAAACATTTTAGAGGTTTTTGGCCACGCAGAGATAAGATCCTCTCTGGGGAGACGACTAGAAACTGCTGGGCTCCTTTGTGCAGACTCCTGGAATGTGCTTGCTTTTCATTTCTTTCTTTGTGTCTGGCACACTGGCCTCACAGGCAGTGTCTTAAGCCATGCAGGGTCAGGGCAAACAGAGAACTGCATTCATGGACAGATCAAGTTTATGTGAGAATCTGCTCCTCCACTGCCCTCAATCTCCATATGAATTGTTAATAAAATCTCAGCCTGAAAGCTCATCACCCCAACAGTGGGGAAGTCATGCAGAGAATCCTCTCTCGTTCAGAAAAACAAGATTTCTTTATCTTTTTTATCCTTCGCCAATATTCGTGGGAATTCTGCCATGTAACCTCCTCCTGAACCAACCCACACACCCCCAACACCCCACTCCTCTCTGAGACGATCTGGGTTGCACCTGATCATCAGGGAAAGCGGGGAGCCAAAGGACAAAAGAAACATTCTGACATCCACAGCAAATCTACCAGAATATCAACTTTGCCTCGGCAATACTTTGCTGCTGTAAAAACCTTCAGGCAAAAGGAAATATCAGTGCTTAATTTTTTCCAGTTTGTGTCAAGCAGCTGGAAAGACTTTCTCATAGCTTTATGACACCACATGAACTAGAGAGCCACAGATAGAATAAAAGGTCACGTATAAAGCGAAGAACAGAGTCCTACCCTAATTAACTTGATATCTCCATGCAAATACTGGACAGGAACAAGACCCGATGTGTGTTGCAGGCAATCTTCTTCTAACCTTGCTACAGTCTAGCTGGGCCTCTTGTCTCCTCCGCTTTTGCTCCTTGCAAACTGTTTTAATATCGAACGCTTTTCAGAGGGATGGGCTGATGAACGAAAACATGAATTTCCTGCTTGCCCTTTAAGGTGGGTTAAAGGGGGTGCTAGCAATCAATTACAGAACAAAAGAACAACAAAAAAAATTGACTTAAGCACCTACTAGTGAATATGTAACATTCTTTGCAGTCTATTTTTTTTAAACTAAGTGCTTCATCTGTATCTACCCTTATCATAAATAGTATACAATATCTATTTCATTTAAAAAAGATGAAAGTTTACTCAGTAGCTCCTGAAGGAAACGTACTGTTTTCTACTGAAAAAGTCCTCTTTAAATGCACTTAACTTCCATTTCAACTTGATAATGATTTAAGAAGCATTAAAAAGTTTGAAATTTTGTCTGCTGATTTGCTTCTGATTTTCAGATTGCTTTAACACACTCTGGTCTATTTTCAGAATAAAAAGTTATATTTTTAACTCTAACATTCTGGCTCTACTGATTCTTTATTTCTCCATTTTTTTGGTAAATAAGACAACATTAACTTTTAAACTATGCACATAAATGATTCCAAGGTATCTTTCATTAGGCTTTTTTCTCTGAAGCTGCATATGTCGAAGAAAGTTGAACACTGCTTAGAAATAATATTTCAAAAGTACACATAAATACATCTGATTTGACTAAATGTAATGCAGATCTCTATCACCATATATCTAGAAATGCTATTAGGTATCATCTGAGAAGATAGACATACATAAACTCTCACCCATATACATAGTTTCTTTTTTAAAAAAGAGCAAAATTAAAGGGACACAAAATGACTTCTTAACTACTCACATGAAATAGTCATATAAATGTATTATTTTGCTCAATTTATCTAAAACAAAAAAGTTGCTTTTATAAAGAGCACATGCGTGTGCTCTAAATCCATAGGTATCATTTTTTTGTATATGAATCATATAAATCAGTAGTTCAAAAACTTTTCTTCCATAAAATGTGTCAAAGAAGTTTAACCAATTTTCTAAACAAAGGAAATTTAATTTTGAACATCTCAGTGCCTCATAAAATTCTATTTAAGTATCAAGATTTAGAAATTTATTAAATATACATTGAAACTATAATTATAATATAAATTTCAATATTAATCTTTAGCATTATTGTAAATTATGATTGTAACTAATGTGCATTATATTGTGCCTGAAGCATAGAAATTTCAGTGCTTTTTCAAATACACCTAAACTAAATTAATTTTTAAATATATAAAAGCCAGTAAATCAATGGATGCCAGAGATGTACTTGAAAAGTTGTACAAATATGTAAAAAAAGCTATTCTAGACACTGGAAAATGATCTGAAATATATATTGGTTTTGGTGGAATAATTAATCAATAAGCTAATTTTATAGTCATTAGTTTGATATTTAAGTAGAGCTATGTGAAACAAAATAATATTTACTTTTAAGACTGCGTGTAGGGTGGGTAAGGTGACTCAAATTTATAATCCCAGCACTTTGGGAGGCCAAGGTGGGATGATCACTTGAGGCCAGGAGTTCAAGACCAATCTGAGCAATATAGTGAGACCCCCGTCTCTACAAAAAATAGAAAAAATTAGCCAGGTGTGGTAGTGCGCACCTGTAGTCCTAGCTCCTTGGGAGGATGAGGTGAGAAGATTGCTTAAGCCCAGGAATTTGAGGCTGCAGTGAGCTGTGATCACACCACTGCACTCCAGCCTGGGCCACAGAGCAAGACCCTGTCTCAAAAAAACAAAACAAAACATAAAAAGACTGTGTGTTACCTAATTATATCCCCTCAAAACTCACTGTCATAGTATACTTTCATCAATTGTCAAAAGAAGGGTATTATTTTAGCATAGCATCTGTATGACCAAAACTCAATTTCTATTGAGACAGGTATTTTCTGGAAAGCAAAAATTAATGGTTTGGCCAATTCCCTTTCAAAATTTGCTTTTCAAAATATTAGTGTAGTTCTGGAGTCAGCTCCCTATTCTCCTTTTAAAGATTGTCCCATTGATTTCCACAGGTCCTGCAATCTACAAAAGTGAAGGAGGAAGCAAAGTTTAATGTGAATATTACTATAGGGCTTGAGAAGTTGTAACTGAGAGTACTTTCTCCTCTGACTGAAACCTGGGAGCCACAAGAGAGGATCTGTCCTCAACAAATAGCCTGGAGGTGATAAAGAAATGAAGCAATTGAGAACCCTCATGTGGACATATGTATTTATATTCAGAATATAGATATCAATGTGGTTCCATGATGAAGTTTAACAAGGCTTTTAGAGAGCCTTTGATAAACCTAGAGACAAATCAAGGCTTTCGTATTATGATAGACTAAATGTTTGTATCCCTCCCAAAACTTATATATTAAAGCCCTGACCCCCAGTGTAACTGTAGGCAGTGATGAAGCCTCTATGGAAGCAATTAAGCTTAAATGAGGTCATAAGGGTGGGACTCTAATCCAATAGTATTAGTGTCCTTATAAGAAGAGACATGAGAGAACATGCTCATTTTATTTTTGTGCACACACAAATGGAAGAAAGACCAGGTTAGGATATAAGGAAAAGTAGCCATCCACAAGCTAGGAAAAGAGGCTTCACCAGAAATTACAGTCGTTAGTCATGATTTCTAGCCTTCATAACTGTGAGAATATAAATTTCTGTTGCTTAAACACTCAATCTGTGGTATTGTGCTATAGCAGCTCAAGCAAACCAATATTACCACCTGTGAAAATCAGCAATAACAATAGCAAATTAGAGTAAATCTAGAACTAAATTCTAAGGCTATTTCTGTTTTACTTGGTATGTTCTCCCTTCCTGTAGAGCCAGGTGAGGTGGACAAGAATTTCAGTATGTGTCCCTGCTTCTGTTATAAAATGTTAACCTTATCACTTACCTGCCAGGTGGCTGGTGGATCTGTCTTTAATCACAGTTATTGAGTATATACCGAAACTAGAGAGTATAATGGTTAAATTCTCATATTGTCATTTTCCTTCAAAATATCCATTAGAGAAAAAATCTATAGTGGAATGATGAAAAGCATGGATTTTGGAGTAAAGGTCTAGATGCAGAATGAAATTCCACTACCTACTTGCTCTGTGAACTTACTTGTCCCTTGGCCTATCTAAGCTTTAGTTTCCTGAGATGTAGAATGAGAATAACATCACCAACATCAAAAGATTGTAAATTGTAGGTGATGCTAGTAACTGGTACAATTCTTGATCATGACTATGACTATCATCATCATCATTATCATCACACTTTTCTGGGCTCCCTAAATTTCTATCTTTCTGTTCAGTTAAGGCACCAGAAGTCTATACATTTGGATTCGTGTAATCGTAATGCCTTCCAAGAATCACCTTCACAGGATGATTTTTTTTAACATAATACTTCCAAAATTCATCAAAGATCAGTATGAGAAACAGGGGTATCCTGACCCGATGTTAAGATGTTTCTAAGGACTCTGTTCATTATACAGTCCTTTAAAAGGACTTGTATGTATGCTCCACTCACATCGCAAGAGATATATGTTTCCAATCTTAGATTTCACTCTGGCTTCAGATAGGTTATGCTAAATGACTATGTGACTTATTTGACTGGCACACTTCTACTTTTATTCTCTTCACTCAATCATTTCCTTTTTATCTCTCTTTGTACTGCTTTTTCAGAAGGGTTCAGATTTGGGAAAGAGTCATGTATTTAGGAAGACGGATTTAGAAAGTTAAAGGTAGTTAAAACCATGGGACCCTGGGACCAGATTGTGGGGTTCAAGGAAACCATGGCCACTTAATAGCTGCATGACCTTGGGCAAATTAATAATCCTTCTACTTAGTTTCCTCATCTGTAGAATAAGTGTACTCTCAAAGGCTTGGGGTGAGAATTAAGTGAGTTAATACACATTTGCCAGAAAAGTGTTTGGGAAATGTTATCTACTTAATATATATTAACTGCTATTAATACTATGCCAAATTGGCACCATGCATAGAAAAAACTGTAGTATAATCAACAAAACAGTATAATCAAATCAAAAAATTTTGATTGTTCATAATAAATAAAAAGAAATAGAAGAATATGAGGTTGCCCTCAAATATGCTAAAATTTAACTGGTGAAATAAATCCACTTATTATAGAACATTTTAAAGAAAATTAGAGAAAACCTCTTCAGACAGAGACTACGTAAATGAGTTATTTCTCGTCCTCTGATGATGGATCAACATGGTAGGGGAAAACAATATGCTTCTTTGCTTACAAATGGATGCTTAAATGAAATTTAATGAAACTTTGAAAAATTATTTTAGCTATAAAGACTATGCAGTTATCAAAATACTCATAATATTTGTCAAAAATATACTATACCTATAGGTTCTCTATGTGATATTGTGAAACCATGTAAGTACTCCGTGGAGACAAGAGAATATTCTATTTCTAGCCCTATTTCTATCTTTCTAATTACTATACATATATTTGAAAGTTATAGTAAAGATTTTATAATTGTTGTCTACCCTTGCTATTAATTTAAATATAGTCTTCTACCCTCATTTAAGAAAATGTTATATGTCAAATATAAAATGTCAAACAAAACATATAAAATATTATCCTACTTTATAGTCAGCAAAAGGATGACTATAAGTGAGGTGACTTATTTTAAATGAAACTCTAGGAGCTAATTTGATTATAAGATGATATAAATATGGCAAGGGAAAACAAGGTATGATTTTTCCAAATTGAAGCTTAAAAAATAGATCAAAATCACTAAAACTGTGCCTACTCAATATGAGTACACTTCCAAAATTGTTTAACGTATATCTTTGCCATAGTTCTACATGAAATTGTCTCTAAATTGTAACATTAATGTTGCTAATGTGATTTTATTCAACAATCATTTTTCAGTAATAAATACATCTAGCAATAAAATCAAAGTATTCTAGAAGTAACATCAAAAGTTATATGCTGTATAAAACCCAAAAGCAATTGAGATAGATAAAATATGAAGGTTTACCAAAAACTCTGAAATATTTCACAAGATTTTTCTTCTTGGTTTAAAAAACAAACAACAACAACAACAACAATAAACCTCTCAGCTGGGAATAGTAGCTCACATTTGTAATCCCAGCACTCCGGGAAGGTGAAATGGGAGGATTGTTTGGGCCTAGGAGTTCAATGCCAGCCTGGACAACATAGCAAGACCCTGTCTGTACAAAAATTTTTTTTAAAAATTTTGAAAAGCTCTCAAATTATTTTAGAAATCTTTGAAATGTGGCAGTTCCCAGTGCATATTTACCAAGGATGTACCCATTTATTTTTTAATGTATATAGTTGAAGTAGAATTCAATCACTTACATGTTCCTTATTCAGGTTTACTCAACTCTGGAGAGATTTGCTCCCTAAGGAGTCCCAAGTCTCAAGAATAAATGAGAACAATGTACACTATTCTAGTGATAGGTACTCTGAAAACCCTGACTTCAGTATTATACAATTCATTAATGTAACAGCAACAACAGAAAAACCTTATACCTCCTAAATCTAGTGAAATTAAAAAAAAACTGAAAAAAAGAATAAATGAGAATCAGGTCAAAATAGACTCAAGAACAGAATCCAGGTATTTCTATTTGATTCTGTTTGGCAAAAAATAATCTCTCACACTTAATTCTTACAACTGCAATTTAACAGTAAGCTCTAAATACAGAGACTACTGAAAGCCCAAATTAAAGCAGAATTTTTAGATTTTAGCACAGGCGAAAATAGTATGGTTTATTCAAAACAATGAAAAAAGTTTCGTTATCTTAGTGAAATATAAAACTTGCTAAAATGTGGGTTATATGTGTATTGTGTTATTGTGTACAACAGTTTATAGTATAACTCAAGAGCATACATAGCTGAAATACAACAATATAAGATAACCAGCTGAAGTAGAATTTGAGAAATAAAATAATACACCCATTTCACAGAAAGTATAGTTTGAAGGATGTTTAATTTAACAAGAATAACTTGGAAACATAATTAACTATCCGCATTATCAAATAGTCAGAACTAACATTGAGCACTTATATTATTCTGGGAAATGTTGGTTATGTTGATTCAATTATATTCATGAATATTTTATTGTGTTATGAATATTCATATTTATAAATATCCACAATAATTATTCAATTATTTAACTGTCACTTATTACATAAATAGTATGTGCTAGATAGATTATTTGCCTCCAGCCAAAGGTAAATAAGACATGATAAGATCTTTGCCTTTATGAGGAAACTACTATTTTCTCCATGTTTAAAAAGATGAGAAAACTGAGGCCTACAGTGGTTAAATGACAGCAAGTAAGAGGTAGATACAGGCTACAAATCCATTGTTCCTGACCCCAAAGCTCATATTTTGTTTAATAAACTGACAAAGCAAAGTGGTAAGCATTATCAGCGCAATCTCCTTTGCTTTCCTATACCAAGATCTTCGACATTTATTAATTCTCTATTTGTATTCTCCTCTCTCTCTTTCTCTCCCCCCTACCTCCACCTGTGCATGTGTGTGTGTTTATGTGTGTGTGTGTGTGTGTGTGTGTGTATTTTCATGTATTCTTTGACTGAAAGGATCAAGAATTTGGCAAATACAAAAAACTATTTGAAAAAAATCTCTTCACTTCACTGAAAGAATAATCGTTCCTAAGAATCTTCATTTTTACAGATAATTTTAAGGCAATGTTCTAAAGAGATGATGAGTCTTAAGAAAAAGTGGGATTCTTATAAAATGACAGGATCTAAATAAATCATCGTTTGCTTTTGCTTTGCATTTTTTAGTAGCAGTTGTTCTAAATATTTTTGGATTATAGACATCTTTGAGGAAAAAAAATAAAAACTCTAGACCCTTCTCAGAAAAAAAGATGTACTTATGGACATGCATAGAATATTGCATACAATGTTACAGAGACTTTCTGGAGCCAAATAGTGGACCCAAGATAAGAACTTCCATTGTAAAAATTATTTTGCTATGTAATAGCATTCTGTATGAAAGACTATTGGGACATCAGTACCATGGGCCGGGGGCAGCTGGGGGAAAAAAAGCCAACATAGAGGAATATTACTAGGATTTAGGTAGGGGTCTAAGGTGGGTCATCGATCATTCCATGCAGAATGTCCAGATGGGGAGCAAGGAGATTGGGTTGAATGCAGAGGAACTGGAACCAAGAACCAGCACAAGGGTTACACAAGACAGGGAAGGCATCATAAAATCCCAGAATCCAATCAAGGAGGTTTAAATGATAAGAACTTTTAGAATCAGCTTCTTTTCAGAGATGAGAGGCTAAAAGAACTGGTTCTATCTTCCACTGGATAGAGCATAAGAACTGTAGTGCCCTGGCCAAATTGACTTGTGTTCAGTGTTGAGCTATAGTACCTATCAGGAAATTCAGGGTGACTATGTTAACATGGCAGAGGTTAAGGGGAGAAATAGCTGAAAATGTACTCTCCAGAGAAACAATTGTGTATGGAGTCTAGAACTTGTCATATTATCCTACAGAGCTAAACATGGTGATTGTAGTGTATCTCAAGAACCCAAGTGGTTAACCCAACCCCACATTTATCTTATTTAAGACCTTTGAAATGTAATTTAAATCTCTGAAAATCATAGTTTTCTTAGTAGTGTAGCTATATGTTAAGTGTACAAACCTGGAGCCTACTTGCCTGGGTTCATATTTCAGCACAAACAATAAGCTATTATACATGACTTTAGGGACTCTATTTACAAACCCATAGCATAGAAATGAAAACAGTACTTGAAGCACAAGGAATTTGAAAAGCTAAATGAGAATATATACAAAATATTTAGAGCAATACCTGACAGAAAGTGTGTGTTCATCCAATGTCTACATGTAGATTTCATATATATATGACATTTTGCCCAGTGGATAACTTTCATTCTGTTAAGTCTTTGAAATGACTATGCATAAACTCTGAATTTTCAGATATTTTCATCTGGTAAGTAATGTGTTAGTCTCTTGTAGTTTTCAGTGATCTGGATTTTTCGGCTCCTGACTCTCAGACAACAGAAGAGCTGTGCTCACAAAAATATCATTTCACATTGATGTCAACTTAAATGTTCTATCTGTCATTTGGATGATTCCACATCATGAACAGACTATTTGGCCTATGAAACTTCAAAATTTTAAAACAGGTTTGAATGGCAAACACATAAGACATTAGTCAATTTCATTACCAGAGAGTCACAACTCATACTCTGGCAACAATTAGATGGTAGCCTATTTTAAGAGAGTGGCACATTTTCATAAGAATATTTTTTTTTATTTTATAAAATGGAACACAGGCATCAACATAAGAAGAATTAATTTTTGAAGAGATCCCATAACCATCAATGAGTAAGAAAATATCAAAATTATTCTTTTCATGGAAATATGGAAGCTGCAATAAGCTCTAAAGAGAATGAAGTTTATTTTTTATTTTTGGTAACACTATCCTCTGTCATCATCATATTTACCCTATCTTCATTTCCTAGCATGTATATTTTAAAGCATAAGATGATTAGACAATTGAGTGGCTACATATAATGTGTTCTGTGTTAACTGAATTTTACCAAATAGTTTTAATTCCAATTAGAATAATGATAATACACTTTCTCATGAAAAAAAAAATATTTGTTGTCATCTTGTCTCCAAGGAGGGTTATAACCTCAGGTGAGATGTAGGAATAGATTTAAACTTGTCACATCAGCAATATTTTAAATCATATACAGTGTAACATTTCATGGAGAAATTGAAGACCAAATTTCATTGCTTTTTTAAAATCCCTTTTTAAAAGGATTTTAATCCAAAATTGAAATCTTACTTTGTGCTTATGGTCTGACCTGAAAAATTAACATTTATATGTTGCCCAATTTTTTCCAATTCTATTCATTATGTTCTATAGCACTTTTGTCTGTAAATGATTTCTCATTTGGAATGCCAATTATTTAAGTTTTTTCTTCTTTCAAATGTATGTGTTGGCTGTTGTTTCTTTTCTTTGTTCTATTTATTTATTTATTTATTTATTTATTTATTTGGACAGTGTCTCTGTCACCCAGGATGAAGTACAGTGGCAAAATCATAGCTCACTGTAGCCTCAAACCCCTGAGCTCAGGAGATCCTCCTGCCTCAGCCTGAGTAGCTAGAACTCCTGCCTCCTGAGTAGCTAGAACTGCAGACAGAAGCCACCATGACCATCTAATTTTTCTTAATTTTTTGTAGAGATAGGGTCTCACTTGTTACCCAGGCTGGACTCAAACATCTGGCCATCCTACTGCCTTGGTCTTCCAAAGTGCTGAGATTACAAGGCATCAGCCACTGTGCCCGAACTGGTAGTTTGTTTTGTATGTATGATTTCTTGAAAAAGTAATTTTTTACATGATATTGAGTCAAAAGCCACAACATCTATTTAGGTTGGTGCCAAAGTAATTGCGGTTTTGGACCATGAATTTTAAATCATTATAACTAGGCTTAAAAACATCTTTATTAATCAAAATAGGAACCATTACAGGCAACACATTTTTGCCAAAGAGCAGTAAGTTTGTTTATTCCTATAGCATAAAAATCAGTGCGTCAGGATTCCACGAACTCTTGGAAAGCGTTTTCTGCATCCTGCTGGTTGTGGAAGCATTTTCCCTGCAAAAGTCATTGAGATGCTTGAAGAAGTGGTAGTCGGTTGGCAAGAGGTCAGATGAACATGGTGGATGAGTCAAAACTTCAGAGCCCATTTGTTCAACTTTCAAAGTGTTGGTTGTGTGACGTCCGGCTGGGCAATGGCATGGAGAAGAATTGGGCCCTTTCTGTTGACCAATGCTGGCTGCAAGTATTGCAGTTTTCAGTGCATCTCATCAATTTGCTAAGCATACTTCTCAGATGTAATCGTTTCGCTGGGATTCAGAAAACTTTAGTGGATCAGACCTGCAGCAGACACCACCAAACAGTGACCATGACCTTTTTTTGCTGCAACTTTTTGGCTTTGGGAAGTGCTTTGGAGTTTCTTCTCCATCCAACTGCTGAGCTGGTTGTTGTTGGTTGTCTTATAAAATCCTCTTTTTGTCATACATCACAATCCAATTGAGAAATTTCTCATTGTTGTTGTGTACAAGAAGAGAATACAACACTTCAAAACAACGATTGTTTTGATTTTCAGTCAGCTCATGAAGCACCCACTTTTTCACCTTTCCAATTTGCTTCAAATGCCAAACAACCATAGAATGGTACATGTTGAGGTCTTCAGCAACTTCTTGTGTAGTTGTAAGAGGATCAGCTTCGATGATAGCTCTCAATCGGTCCTTGTCAACTTCCAATGGCCGGCCACTGCACTCTTCATCTTCAAGGCTCTCGTCGTCTTTGCAAAACTTCTTGAACCACCACTGCACTGCACGTTCGTTAGCAGTTCCTGGGCCAAATGTGTTGTTGGTGTTGTAAGTTGTCTCTGCTGCTTTGTGACCAATTTTGAACTCAAATAAAAAAATCACTCAAACTTTGCTTTTTGTCTAACATCATTTCCACAGTCTAAAATAAATATAAAGTAAACAGCAAGTAATAAGTCATTAGCAAAAAATATAAAGTGAGAAATGTGCATTAAAATGATGTATAACATAACCAAGTTTATTTAAGAATGTATCCCAACATAAAACAGCAAATTTCAACAATGCTAACACCATAATTACTTTTGCACCAACCTAATACAAAGGTATAAGATACATTATAATGGCTCAGTTAAATGTTTAAGGCAAGACTGATAATTATAAATATATGAAATGCTCTAATTTTCTTGTAGTAAAATTAACACTAAACTGTTTTCTAACTTAGCTCTACATTACTGGTAGCAGATTTATTTTACTTGTCATAATATGATGAGTTAAGTTTATGTAAGAGGTTGGCATTTTGCAATGAAAATACAAATTTTGCACCATTTAAAAAAAAACAGAAAGGAAAACAGGCAAATAAATCTTATGAAGGCTCTAGGATTCTTGGAAATTCACACACACACACACACACACAATACCAAGTGGTAAATGTAATAAAATATGTGGCTAGTAATAATATAATATTATACTATAAGAAGATTATTATAATTTGCAAATTCAAAAATATAAGAAAATAAAGCATAGAATATAAACATTTTAATAAATTAAATAGTAGCACTGAACTTTCAAAAAGTCTAATCCAGAGGCACCATTTAGTCATTTCACATGTAGGTTTATTTTTCGTTGACTGTCTGGGTATATATGTGTCCCACTGGCATGTGTGTCACATGTTCATGGACTGGTGGGGAAAGGGAGGTATAAATAAAAACTTTTTTAATTTGAAGATTGATCTTTAGGAGCCTAAAGCAAACATGCCATGTGTTTTTCCATGAAAATACACTTTCATTGGAACCACTACAGATCTAATTTATTAAAGACACATTTTGTTCTTTTCGGGTGGGGCAAAGGCAATATAGGTAAACCTAAACATTTGTATAAATACTGAAATAAAAAAATTAAAAATTAAAAAAAATAAAGACATATTTGATTTGCATTTTGGAAATAATAAGAAAAAAATGTATATCCTCCACTTTGACTTATTACTTAAGGTGTTCTACTCACCTATAGTGCATAACCTAAATGATCTCCAAAGACCCATTTACTCAATAAAGGCAAAAATCATGCCTGTTTTGCTCACAACTGTATGCCCAGCACATAGCAGGGCTCTTAAATGGCATTCAATGAATATTTTATTAACATAGTCAAAAGTAAAACACTGAATGAATAAAAGGTCTTACTTTTAATAATTTCATAAAAATTTTTCTTATATGATAAAGTAATAATATGTAGATATGTATAAAGCATCACTAAAAATAGATATTTCTCACATAACTCAGATTTCAGCAAATTTATAACATAGTGGAAAATGAGGGCTTTTGGACTTTGGTGCCTCATAGATTTGAGTTCAAATTCCTGAGCTGGTATTGAGAAATTATCATATCTTTAACTATTAATATATCTTGGTTTAAATATCCTGATCTACAAAAAGGAGATTCAATCAATCCCCTTCAAAGAGCTGCTGACAGGATTCAAATATATCATACAGGGTTATGAAAGCCACTCAAACGGTAGATACCGTCTTCCCTATGTTATTATCTTACATATCCATGTTGATATTTTAAAGGAATGTCTGCCATTTCAGATATTCAACAAAAATAACTGACAAAAATAGTACAAAATTTTATTTTCAAACAGAATTTTTTTAAAACTAAAATAGATTTTAGAACATTATTTGGTCCAAACACATGTTTGTAAATAGGCAGTATTTTTAAGTTAGCTATATAAACAAATGCCTTTGAAGATATGCAAATAGACATATTCCATGTCTGCCTTTTCATTGTTCAAAAATGATTTCCTTTATTTCAAATCCCTTATTGGTTACATACTGACATAGATCACAAGTCAGCAGTCATTCTACTCAAAACAGTAATAGTAATAATTTGAAGACAACAATGCATTTATCTTTTTTTTCCTACTATTGGAAAAGTCCAAATTGGATTTATCCTCTTCTAAGTGGAAATGTTATGCTTTTCCTTGATATTGTGAATTTGATAACTGAAATAGTTCAATATCTCCTCAGGTTTTCTATCATTTGGCTTCTCTTGGTAAGACTCAAATTAGTAAGGCCTTTGCTTTTGCTAATTTCATTTATTTTGGCACGATGACATTACCTCTGTTACAATCCAAAAGTTCAGTTAGCGTTGTATAAATTGTTTTTCCAGAGAACATTTAGTACATAATGCCAAAACTCACCTCAATAGCTACATATTTGATTTTAAAATAAAGAAATTACCTTTTTAGTTGGGATGCCTTTGGGTGATAATTGTAACATAACCCTTTCATTTAGTTCCTTTTATTTTAGTCCACATAGTGAGTTGCAGCACCTAATGGCTATATTCTTGAGACTTATTCCCTTTGAATTAGAGTTTTCTCCATAAGATTGTATAAATCCTTCCAATCCTTGTAGATCAATGAAATTATAACTCCAAGTCTGCATAAAAGTCTTCGATATAATTTGCTGCTTCTATGCCTTTATTCATTATATAGTTTGAAGGTCTCCAATATGGCAGAAGTGCTCTAACTAGTTAGAAAATTTTCCTGACACCAAAAGGTTGGAAACTAATGGATATACCATAACCAAAGGCAGCATTTTTAAGTGTTTTGTAAAACCATACATTCCCTATGAAACATTAAAGGTGTCTCCAAAATCAGATTTGTGCAAAAAACTCAAAACCACCATTGTTATTTCCTGTTTGTATTCTGTCATCTCTAAAACATACAGTTAGGTCAGGAAATCTCATGTAGTCTTGTAACTATGGAGGACAACAAGATAGAAGGAAAGTAGGACTTTGAATGTCTTTATGGAGCTGAGCCACCTACCTGCTCTGAACAACCTACCTTCCTTCAGACATTTATGTGAAACAGAAGAAAATTTCAACTCACTCTATGTGGGTGTCCTTGTTACTGTTGCTTAAGGCATTGTGAGTGTGCTAATTCTTGAAGCTGAAAACTTTCCAGATGATGGAATTTTCATCTCTAGTTCCAGCTCCCAACTACTGCATCATACTCTTCATAGCCCTAATGGCATTTCCTCTTTCCTCACCTGGAAAATTCCTAAAGTTCAAATATTACATCCTGGGAAAAACCTTCCTCAACTGATTCAGACAACTTTTCACTTGATGCACTGAGCTTCTAAATGACCAGTTATTTGATAAAGAATCCTATTATACAAGACAATTTTAGGAGACATAGCTTCAGAAAGCTTGAGAAGGGTAAATTTCATTTAACTGCATATTTAAGGGAGACCTTGTGCTGCAGGAAAAACAAGACTGACTTAATAGTCAATAAGGCAGTATAATATTATGAGTTGTACTAGTGTGGAAAAAAGCACACTCTCTCCCTTGATACTGAATTTAGCTTTATTATTATGACACTTACATAATATAAACTGCAGTATTCCATGTAAGTTAAGTATATCCCAATTATTTACCTGAAGAAAAACAAGGCCAAACAAAATAGAAAACATACTTCCCATTTAATCTCTCACTGTTGAATGTTTAGGCTCGTGGGGCTGTCTTATAAAGGAAGAACTGCAATAACACAAAAAAATAGTTCTAAGTTAAGACAGAATGCCATATGTGAAATTTAGAAACTAAGTTGGATACTAATATATGGTCAATTCCCAAAGTAATGGAAGATAAATATAAACATTATTATAGTAAGGCAAAACTAAAAGACAAACAAACATAATAGACCAAACAAAACAAAACAACAAAAAAACCTTTTGGTCTGCATAAAATTGAACTTCCTACATATAAATTAGCAACAGATTTAAAACAGCACCATTGTTTCAAAAACACACACATAGGCTTAGAGAAGCATTTAGTCCAATTCTTCATTGACTATTGAGAGCTATATAAGAGTAAACCCTAAGCTTGTAGTCACATCGATGAGACTATGCCAAAAAAGAAAAGTCATGCCTTTAAAATAAATGATTGTCTTGAAAGAACAGAAAATATTCAAACACTAAAAGCAGTTACCATGAAATGTTTTTAACATGAATGACAGTGGAAATATTAGCAATGGAAAGAAAATAATAAAGTCCAAAAGTTGGGGATTAGATATTTAATTTCTTAATAGCTTCTTAATTCAGTATGATCCTGTTCACATTTAACAACTCATTGAACTCAACAGGCTCCAGCTTAGAGTCATATAACATTGAAACTGAAAGGAGCCTTAAATTAAAGCCCCCCTAACCATCTCCATATTCTGGGAGCTTAGGCCAAAAAAGTTGTGACTTTCTTATGAAACCCATCACTGCTTTTTAAAGATATTGCAATTGATGTTATCATTTATTTTCCATGTTCTCTTTATTAGGAACCACAGGAGATTCCTGATCCTAATGTCAAAAAAAGGCATTCATAATCTCTGTGACTGGTTGATTCTTAGTCTTGTAGACACTCTAAACTGTGTAATTTTGCCAGATTTTCCTTTTTTGTGTTGGTTGCTAGAATCTCAAAATAAAAATTTTGACCTGTCCATAGCAAGAGTATATTATTAAGTTATATTTTTAACCTCATTTTTGGCACTTTTGTTTTCAAGGCTGTTTTTATTTCTTTTTATGCTCTATCATTAATTTTGGCTCTTTCCCAATTTACTTCCTCAAACAAGGTGAAGAATGAATAAATGAATGAAAGAACAGACTCATTCAATTTTAAATGGCACATGTGAGCCCAGAGTGCAAGTATTCTCTCTCCAAACAAGTGCTGGTATCTTCTCTACATTATTAGCATCCTTACTTAAAAATAGACCAATTTCAGCCTGCACCACTGAGAGCAGTAAGGATGACTTATCTTTTCTCAAAAAAGAAAAAATGTTAGTTCTGACGAAAATTGCATTTTAAACTCAGTTCCTTATTTAAAATCAACAGGTGTCTACTATTGATAATGAAGCATGCCATATATCTCTATATCTAGTTATCTATCTATAGTTAAAATGCTTTAAAACAATGTGAAGGAAACATTTAAAGGTAGTAATACTATTTCAAGCTTTATTTGGTAATTTCACTCAACAAAGCTTTCAAAGGGCATATAATTTAAATAAAAAAAAAAAAAAGAGGGCCAGGCGCAGCAGGCTCACATCTGTAATCCTAGCACTTTGGGAGGTGAGGCGGGAAGATCACTTGAGGCCAAGAGTTTGATACTAGTCTGAGGAGCATAGAGAGACCCCCTCTCTCCAAACAAACAAACAACCCCTCCAATAAAATTAGCAGCAGTTGGTAGTGTACATGCCTATAGTCCCAGCTAATTGGGAGGCTGAGGCAAGAGGATAGCTCAAGCCCAGGAGTTTGAGGTTGCAGTGAGCTATGATGATGCCACTGCATGGGTGACAGAGTGAGACTCTGTCTGAGAGAGAGAGAGAGAGAGAGAGAGAGAGAGAGAAAGAATAACTATTTCAGTTAATTCTGAACAAAGGTAAATCTCTGCCTATCTAAAGTTTTTATAGAGAAGAAAATAATAACCTCCTATGGCAGAACAAAATGAAAATGCAAGGAATTTCTTCAACCAATTTGAGATACGGACAGACCTAGCATAGAAACCTGCCTAGTTTTGAAGCACTATTAAAAAACCCTTAATTAGTGTAAGCCCACAGACAAGGCTTTGGTTAGTGTACTGTACCCAAGTTCATAAGCCATCTTGTAAAAGATTTGAGGCCCGCTATTTAGGACTGAGCAAAAGAGAAGATTTTGTAATTTGATGAATGAACAATTAATAAGACTAATTAACATTTTAGAGTGTTTTCTTTGTGTCAGTCATTGCTTCAATTGCATTATCTCTAATCTCAAACCTAAGAGGCAGTAACATAATTATTCTCACCTTTACAGATGAATAAACTGAGGCTTAGAAAGATTAAATAGCTTGTTCAAGGTCATAAAGCCAGCAAGTGTTGGAGGTTAGTGGGCCTCCAAACACCACATTCTTAAACCTTATACTAGATTACCGTCTGCGCATACATGTGGTGACATTCATAATATGTGACTAATATTTTATGATAAAGGTATTAATGTTCGCTGATATTCGTAAAGACCTTCTTCCAAAGACTGAGGGTTTTACTATTATATACAATGAAACATTGATTAAAATCTAACCTATTTCTGTTGGAGCACACAATTCAATCTTAAGTTTCAAATTAAGTATGTGAAAAAAATGCTATCTAATATAAGTTGTGCAGGAAAAAAAATAGTATCACTTCATTTTCTAAACAGGCTAAAAAATTAAAAGAGACTTGATGGTCCACATTTGCAAACCCAATCTAGTATATTTAAATAATATTGTATCTAGTATTACACTTTACAGATTTTTATATAAGCACCGCCAAGAGACTACAACATTTTTTAGGGGTGGAAATAAAATTGCAAACCTTGGAAAGAAGGATTTTATTACCTATTCATAAAATTCAAGTTTACAAGAGAGATGGAATATATTTATGCTATGGTAACTTGATCATGCATAAAAGAGCTGATACACTCAGTGACTCACATTACTTTAATTAAAAACCTGCTTAGGGTTACTTCAGGTTGGAGAAAGGCACAGAAATAGAAGTCACAAGGGAAGATTTATATTCCTGATATTACCACTAACAGACATTCTGTATAATATAAAGATTGGTTTATTTCCATGTCAGAAAACAATCAATATAAACTAAATGTGAGATGTCCAGTACTTTTATTACCAGGAGGGAACTGTATTACCCATTCATAAAATTCTTTTCAGGGCTAATTCAGTAGTTCCCATCCAGTGATTTTTACAAACTTATGAAATTTTATCTCTAATTAATTAATGCTTATAACAACAGAAATTATTTTACTTAAAATACATTTGAGAAGTTCCCCAATGAGAACTATATTTAATAAATTATTAAAGAAAATATAATAGACCTAGGCCTGGGTATAAGAGGTATTGACTAAGACAGTTAGATGAGAAGCACTCCTGCAAATAATCAGAATGTTACCTTCTGAAGTGAGAACCAAACTGAATGAAGGAGGGAAAGCAAAATAGAAATAGTGAAACAGAATTAGGACATTAGAAAAATTAGTTTTTATCCATATCCACTGATAGTCAAAACATCTTACGCTAGGAAGGTACTTTACCACTTTGCATAATAAATTAATTAATTCTTTGATTTCCATAACAACCTGCAGAGTTGCAAAAGACAGATAATATCATCCCCCATTTTATTAATACAATATGGAAACTATCTTCAAAAGCATAGATGGCCCCCTCACCCTAGATGAAAAGTTACAAATGGACAGAAGAGAACTTCAAACCTACAATTGCTATTTCAAGTCAAGAACACTTTCCAAGCAATATATTGTCTCATCAACATAGCCTAAAAAGGAGGGGAATTGGTGCTGGAAAATGAAAAATTAATCCACCTTTCTCACTTTGTAATGTGTAATAATAAAGACTTATTTTCAAGAAACCTGTGGATGGTCCAAGAGACTAAAAGGAAATAGTCCCCATATAAGATAATAAAATAAAATGGAATATATTTATACATAAAACACTTAATATTGATCATAATTATGAGTTATGTTTAATAGATCACTAAAACAATTTAAGAAATTTACTTTTTATCCATCCAAGTTATAGTGGATTAAAATCAGGCCAATTTCTTACTTGCTTACAATTAGAAATTAATAGGCAACCCTGCATTGGAATTGATCTATTTCCTGCATTTAAGTCAATTCTAACTTCAACAAACATTTATGTCCTATGTGGTAACATTCTACCATATGGTAGGAACTGTGCAAAGTACCGGGACAAAAAATAATACAAGAATTATCATTATCAACAAGTAACAATCTATGGATTTTAAATTAGGTATATACCAATTCCAATTAGGTATACACACACACACATATATATGTGTGTATATACATATATATATATATATATATGGCAAGTTAATAAACCACAGAAAGAAGCATTCTATTAATTTTTTGGAAACAGCATTAAAGATGGCTATTTCCAAAATTATTTTCTATTTACTTCACCATTTCTATTTCTAAAATGTACCTCATTCTATTAACTTTCTTCCCAGATTTCACTTCAAAGTGCATAAGGTTGATTAATTTTTTCATTTGTGGGCACTAATTCTACTACTACCACTATTATTACTACTACTACTAGTTCTACTAATTCTACTAAGTCTCTTTGACATTAGGCCATGTTGATAAGATAGAAAGGGAGCAGAAATTACTTATAATTACTTTCCTCCTTAAGCATCAATATATGGACCCTTCTGAATGCTTTGCTTATAAAATCAAATGGACTTACCTATTCTATATGTGGCATCTACTTTTTAAAATTAAAAAAATATATATGTTTCAGAAAAGTTTATAAAGCTGTCACAAGTATAATTCAATTTGTTTAGTCCATCAATATAAGTTTACTTTCATTGGTCAAAAAGATATGGACAGAAAAATCTGAAAATTATCCTTAAAACTCAGCCTCATTATTTGGTAGAAAAGCCAAAACACAATACGGAATGACCAAAATCACCAGATGTTTTTATAGCATACAGATATTACTCTAATGAATTCCATCATTGTGGAAAATTGCACCCCAATTTATAAGGTTAAAAATATGTTCCCTAAAGGAATGGAAATATTATTGGGATTGCTGATTTAACAGGCAGAATGTAGCTCCACATTATAAAAACAATTTGTTCAATTCTTTTTTTCTTGGAATTATCATTCATTGTCAATAGTAGGTTCTACAATGATTTGCTTTTCTTAATTTTAGAACCTTTATAATTTCTAAAATTAAAAAGATACTAAAATATACAAAACAGTAAAGAAGCCATCCATATCATATATGTTCTTACCACCTAGAATCAGATACAATAATATCTCAGCATATTTGTTATTAGTATTCTCGTAAGAAAAATAATTTTCTTGCTTTCACTACTGAAAGTCATGCTCACTGTAAAGAACTCAAAAAATTATGTTTCAGGAAATAAAAAGTACAGCAAAATATTTTTAAACACCCAAAATCCTTATACAGAAATAATCCTTATACAGAAAAAATCCTTATACAGAAATAACTAGATTTGACATTAGGAGAACTTCATTTCAGACTTCTTTCTGGGCATACATTGGATAGATGGATGATGGATGGATGGGTGGGTGGATGGATGGGTGGAAGGATGGTAAGTGATATCTTTATGAACTGAATTATTATACAAAGTATTTTTAAGTATTAAATTTAATTTCAATAAAGTGTAACAAAAGAATGAAAATGAGGTAACACTAAAGATTGTGGTGGATTTCTAATATTTCTTTATCAACAAAGATATGATTCCTTTAAATTTCCTTTTTGTTTAAGAAAAGGAATTATTAAAAAATTAGGAAGTAATATCATTATCTTCACTTAAAACTATGTATTCAAGGGTATGATTCTGAAGGATGCTGCAAAATATAAAGACATTACTAGTTCATATGTCCCTACCTTACTTCACCCTACTTCCTAATTTTTAAGTGTAAATATACTTACTTCCTCTAGGTTTAAATATTCACTCACTACTGTTATGATATTATCCTTGATTATTAAGTATTAGTTTTATATTGAAATAGTTGTAAAGCTTACCATTATTTTTTTCATGGGGTTCTTTTTTTTTTTTTGCATTGTTTCAATTCAACCATTAATTGGTTTGATTTTATTGTTACGATGATTTTAGACATGCACATCCCTACAATATGTAAGTGTAGATAAATGATAGATATATATAGATATAAAATCACTTTTAAAAAAACAACTCCAAATACTTACACAACATAATGTATTAAAATTGTACTCTCAACTAATTCAAATTCTATAACTGTCTCTTTACTAGCTAATTTCAAAATAATTTAATTAAAGGGAATTCTATGTGGACAGGATACTTCTAATTGTATTTGTTTATCTTTCAAAAATTAATTAAGTAAGCTCATTTTCAGAACACCCTTGTAGCTGTACTGTATTGATGCTGGAACTTTGTTTCTAATCTTGAACTCCTCTGAATTTATAGAACACATGTAAAAAAGCTACTATATCAAAATGAATTACACTTACATTACAGATTTGCTTTTTCATAGATGTGCTAATTTACAAGGTAGAAGGGTAAGAAAAGCAAGACTATAGGCATGAATACTAGAATTGTACAAAAAAGCACAGAAACTTCTGCATTTGTCACAGTTGATTCAAAAGTTTGTCATCTGAACGGACTGCCGTCTTCAAATGCACCCCATGGTACCTTAACACAGAACAGGTGACAGAGCCTGCCCCAGCAAGAAACTATGTGCCTCAATTGATTTAACTTATTTGCAAAGGCTGATTATGGCAAACTAACACTCATACATTGGACCCCAGGTTTCTAAGAAAGGAAGGAATTAGCTGTGACTTAGCGGGATCCTCGTTTAAATTTCACAGCTCTGACTTAAAAATTATGTATTCTGGTTCAAATGGTGTTATGGTTTTGACAAGCTATACGACACTCTCAGCTACTTGCCCAGCAACATGATAGTCACATTAAAGCTCAGGATGAAATAACATGTCTGACAAAATGGAAAACCTGTGACAAAACAACTCATTGGGAAATGTCACATTGCACTCATGAATTACATATCATCAGACATGCTTAGTACCCAAGAGGCGAGTGGGATCACCAGAAGAACATTTCCAACCAAGAATAATTAGATTTCTCTAGAAGCAGCTTTCAGAATAAGCTTTCAGACTGTCACAATTAAAAGAAAAAGCATACTATTAGACATGATAGCATTACACAACAGGCCTTTTCAGGGAAAATAACTGTGGAAATATAATATAGAAGTAAGGGATTTGGGAAGTTTTCATGATAAATGAGCACTGTGGAATTTACCAATCCTTGGAAGAATAAGACAATAAATAATTGAAATCTTATATTCTGATCACTAAAGGGGTGGGGGAGGACAACTGTTTATGGCTTCTCTTTCTTGTTTGGTATTGGTTCTCAAAGGAGAAAGGACATTGGTTTCCGACTAGAATAAAGGCAAAATCCACAAATCCAACCTCACTTAATCCGTCTTCAAGATGTCGATAAGGAAGATTGCTGCCACCTGCAATCATATAATTTAGGAGTGTGTGCTTAGTCACAGAGAAGCAAAGGTATCCACAAAAACTCCAAGGGCAGAGGAGTTATAAATAATTAGGGTTTTGGATGTGTTATAAAGAACTTGATACAGTGATAATTCACAAACACACACACACACAAACACACACACATGCGTTTGATTTAATGTCCAATATTTAGTACAGATAATCAGTACTATTTGGAAATAGTCGACTTATTAATATTAAGTATGTTGTAAATGACATGTAGATTTGCCATTCCATATGAGTTATAATGCAGTTAAAGAGAGAAAAAAAGCTGAATATTATTGAGCTATGAATATTAGCTTTATTATAAAGCAGTCTGTAGTAAGGAAGAATCTAGGTAATCTGTTAGTGATTATCTTAAAAATATTCCCCTAGTTTCTATAGACTTGGCTAGCAGAGATATTTAGAACTGAGTAATTGCATTATTATTATATTTAATTATTTCTAAATACAGTACCTAATTTTTTTAAGGAATAATAAAAGATAGTGAAGATTAATTATTAAAATCATGTGAATTTGAGGCTAAAAAAGCTACAGTGGAATTTTTATGGAAGGTTTGTTTCCTAGTAAGAAATCCATTAAGACTTGGAAAGTTTGCCTATTTCTTTTAAATGGCATCCTAAAAGCAAATTGAAAAAAATATCTTACTTTTTATTCAAACATAAGTACTTTGCAAAGAAGACTAGTTGGTTAAGAAGTTACTTATTTATATTTAAAATTCATTCCTAACACACACTGTTAAAATCAATTATCATAAATTTAATATCCTGATATCACTTATGCTGGAGGATATTTGTTAGAATGCTAAGAAGCAACCTCCTGTGTACTGTTACTTGTCTTTCTTGCTTCTAAAGAATGTATTCAGCTTCCATTTCAGCTCTGTTAGCTTTGCAGGTAAGTAATTGTTCAAGAAGGGACTGACAACTGACCCCATGGTTTATAGGAAAGGCTTTTACATGCCAATTCAGTGAATTCTTTAGTTAATTTTTTTAAAATTTGTAAATGTGTTTGTAAGAGATATGAAAATTTAGTAACTGCATCAATATAAATGACAATATGTATTATATCAGTAAATTTGGTTTAATTTACTGATACATTAAAAAGGTTTTCACTTACCTTGCTTAGCATTTCCATTTTGGTACACTACATCTTTTCCTTAAAAATATCTCAGAAGCAATAAGATCACCTTTAGTAAATCAAGATTTATCCTTTTCTAATCATACAATTGCACGATTCAGATTTCTAATGTGCAAAGACAATCAAATCAACTAGACATGGCCATCTGGAGTTTGAAACCACCAAATAATGAAATAACTGTTAAATGTATTAGTCTAGCCCTCTGAGTGGCATTTTCCCTTGTGTCATCATGCTAAGTACTAGGGGATTTATCCATCCCATAATTTGAGACATCTAAGCCTTTAGGCAAAAAGTAGATAGAAAGCAAATGAAGTTTAAAATACAGAAAATTGATTAGAAATAGAATTGAATTAACACCTAGAAATTAGATTGCTTATTTAATTATTTCATTTAGTTTTCATTTTCCTTCAATTACTTTGCAATCTTTTGTAATAAATGAAGCCAAATCATAGAGAGAAAAGTTTAAACTTTCTCTTCTTTATAAAACTAGCCTATTGCCTAAACTAGAAATGTGAAAATATCTGGTAAACTATTAATTTTATTTAAGGCACATGATTGCAGTTTGAAGAAGACCTGGTTAAATGTAAATGATTTCATAAGAACTTTGCATTTCTTTCATTTTCAATATAAAGAAAATGCCAAATGACCTAAAAAGAATGTTTTTGAGGCAAATGTATTTTAAAAAATCAATATCAACCGAGTTTTAAAATGCTATTACAAATGCTACTATAATTCAGGCTCTTGGAACCAATATATTTAAATATGTGTTTGTATTGAAAATATTAACTAGGAAGTTTTAAACATATATAACTAAAGCCAAACATATGTGATGTTGGGGAAAATAAATAGAAATAGTAAACAATATGGTAGAATTATCACACACACTGTAAACAGTTCAAGAATGATGGCAGAATATTAGATCTGGAATTACTGCCACTGGATAGGCAATGCATCATCTGAGATCAGCTAGAAAGAAATATTTTTGGTATCTAATCATAAAACATGGGTGAGCAAAACATTTGCTTACCTAGGACCAATATTTTGAATTGAAAATATAAAGGCAGAGATAGGGAGTTGCTCTTAAGCCTACTATATATGTTTCTTGCATTTATACTCGATGGTACACATTAAAGATTGGTCCAGGATTCCCATGACCACAAATCAAGTAAGCATGTACTTGCTGTAGGATGAACTCATTGGTGGCAAGGTCTAAAATGCAATGTCTGCCTCCAAATACCTTCTCTTTTCAAGGAGTCCTGGAAGACCCTCATTAGTTTATTTTATTAGGTTACAGTACTAAATTTGATACTCAATAACTCCCTATCAAATACAAAATCTTAAAAGAAAATATCCCAAGTTACTACCAGTGACTAATACTCTCTTGCACTATTTCCTGATCTTTTTCCATCCCATAATCCTGAGAGACATGACATACTTCCATCCACAGTTTAACATCATTGAGAGTTCTATCACTAACATTTCTCTATAGGAGAAGTTCTCTATATCATTATGACTAAAAACCACACCACTCATCCCCCAGATCAGAATCACTGCCTCAATTTAAGCAAATGTAAGAGGTTCCTTTACCATAGGGAAATTTATTCAGAATAGGCCATTGTGCAGTGTGAGACAGGTGAGTTGGAGAAAAGTGATCCAATGCATGAGCATTATCAGTGAGCAATACAGATGTATTGACTGGACTTATTCTTCATTTAATTCTGGATTAATATTTTTATTTCTATGTACATTTCTATTTTCTCTGTTCTCCACACAAATGGAGATAATACCTGCTTTGTAGTCTATAATTTCAATAAAATGACATAATAAAAATCATCTACTAGCATACTTCTACAAAATTCTTGGGGAACTCAAAGTTTTTTATTTAGTATCACATTTCTTAAGCAACATCCTGCAACAAAAATTAATCACCCTGTGCTATTTTACGTTTTCTCCCTAAGTAGCTAAAATATGCTAGAACAAATCATCATAACAAATAATATTTGTAAAATTTAAATATAGTATTTCCCCAAATTTTTCCTAAAGTTATATTTTATAATGCTTAAATTTAACTATAAAAGAAGAAACACTGGCAGAGTATTTTTCCTAAATACTTGCTACTAATTCAAAAGAATCAGTATTTTCTGACTGAAATATTTTCTAAACAATATCATTTAAATATATATATATACATATATATATCTTATGAGAATTGCAATATTTAAGTGGATTAGGTCACTCACTCACACGGAACTAATTTTTAAAAATCAAAACATCAATTGGCCAGTTCATTTCTAGAAACTGTCTGCTGCCTTTAAGGAATCTAAGTCCAAGGTCAAGATAGGATGTAATAAATGCATTACAATGCTCTACCAAATCTTCAAAATAAAACAAATTCTATTTATTTTATGTATTGATGAACTATTACATTTACAGTGAAAGGTAACTGACTAGCTTACTTTTGAGCTATTTCTGAAATTTTTCTTTCAATGAAACTAAAAACTTTGACATTTTAAGAGCAATAATTTATGACAACTTATCTATTGTGTTAACAGCCAATTATTTCTTTTATTTACCCTTGGTGCATCTTGTGTCTGTGAAGATCTAAGTTTGAATCACAAATCTTTACACTTTTAAGTCATTAATTGCCATTCAGAATATCCCAGATAGATGTAAATTGAAGTACACAACTTAGGTGTTCCAGTGGCAATAAAACACAAAGATAATTTGGTACCAAGTAGATTTGGAGAAGAAAATACTTTTTAAGAAATTATTTAATAAAGATGACATAACAGACATAATTAGAAACAAGTATTCATTGGAACTATTCTGGCAAATGTCACACTCAAAATAAGTTACATGGTAGCACTAAAAAATAGAAACAGAAATATAGAAAATTTTAAAAATAAGGTTATCCATGTTTATAAAAATATGTGGAAGAATTGAGAAACTAATTCTCCACTGACAGTAACAAAAATCACACACAAAGTTAAGGTCAAAAGTCTTTTTTTGTTGTTTGTTTGGATTGATCTGGCTTAAATAAATTCATACTTTCTATATTGAGGATGGCTACCAACAAAAAAATATGTGGAAAAACCCTTCTATTTGTTATATTTCTCAAAATTATTAAAGAATTATCAGTAAATTCCCAAGCTTAATAAAAATTAGTAAAATAATGCAATACCATGCTACATGATATAAACATGTACACACAAACATAATCTCAATGAATCAGTATTCAAACTGACCTTTGATGCCTTTATACACTAGAAGGAGAAAAAAATGCTAATAATAAGTGATATATCCAGTGCTCTTACTAATTTTTGGAATGGAGACTAGATTGATAACAACTGGAAGGAAAATCCTGTGATAAAAATGAAATCCCTGCAAAGATGCAGAGTATCTTTATCAGGTCTCTCTACCTGTGAACCAGAGGTCATTGAAATGCACACCCAAAGCTGTCCTATAAGGCCACAGCTACAGCAGCTGAGTAACTTCATTTCCGAAAAAACAGAGACGGGAGTTAAAGAGTGATCACCAATATATTACTCTCTAATTAGAATTTAAGGGAATATGGAGGGGAAATTATTTTCTTTTATTTACTCTTGAAAATATATATTCCTCAATAGGAAGCAGTCCATAGATTTAAATATTGGTACCTAATTAGCCCAGGTGGTGACAATATTTACAAATGCAATGATAAAATACTATTCAAATGAAAATTGCTCTTCCAAGTTACATAATATCCTGTGCCTCCCAATGAGTGGTGTAATTCAAAGGACAAGCTAGTAATTTAAATTATTTTCATTATTTTATCCTTGGAAGATCACTAAGCATCTGTGAAAGTTGCCATTGTATCTTTTGTCTCAATGCAGCTGATGATTATTCATTTCAAATAATCTATTAGAATGGAAGCAAACTTAGAAAGCTGCAGATAACCAAAGCATTGTCTAGATTACATTTTAATACCAATGTCACATTAAAGGAAAGTATATTTAAACTAGGAATAATGTAGCAATTCTGTTTTTAGGTATAATTTGAATGATGTGAAGTTAGTTCCAGATATTGACATTTTCAATATAATTTTAAATTATTTAAAATGAAGGAATATATAATTTCATTGGAGACTCAAATAATTTCATGCACTTTAGTTAATTTTTATCACAAAAGAATATACCATAATTTAATTTAAAAGATTATGACTTATTATAATAATATGCCTCCCAGTGTCATGGCACAGGGGACTAAATTAACATGTTTTTAAATTGAACCAGTATATCAATTCACATTAGACCTACCAATGCACCAGAGCTTCTAATAGATTTCAATGCTGAATCTAGTATGTAAATTTCACAGAGACAATATTTCAAATTTTAATTATAATTTAAATCAGCTATAGCAAAGGGTTGAATCTCTCTGGATGGTATTCTAAAAATGATTATTAATAACTAAACTTTCATAAAAGGTAATTTATGCCATCTATTTTCTATTGAAACCCTATACTATAAGAAGTTAAATACAATCTTTATAGTGTTTATAAAATATCTTATTATTATTAATTGGTACATAATGACAGTGAATATTAGTTATTTATAAATATGCAGAGGCATGTCATAGGCTTTATTTCTGATTTGTACATTTTCTTTCTGTTTCTTTGGTTTTAAATTTTCTTTTCTCTTTTGCTTTTATATCTTTGCAGCATAGTTTCCCATAATTTTGCTTGGTAAATTTCAATGTGAAATTTATTATGAATCATTTTTTCTCTTTCCATATGCACACATGCACCCATACCACTGAGATACATATTCATCTCTATATATGATACAAATATAGGAATGTGGTATTAGAGTCAAATGTTACAGCATTTGTATGCTGAAATATTCATAGCCTTCATACATATTTAACTTTCCATGAGGTATACTAGGTCAAATAGAAAATTTGGACACTTCTAATTTATTTTTATAAAAATATAAAAGATCTAAGGATCCAATGTTTTGAGGTAAAGATTCCATTTTAGGGTCAGTTACTGACACAAACTTGTAAACATTCACATTTCTTTCCTCTATATTGTACTTCACTAATAATCAAAGTCATATAAACATTACCCATATAGCAGTAATGAGGTGGAAGCCAATGAACAAATTGGAATGGAAGTTCATAAAGGTTAATAGCCCCTTATATGAAAAATAGACAATAATTATTTGTACGCTATGAGTCCAACTATGTAAAATCAGTACATAGGAAAATAATAAATGGGAAGAAACATCAAAGCCACAGTAGTGATAACTGTATGGTCTTGTAGATATTAATACCAAATATTTTGGAATGACAAGCTCTTCAGGGTAAAGGCTTGGTTTATTTTTCTTTTTATGGTACACAAGGAATTAGATAAATAAGTCAAATTTTCTTTTCTTTGAAGCTGTTTTATTGCTCCTGAAAGTGTAGTGGAATTTGGCAGATTTCCATAAGAGTGGAATGGAGTTAGCTTGTTCATGTATGATTACTCTTGCATTAGAACTGTTATGGTCTATCTGAGACTGAATGAGGGCATCTTTGCCCCACATCCATATCCAAATCCTTCAGAGTTCAGTAAGATGCCTCCTGAATGAATATAGATTCCAAAGTTTTCTATAGTCACTGAAAGGACCTATAGGCATTAAAGAAAATATTATATTTCTACAACACACACCATGACAGACAGTGAGATCCTAAACCCTCTTTAGAAACCATGGTATTGATAGTTTGACAAAACTGCTATTCCTCACTTGATCTCCAATACTTTAGAGAGTGCTCCTAATTCATCACCATTATATACCTGATATTGCATAGAGCTCAAGAGTTAGATTATCGGTCCCTTATTGGTCTAAGGAATGACTGAGCATTAGTTAATGGCAATTATTAATAGTTGAAGAAAAATGGCTAAGGATGCTCTACTAGAATGACAAGAGCAACTAAAATGATAAAATTAAACTCCAAAAAGGTTTTTTTCCAATTATTAATCAAAACACATAATTACAGAATCACTTAGGGTGTTGGTAAGAAATATAAATTTAAAAGACACATTCAAGATTAATTTAAAAATCTAAATTTCTGGAGGTGGTACTTAGGACTTGGTTTTAAAAATAATTTTATCTGGTGACTCTATGCTCAGCTTTTTTTGAGAACTTCTAAAATAGCTTGACACAGTAAAATCTTAAATCTCTTGATTTACAATTTAAAGTTGACTTTTAGCAATGGCTTAGAATGTTCAGTACAAACCTTGTGACTTAGAATTCAAATACCTAGAATCAATTTCTTCCACATTTAACTCTGATGTTAATGTCTCTAAGAAGCAAGGGCTTTTTAGAGATGTGCATTATCCTATTTGAGATATTTTCAGCTATGATATACTGGTGGCATAGTGAGACAAGGTCCTTCATAATACTCCTCTTTAAATCTATAGATATTTTTTAAAAACAGGCAATTACATCCAATCAAATTCAGCTGCATTGTATGAGGGCAAGAACATTAATAAAATTGTAAAATGAGAGTTACTTGGAAAATGAAAGCAAATGCTGTAGTCCCACAGAATTTTTTCATTTACTGAGTTTTAGCATCACAGTAATATACAGCTTGCTTGAGATAAAGCATCTTATATACAGAAAGAAAAGCAAGACATTTCATTCCAAGTCTTGCTATAAATTATGCATATAACCTTTTAAAACCTTGTAAGATTGTTCTATGGACTTAATTTTTGTGTCACCTCAAAACTGATATGTTGAATTCCTAACCTCCAATATGATGATATTAAGATATGGGGCCTTTGGGAGGTAATTAGGTCATGAGGGTAGAGTCTTCATCAATAAGATTAGTGCTCTTATAGAAGATACTTCAGAGAGATTGCTAACCCTCTTTCTGCAATATGAGGATACAATGAGAAGATGGCAGTCTGCATTTTGGAAGAGAGTCCTCACCAAGACCCAGCCTGGCTGGCACCCTGCTCTTAAACTTTCCAGACTCTAGAACTGTTGAGAAATAAATTTGGGTTATTTATAAGCCACTTTGTCTATGGTACTTTGTTTTAGCAGGACAAACTAGACAGACTGATGAAAAAGAGCAAAGCAAACAGAAAAACAAAGTTTGACAATTGTTTGTAACGCATACCAGAATAAATACTGGCAAACATATGAAAAATGGCAAATTGAATATCAAGGGAAAAAATGTTTCATATTAGTTGTAGCAAAAGGGATGACTCAATGACTCATATTTGTATTACCAGTTTACAGGAACAATACCTTTTTTTTCTATAATATATGGCTTTAGAACTGGTTTCTATCATAATTAGTGGCATGCCAACTCACTGAACTCTCAAACAAATATCTTTATCTATTCAATGCATCAGTTGATATAGCCACACATTATTCACTGAGAATTATTATTAAGATCAGATATAGATCTATTCTACTCTGAGATCTCTGAGATTAGTACAGCATGGCTTTTATACTAAGGTGTCAGTGGAGGGACATTGTTACACAGACAATATATTGATATTTTTGATTATATGATTTTCATCTAAATAGAGCAAGTGATAGAATGAACAAAGATGAATAGGCATTCTGTGTGTGGCCTTGATGATATTAATATTTATACTAAAGTTTTTATATTAAAAGATAATATGAAAGGAAATTGGAAGGGAGAGAAACTCTAAAAGTGGTTGGAATAACTATTTGTATTGGAAAACTTCTCACAAAATGGAACGATAAGGGTGTATTAACCACATTAAGTTTTATTGTAGAAAATTAGTGATGCATAATATTTAAAAGTACCAATAAGAAAATAACTCAAGATGTTGATGGGTGACAAAAGATAATAATACTAGATATAGAACGTCTGGTATGAATTGGAAAATTTTTAAAAAGTTTTCTCATCACAAATATTTTCTTTCCTCAGACAACCACACCATATAAGATACATTATATTATAACAAATAGATTTCTAAATTTGACTATATATATCTAAATAGCTAATAGTGTTAATTACACCTCACATCATCACCAACCTACTTGATCATCAATAAGAAAGGATAAGTTTCCTGATGCACATTTAACTGCTCTTGAATCATCCTTGAAATGATATCTTAACACATTAATATATCATCAATCATGTCCTTGGTCTAAGAGGTGGCACAATATGGTACAACTTCAAGAAAGAAATGTCAACATAAATATAAAATATAGAAATATATAGTTAACTCAAAATACTGTCTATCTTTCCAGATAAAAGCATTGTGTTTAATAAAATTTGATAGTAAAATTATTTTATTTTTGAAAATAGCAATAAAACTTAGCACTCTTAAGATTGCTATAAAATGATTTTAGCTGTGATCTTTTCTTCTTCCAAAACACTGATTATATGGTTGAAAACAATTTTGTCCTAATCAAGACACAGAATTCCACATCATCGAAACCTACACTAACATGATAGAATTAATAAGTAGGGACTTTCATACTGCATTTTATTTGCAACTCAAAATATCAAGCTTTATGAATTGTGAGGTTAACATAAGGAATTGCCCTTCAATTTTTATTTTTAATTATCTTAAAAATAAAAAATTAAAAGAATTGATGTTTAGTATATATACCTATACCAAATTTAGTTTGGAATAACATTTTTGATATCCTCTATAATAATTTTAAGAAGCCAAAGACTTGATGTTGCAGTGTGTCATTGGGAATTATAAAATAGTACTGAGATTTTCTTTGTCCAATTCCCTTATTTTCAGAAGTAAACACTGAGACCCCAGAGAGTTAAATTACACGTGTACAGTTGATGTACCTAAATACCGGTAGTGTTAGCTCACATTCTTAGCAGGGCAATAAAACCCAACCAAACGAGTCTAGTTGTGGCTCTCGTAATTTTGTTTTGCAGCTCATCTCTTCATTCTCATAAATGTATATTTTAGGTATCAATTATTTCATAAAAATTTATCAGTAACAAAAAATAAGTTCATAGGTAGACATTCTTACAGGTAATTGAAGAACATAAAAGTTGAACCTTTTCAGGAGTTTTATTTTTGAAACACTGTATTTTAGTGACCTTTACTTAGTTTTACACAGAACAGAAAGAATATGTTAATCAAATTATAAATTTCAGCAGGAAAAGAGAAAGTGAATTTTGGTTATTCAGTAATACAAAATAGATATAGGTGACATAATTTGGAAGGCTAAAATGGTCTTTCTTTTAAAATATTACATTTTAAAAATAAATTAAAAGTATATTATCTTCTGAAACAGAAATAGTTCTTATTTTATTTGTTTATTTATATTTATTTATGTATTCATTTATTTTTAATTTCAGAATATTATGGGGGTACCAATGTTTTGCTTACATGGACTGCTTTTGTATTGTTTGACTCAAAATTGTAAATGTGTCCATCACCCAGATAGTATACATTGTACCTGTTAGGTATGATTTCACCCATCCCCTGCTTCCCCCTCCCACCTGCATGAGATCAAAACTTCCGTTGAGTTTTACTTCCATGAGTGTTGATTGGTTAGTTCCAATTTAATAGTGAGTGAGTACATGTGGTGTTTGTTTTTCTTCTCTTGTGATACTTTACTTAGGAGGATGGTCTCCAGTTCCAACCAGATTGTTGCAAAATGTACTAATTCATTTTTAAAGGCTGAGTAGTATTCCACAGTGTACACACAGTGTACCACATTTTCTTAACATTTTATTAACAGGAGTTGATGGGCACTGGGGTTGATTCTACATTTTTATGATTGTGAATTGTGCTGCAATAAACATTCCAGTGCAAGTGTCTTTTTTATAAAATGGCTTTTTTCCCTTCGGGTAATACCCAGTAGTGCAATTGCTGGATCAAATGGTAGGTTAACTTTTAGTTCTTTAAGAAATCTCCATACTATTTTCCATAGAGGTTTTACTAGTCTGCAGTCCCATCAGCATGTGTTTCCTTTCTCTCTATATCCACACTAGCATCTGTTATTTGGGGATTTTTTGATAAAAGCCATTTTCACTGGAGTTAGGCATTATCTCGTTGTGGTTTTGATTTGCATTTCTCTGATGATTAGTGATGTTGAGCATTCTTTCATATGTTTATTGTTCATTAGTCTATCTTCTTTGGAAAAGCTTTTGATTATGTCTTTTGTCCACTTTTTAATAGGATTGTTTGATTTTTTTCTTGCTGATTTTCTTAAGTTCTTTGTAGATTCTGTTTATTAGCCCTTTATCAGATGTATAGCATATAAATACTTTCTTCCATTCTGTATGCTGTTTATATGCTCTGTTGATTGTTTCCTTGGCTGTGCAGAAGTTTTTAATTTAATCAAATCCCATTTATTTATTTTTGTTGTTGCTGTGATTGCCCTTGTGGTCTTCTTCATAAATTTTTTCCTAGGATGATATCTAGAAGAGCTTTTCCAACATTTTCTTCTAGAATTATTATGATTTCATGTCTTAGATTTAAGTCTGTTATCCATCTTGAATTAATTTTTCTGAGTGGTGAAAGATGTGGATCTGGTTTCAGTCTTCTACATGTGGCTACTCAATTTCCTCGGCACTATTTATTGAATAAAGATTCTTTTCCCCAGTGTATATTGCTGTCTACTTTGTCAAATATCCGATGGCAATATGTATATGTTTGCCCAAGCAATCAGGTAAGAGAAGGAAATTAAGGGCATATAAATGGGGAAAGAGGAGGTCAAACTATTGCTCATTTCTGATGATATGATCTCACATCTAGCAAACCCCATAGATTCCACCAAGAGGCTCCTAGAAGTGATAAATAAATTCAATAAAGTCTCAGGCTACAAAATCAATGTACACAAATCAGTAACATTCCTAGATACCAACAACAGTCAAGCTGAGAATCAAATCAAAGACTCAATACCTTTCACAATAGCTATAAAGAAAATAAAATACCTAGGAATATATTTAACTAAGGAAGTGAAAGATCTCTACAAAGAGAACTATGAATCACTGAGGAAGGAAATTGCAGATGATGTAAACAAATGGCAAAACATATTCCGCTCATGGATTAGCAGAATCAACATTATTAAAATGTCCATACTACCCAAAGTGATTTACAGATTCAATGCAATCCCCATCAAAATCCCAATGTCATTTTTCTAGAATCTAGAAAATATAATTCTATGCTTCAACCAGAAAAGAGCCCGAATAGCAAAAGGAATCTTAAACAAAAGGAAGAAATGTGGAGGCATCACTTTACCAGACTTTAAGCTATACTACAAGGCTATAGTAACTAAAACAGCATAACAATATCACAAAAATAGAAACATAGACCAATGGAATAGAACAGAGATCTCAGTTCTTTCTATTAATCCATACATAGAACTTAAACTTGGATAAAGGGATACTATCCCCTAAAACTTAAGCTTTTTATAAATACAGTTAAGTTGTTCTTGTAAAAACTAGGTCTATTAAATGGCTAGAACCATCCCTGGCTGTAATGGAATCTTATCACTAAAATTCACATTACCAACCAACACTTCTGAGGTTACTGGAGTGATATCATATCAACTAAACTTGTTTTTCATTAGATTTGTGTTCTTGGATGCTTTGTCTATTATATATGGACTTTCTTAAGAGACACAATAAATTGTATGAAATCTATCTGATAAAAGTACACAGAATAACCAACTTCTTACGATTGGAAGTAAATTTTTTTTAACTAGAAGCTACATTTAAAAACATTTCCAAATGTAGCAATGATAACTATTTCTTTTCTTTATTCTAATATTATAAAGTATAGATTCAAATATATGTAATTTAAATTCAAAATCTGCTTGATTTTGAGTTAGAAAAGAAAAAATAATGACAGTATCTTTAATTAAAATTTCTTTTAATTAAAAAAATAAAGGGCATTAAAATATCAGTACCTCATTAACATTTCAAAAGATGTTTTATTCTTTTAAGAAAAAGTCTTTTTTAAAGATGTGACTTTCTATTTCTTCACTTCTTGAGGAAATGTCAGAGAGCAGAGAGTTAAAAAAAAGTTGCTTTTGTAGGCAATGAATCAGAATATTAAATTAGTATGTCTAATTCACATAGAACAATGGCTTTTAAACAAAAAACAAATCCCAAACTACAGGACCTGTGTCTGTACATGAAGTTTTCATCATATTTGTTGTGCAAATATTAAACCATTTTAAAAAATGACATCATCACTAAAAAATTTTGAATTTTGAAAATTTTTCTGTCCATCTATTTATCTATCAATAAATAAAAATCCTGGAAGTGAAAATATGAAAATTTTAAGGTATACTTATAATTAAAAAGTCATAACTTATGTTTAAAGGAAACTTGTATTTCATGTACATATAGCATTTCTCTTATTGTAGTAGATATTTCTATTTCACATTAATAATAAAATTCTTAAAACAATCAGTAATTATAAAATTTTGTATCTCAAACTTTAATTTCTCTTAACTGTTTCTTGAAAATGTATTTTGTAAAAAATAAGATTTATCACAAAATTCCAATTTTTATATCTACCAAAACAAATATCTCAAATGCCTCATATAATTTTTTCTTTTTCTAAAAATATCTATTCAGTTAAACTTGTGAATAATCTACTAATTAAATACTACCTCCTTAATTATTTTATGTTCGTCACAAAATAGAAGAATAAAATATTTTTACAACTTACCAAATATAAACTTTCCCTCTATTCATATTCCAAGGAACTAGCACTGTAGAGGTTACATTTGCACTGGGTAATTTTAATTGTATAATTTTAAAAGCAGAATAGTGGAGATTCAAAATTTTTATCTTAATATTTGAGAAGGAAATTCACTACTGTTAAGCCAACCAAAATCTGGTTACAGTTTTATTTGTTCCTTATACCATTTGTAAATCACTAAGAAGTGGGTTATATCTGTAAATGTTGACCTTACAAAGCTAATAAAACTACAAATTCCTCTGAAAGACAGATATCACAATAACTCAGTATAGCATAAGATATTTTTAGAAACCTGAACTCTAAAATAAATATTCTCTAAATATTTATTCTGGATATTTAAAAACACTTTCATCATTTGTTCAGGGAATACAATTTTATTTGAAAATATTATACAGGAAAATATTTCAGCCAGGAGTACTTATAACACCTCACATGTTAAACACATTTACAAGAATGAATGTAAATAAATGTAGGTACTCCAAAAAACATTTGTGCCTTGATAAATGTTTATCCTTGTTTTTTGTGATAAGGTCTATTGCCTGCAATCTCACTCCCTAGGGAGGTGGGAAGGGATACCTCAAAGAGGGTTTGATAAATCAAGGTTGTGGACTTGTTGTTTCCTTATAGAAAACATTTAATTAAGATCATTTCCGATTTTGAATCTCCCTCTGTGAAGATGAAAAGGCTAGCTATAAGGAAGAAAAAGGACCCCCCACTGGCTGTAAACAGGATAGAACAAATACCCTGCAGCTCCACAATAAGGAAACTCAGGCCCACCTGCTGGTTAGTAATGGGGAGGAAGTTATCTCCTACAGACTTCAGAGATAAGTCCAAGAAAGGCATATAGGTATGAGAATCATAGGCATATTGAAAAGGAAGAGAAATTGGAACTAAACCATTCATCATGGCTTAGTTCCATTGTTGTAGCATAAATCAGTCAGATTCCTGAGCACAAATGGCGGGGAGCTTTACATTTCAAAAATCATGGTTGTTATATTTCTCAGAGTGTAGGGTGGTGGAGGCTTTAATACTTCTACTATATTAGCAGTAGAATCATATATCAATAACCTGCTTTTGTATACCCAATGATGAATATTATATTATTACCTTACATTTATGAGAAATTTTTTTTCATTGAATCTCAAATGTTAAATTATCATAATAAAGCACTTTATTAAATGGAGTTCTTTAATAAAATATAATGAATTCTACATGTTTCAAACGTCAAACATTTGAAAGAAAGAGTTTGGCAGCCCAATTTATAGTTTTGAACCACACTGTTTCCATAAAATTAGAATGGTGTTCTTACAGAAAACGTGACTCATCCCACATTTGACAGCTTCTTTGCAATGCCATACAAAATGAGTTTGAAAAACCTGATAAATTATAAGTCTATTCAATAATATTTGCTTCCCTGAGGCTTTTATACATAATCTCTGAATTTTTAAGTTCACACTCATAGTTTTGTACCAAAAAACATAACTATAAACCAGATCTGACTCATTAGGTCTTCTGACTCATTCCTATTTGAAATAAATAAATAAATAAAAGCCAACAGTCCAGTGTCATAAAATGGCATTAATAACTCTCCCCATTGGCTAAGCCTTGCATTTTATAAACTTCTCTCCTGTCCCTCGAGAAACTGTCCCTTAACAAGTTATTCTTGCTTTATATTGTTGGTTGAAACACAATTTCTACCCAAATTAAATTTTACTAGGAAACAATAACAATATTCCCAGTGATATAACTATGGTGCTCTGGTAGCAAAGGTTTGCTTTGGTTTCTTACTTCATACAGAATAGTTTTCTAGTGAAAACAAAGGTGGACTGAAGGTAGAAATAATCTTTAACACTAAAATATTTGTCTAAAGTATAAAAGACAGACAGTAATAACTATAAATTTATACATTTAAACCTAAGGATGTATGCTTACCATAAATTAGCTCTTTATTCAACTATAAAATAATGCAGCAATTATGCAAAAAGACCAGACAATGTAAAGTAGCAGAACACTGAATAAGTTTCATATCAATGAAATATATGGAGAATCAATTATGCTGTGAAGATGTAATAAACCTGATTCCCCTTCCCACTGGCTGTAGTGTGTAGTCAGGCTGTGCTGGCATTCCTATTCTTAGTGTTCTTGAGAAGGAGCAATAATAAGGTTCTACCTTCCTTACAAGGTATGACAAAGATACACTGTCATACATAAGTCATTTCTAAAAATATGTCATCCTGTAGAAGACATTTGTGGAACTCTGTAGGACTGGTTCACAAATATTACAATTCTCACCTCTCAGGCACACAGTATGAATGTACTTTCCTTCTCCTTTTCAATTAGAAGTAGCCATATGGCCTGTGTTAAGAGTCAGTGTTTCCCTTTCCCTGCCACATGAGTCAATATGGTACCTTCATCAGTCTGGGCTCCGAGTAAGTTTAACATGCAAGCAGTCCTTGCTCTATAGTATGAGAGAAATGTAAACCTTTGGTGAGATAAACCAATGAAACGTGGGGATGGCTCATTACTTCACCCAAAGTATTTTGACTCACAAAATATATAAATCCCCAAAAGTCAAAATTATAAATGTTATGTCCACAGGACTAAAAATAAATATGAAATCCCTCTTGCCATAATTTGCCTTTTAGATATAAACTATGATGACATTTTCATCTCAATTATATCCCAATATTGAGATCTACAATTCTAAGTACCAATGTCAGCACTCTAATTTTTTGTTATTCACTCATTTTCATAAAAGAAAAATTAAATTAAATGGAAAATTAATTGCACAAATATTTTTACATAGACAAAAATGGTGACACTACTAAAACTTAACTGTTTTCTTGAACCAAAACTACAATAATATTGTATGAAATTTTCATTCATAAACTGATGTTTAAAGAAATGAATTTGATATTTAAAAATTGGGGGATGTCAGCATGAAAGTCTGTGATCAAAATACAAATGAATATTAGTTAAGTGACCACATACCATACATGAAAATGTTTTGCAAACTTATATGTCATTTAAAATTGAAATTTCTGGAAAAATAGATCCATTTATTAACCATTAATCAGATGACAACTGTGACTTAAATTCCATACTTCAGATTCAATTGACCAATCTTTGTCAATTTTTGTCAGTCTTTGCTCAAAATGAATCATAACTTAACAGATAGATGTGTTTTCATGATGTGTCTTAGTCAAGTTGTTTGCATAAAGGACTGTGGCTTGTCTATATTTGCATAAGGCTATTTGAGGAGTACTTCCTTTATTGGACTTCCTCCAGCAGAATTTATACACTTCTAGTCTTTTCAGTGTATGCAAGCGTCATTAATCATAATCAAAGAAAAAGATGTATTCATTTTAATGTTTTCGTTAAACAATGAGAAAAACTATTTTTGAAATCTTACCATATACAAAATGCTTAAAGCATACAAAGCTAAATGTTTTCAATGCTACATGAACATTAGAATCACCTGGAAAGTTTTTACTAAATACCAGAGCCTGAGCCCTGCCTAACACCAATTAAATTAAAACATCTGCAAATGGGATTTTATTATTTGTACCCTTGCACAATCTCACTCCCTTGCTTGCAAGTAGAGTGATTAGTGGGTCATATGGTAAGTGAGTATTTTACTTTTTGTAAAGACTGCACATATTTAAAATATACAATTTGATAAGTTTTGACATAGGTAGACACATGTAAAACCATCACCAAAATCAAGATTTATTGTCTATTTCTGATGATTTTTAATCTTCTGAGGTGTTTTTAACATGCAGCCAAAGTTAAGAAACATGGTGCTACACGGAGATAAAGAGATAAATAAGTCACGATCTCTCTCTCTAGGAGTATAACAAGATTTGTGGGAGACTAACAGTTGGATAATTCTAACCAAAACACAAAAGAGACAAATAACTCTAAATAAAGAAATAAGCATTATGTTTTGAGATACTAATGAAAAAAGTAATAGTATGAGAAAAACATCTTCACATTCATATTAGCCATGACTAATTAAGTATAACCTGATGAATGACATATTTCTATTTATATTTATAATTATTTATATTTTACAACATTTTTATGTAACAAAAATACTCATCATATTCAACATCCAAAATAACTTTTACTTTGAAATAAAATTTGAAAATACTTTTCAAACATACTCTTTTAATAAACATAGCTAATTCTCCTCTGAATCACATAAATAAAACAGTATTTAATAGTTAAAACATATTGCAATGAAAATAGACCAATGTTATTTTTGCTGTTAAATATAAATACCTCTCTACAGAGAAATATTTATTAGATGGTTTTTCAGAATTTTATCTATTTAAAAATTCAAGAAGGCTGATATCAAGCAAAATATATTAAACTTTTGGTATTCAGAATTTTTTTAACTCTTCCTATGAATAATCTGATTTGACCAAGCTCCCTTGTTATAATTAATATGAAATCATTAAGAAAGACTTTGTCATTCTTATCTGTATATATTTATCATTACACTTATGGTCTGCATGGCACTGACTCCCTCCATGAACTTGGTATTCCACTCAACATCTCTGGCACTTTATATAAAATAAACATTAGGTTAGATGCTTTCAAAAAACACTACCTGTTGACTTCCGTTTGACTGGATGATAGTTTTCCATCCCTTAGCCTTCAGCCAGAAGGCATCTTTGTGGGTTAGATGTGTTTTCTGTAGACAGCAGATACTAGGTTTGTGGATTTTTATCCACTCTGCCAGTCTATGTCTCTTCAAAGGACAGTTTAAGCCATTTACATTTATTGAGAGGATAGAAATTGGAAGAAGATTACCATTCATATTGTTGCTTTGTCTTACTCCTTGAGCCATCATGTAGTTCGAGGTGTAAACTTTAAATTTTCAACAATTTCACTTTGTGGAGAGTTTATTGCCCTGTCCATTTATAAATGCAGGTCTGAGAACTTCCTGTAGGGCTGGTCTGGACTTTGCAAATTCCTTCAGTGATTGCTCGTTTGAGGAGGACTTTATTTCTCCCTCATAGATGAAACTTAATTTTGCTGAATAAAGAATTCTGGGTTGGGCTTTGTTCTGTTTTAGCAGGTTAAGGATAGGGACCCAATCCCTCCTGGTTTGTAAGTTTTCACATGAGAAGTCTGCTGTTAGTCTGTTAGGTTTTCCTTTATAGGTTAATTGTTGTTTTCGCCTTGCTGAACAGAGTATTGCTTCTTTCACGTTTACTTTGGTCAACCTAATGACCATGCGACAAGGTGATTGCCTTTTCACATTGAGTCTCCCAGGAGTTCTGTGAGCTCCTTGTATTTGGATATCAAAATTTCTGGCCAGGCCCAGCATATTTTCCTCGAGTATTCCATGAAATAAGTTTTC